>OY735214.1:41978070-42190570 GCA_963457665.1 Thysanoteuthis rhombus | reverse complement strand
GGCTCATGGCATCAATGCTGATGTACTTCAAGGCTCTGTCCTTGAGTCAACTCTCTTCCTGATGTTTATAAATGACCTGCCTGACAATATCTTTGTGAATGATGCCATGCTCAAAATGCATTCTTCTGAAACTTTAATAACCAGGACATAGCATATGATCTTTCTTTTGAACTATCTTTGACAGTTGATTGGAGAAAAAAGTGGCTTGTGTCATTCAACTAAAACCAAGCCTCTGTCTCTGCATCATCATCATAACAACCGTCAATTTCCCCTCATCCAGGTGGATGGAACCACCCTCAAGGAGGCCCTATGCTTTGAGGAACTTCTTGGCCTCAAGTTCACACCTGATAAAGTGGAACTCCTGTGTCTCATCTGTTGCTTTGGACATGGCGAAAATGGTAGCTTCATTGAAAATATCTGACTCAACATGTCATCTTGTACCTCTACAAGAGACACATAAAACCCAAAATGCAATACTGTTCACACATCTGCACAGGCTTCACCCAGCAGGTGTTATCTGGCCTCGTTAGGGTGCTGAATCAAGTGTGTAGATTAGTAGGTGATGGGCTATTCTCATTTCTCCAACCACTCTACCATCGACAAGATGTAGCAAGCTTGGTTCTTCTCTCTTGCTGTTTTCAAGGTTCCATCAGTGAGAGGTTTTCCAGTCAGAACACGATTTTCTATCTCTAGTGAATCCCATCCACACTTTCTAACCACTCCACGTACCCATCGCAATTTCCACTCAAACAGTTTCTTCTCCCGAACGGCTGTTTTGTAGAACAAACTTCTCCATGAATGCTTTCCTGCAGGATATAATATCCATCTTTTCAAATCCAGGGTCAATAGATATCTTGTGAACCTGAAATTACTTTAACCGGATATCTTCAGAGGCCCCTGGGCTTTTTACAGGGTGACTGAGTGAAAAAGAAAATCTATATATATGTGATAAACTTCTGTTTGTAAGTTTGGCACAATGAGAGATTACCAACAATAACTAATGATAAAATAGAATGAATTACAATATACTGTAATAGAATTTATATGATTGACAGAATATTTGTTCTTACTGGAAATCTTGGAAACCTCAGCATACATTTTTTCTGTCCTTATTAAGTCAAGAACTTTACGGCTTCTCTTTGACAAACTGAATCACTACCATCACTACTTCCGCACTTTGGGACCATTATCTAGTAAAACTTATGCTTTGTTCATTTCTGAGTTTGACCGCAGGTATCTGAAACCATGTGAAGAAAAAATGTAAATATATATACATTGGTAAAAATGTGTTCTTGACTTAAAACATTCTGCTTGATCAGTTCTTCATGAAAGTTATACGGAGTCAGTAATTCCTGATCACCCAAATCAAATTTTTAGTCACTTCATAGAAAACTCATGAAACAAGTTTTGAAATTTAAACCAACTTGTATAAATTTTCATTCTATCTTTCTGTAGAAAAAGAAGCCCTTCCTGCTAGTAATGCTTTTGACTTGAGACATTTCAGTCATCTTATAATTATATAATCTTATATGAAAACTTCATATGGAACCATCATGTTCCAGATCTCTTTCAAATTTAATTTGTGTTTTGAAGCTGTCTATACTCTTAAACAGGGGTTGGAAAACTTATACGCCAGATAAGAAATGGTTTTATGTCTTGCAGGCCAAGGCGAATATAAAATGAATCAATGACTATGCAAGGCTGTGGAATCAGTGTGTGTAGTGTTGAAACATTATTAGCTACAGAATAATGATTCATTCAAGGCCAATGCAAATATGAGACTCTTCCTCTATTTTTCAATACTAAATTTTATTGTTCGCTAACCAAATATAGATGTAGAAAATTAAAATTTTTTGTATGTCACATATTCAATAAAGTTGGTTGGCCAAATTAAATGAATCCACGGGCCAGAATTGGCCCACAGCCAGTAGCTAGCTGACCCCTGATCTAGAAGGCGCATAGCTACTTTTTAGGTATATTTTTGTCTTTGAGAAGGGATACCTTAACAAGATACACAAGTATGATTTCAACAGAGATTCAGTAAGTGTGTTCCAGAATATCATGCTATCTGTCCATGGCAAAAGTAGGTCTTTTCATTAGAGCTTGAAACATCCAGGCTGTCCAACAACATGAGGGCATAATGTCGAGGGCAATGTTTAGCAAGCTGGTCTCGTAGATCATTGTGTTCAATCCTCATTGGGTGGCTCATACTTGTGGCTTTGTGGAAGACAAAACTAGATATAGGATTCCTTGCCATGGGGAAATGGTTAGCAAGATCATCACTGCTGCAGTAAATTCAATCCTGTCTGGATGTCCCACACTTGTGGCCTTCTACCAGACTTAGTAGCCTTGCCATGGAGTGATCAACATGCTAGTCTCACAGACCATGACCACTGAATTGTGAATTTGAATTTAACTGGGTGCTCCATCGTGTGACCTTGTGCCAAACTAAGCTATGTTTAGTCAATAATCATCTTATCTCTTGTCTGAAAATAAATATTTCCCCAACTGAGGGTTAGTGTTCAAGCCAGGTGCAAAGCCAGAATTTTGAATGCTGATTTTCTTGGTAGGCAGAAAAATTGCCTTAATACTCTTCCTCCTTTCATCAGCTCCATTAGGCCTTTTACTATACTAAGCAATGCTTTGTAAATACTGACAATTTATGAGGAGTTTGAGAAGGCTCGATGCTCCAAATTTATTTATAAGATTTCTCTGATCTGGATATTCAATAGTCCACTGTCACAAAATCATCTTGCTTTAACCAGTTGCCTGATGTGAATAAATATTTACTAAGCGTAACTTAGTTTTGGTACATGGCTGCAAGTATAAAACACCAAAATTTGACCAATTCTTCTCAACCACTTGGTCTGCCCTTCTAGGAAACTTTACAGAAATCCATTGAGAACTTTTGAAGATATTTAGTCGACATATATCTATGATGTTGTAGAGTGGGTGGTTACTATAAAAAATTCCTAGATCCCCCCCACATACTCAATTCCTCCTTAGCTCATGACTAATCCTTATATGAAAAGTCATTGAAGTTCATTGAGAACTTCTGGGGATATTGTATGGACAGAGAGACAAACACCAGAGGATACATACATGTTGTTGGCAGAAGTAAAACATCCCTCAGAGATTATGATCTTGTATTCATAGCAAGACAAAAAAAAAACTACTAATCTTTTTCAATATTATCTTACTCCTCAAAGGATACAAACTTAGTTTCAGTATTGTTTGAGAGTCAGTTGAAGGTAATATTGACAAAAAAAAGCATCTATTTATAAGTTTTTCAAAGAGTTTTTCTAACAATTGAACTTCTACTTGTTTATGTTGTTAGCATAACATTTCAGTCAATCACTTCGGCCTTCTTAAGGTGTAATATCCAGATATGATGGCGGTAAATAGAAATTTTCATCCAATTGTAGCAACTTATAACATAGGATTTTCCTTTCCATTCATTGTTGGTCCAGGATTTCCAAACCTTGTCCGCTTTGAGTAGCCATATCCACATTGAATTGAAATCCACACTTGTCTAACATGCATTCAACTGACATGCTGATGTATGCTGCTTCTTTGATTTTCCTTAGTTTCCAACAGCATTCCCTATCTATAATGACTTCCTCCCAGAAAGAATAGTGTTTGCCTTTCTTTCTCCAGATATGGTCAGCTAGCCCAGATTTTTCAATTTCTCCTTTGGTTATGGCTTTTTTACATTCCTCAAGTCTGACTTTCGGAGGCCTGCTAGTTTCCCCTTTATAATTCTTCCAACATTTAAAAAGAATATTACGTTGGTCAGACTCGTTACTTGTGGCAATCCAACTCTGGTAAGCAAGCTGCAAAGGAGGCCATAGAACTCTATAAGTGTTAATGACCCTCCTCAAAACTAGAGACAGTATTTAAGAGATGTTCAAATCACCTGTATAGTTGTACTTCTTTATTCTGGCAACCTTGGAACTTGGCCATTGCCAGACCAAAAAAAAATGCTAGGAAACAGAGATGTTTTTTTCAATATGATTACAAAATAAGAGTTTTTTTTTAAGATCATCATGAAATAAATTTTAGCATTTTATTAATTTTTAATGATTTTTCTAATAGGACATTTTTTAATGATTCATATCATAATAAATGTAAAATATTTGTGCTTGCTTTCTATTTAGTTATAATAGAAATAATTTATGAGATTCAGAAAAAATTAAAAGATGCTTTTCTAATTTCAGACCAAAATAAACATCAAAAGTTATTGAATTTAGTGTTCTCCAATTTTGTTTCCAAACGGCATTTAGGTTTCCACACATGCAGTTTAACAAGTTGGTTTATAATCCTCACTGGATACCCAGTGATGATTATACTTACTACATATGAGAGTTCTTTGTTCAGGTTTCAAACTGTGGCTTGAACCATAATTTAGTGGCTAATACACCGACTTGTTTAACTGATTTTGTAAAAACCTGAATGTTGTCTGGATACCCAGTGAGAATTATACTTATTACACAAACAAACAGGTCTACAAAACAAGTGTGCTATTCCTGATGTAACCATAGATATCAAGATTGAATATACTTCTACAGTAGTAATTGTCTGTAGGACTTGATGGTTATCCATTATCCCAGTGATTCCCAAAGTGGGTACTACTGCCCCCTCAGGGGTGTTCAAAAGCTGGGGTGAGAGGAATATGAAGAAAAGGAGTGAAGGGGCGAAGTATACAAGTTAATACCTGCCATGTATGTCGTACGTTTGAAAACTGATTGAACAGTTGTGTGGTAATTTTATATTCATTAATCAAGTTCTTTTAGTTACTATTGTACACTAATGTTTTCAGTTATAGTATTCTATAAGTACTTAATAAAAAGAAGGAGAGTGTGTGTGAGAGAGAGAGAGAGAGAGAGAGAAAGAGAAAGAGAGAGTCGCCATAGTATGTTTAAATTGAAAAAAAAAATTAATTTTCAATGTATTACTTTTGACCAACCTTATGGGGTGCATCAATGAAATATATGCTTTAAAAGGAATAGTAGTCCAAAAAAGTCTGGGAAATATTGCATTATCCTATAGCAAGTCATTAAAAGATATTCACTAAGCTTAGTTTGGACTGGCACAAGGCCTCAAGAATGGAGCAACTAGTGAAGACTGAACTCACTTATCAGTAGTACTGGACTACTATGCTAGCCAATACACCGTTACTAGGCACCCCAGGTATTCCAGTTGTACGTTTTTCTGGGTGTGGTCATGATATTTAAAAAGTGACAATAATCACTGACCCAACACCATGTGGTCCTACTTCCCTTCCCTAAAAGAAAAACATATGAAGCAACTCTTGAACCAGCCTCGGTCTTTTTTGAGAGGGTGACAGCTAACGATGATCAAGAAGTATTTGGTCTTTAAAATTGACCTGAGTTTAGTCTTGTAGGTGACACTGAGCAAAAAACTATAAGGGATGTTCAGGTCATGATCAATGATATTATACTTGTAACTCTCAGATGCCCTTCAATTCTTTATGGTCCTATACCCCACAAAGCTTTAAAACTAGCCTCAGTATTATATGGGAGGCAATTATTTATGTTGAATAAGTTACTTATGATTCTAAATCCACATGGCTCTAATCTCAGTCTTAGTATTACACCTCCTGAACTCCCAAATCAACCATAGTATTATTTGTGAAGCATTAATTAACATTGCCCAAGAAGCATATGTTTTTCTGCTCTCCGAAGCTCTAAAACTAGCCTCAGTGTTATTTAGGAGGTGGCATTTAACATTGGCCTAGTAGTAATATGGACCTGCACCCCTCAAAACTCTAAAGAAATCCTCGGGATTATTCAGGAAGCGAGAGTTTACATTGACCAAGTAAAGTGTCATGGATATCTGTAAGGAACCCTTCAGGTCATCATCATCAGTAGCATCATCATCCTAATCAATCATACTGGGAAGAATGAAGCCGTATCCTTTTTTCTGTAGAGCTCATTTTGTACACTACTAACTCAGTGCTTATAGCAACGACTTGGATCCGTTCGGATCGACACTGACTTTGCTTCGACTCAACTTGTATACTACGAAGGACTGCTGGTGGTGATTGGTTGAGGTGGGTGGAGAGAAAGAGGTAGAAAGCACAGGAACTAAGAAGGAGGGTGTGAGACACAGTGGAGAGAGAGAGATAGAGAGAGATAGAGAGAGATAGAGAGAGAGAGAAAGAGTGAGAGAGTGATAGAGAGGGAGGGAGAGATGCGGATAGGAAAAAAAAGGAGAGTGTTTGAGAGTGAGTAAGAGAGAGAGAGAGAAAAGGGAGAGTCGCCATAGTATTTCTCGACTGACATCGTGAGTGCGTGTGCGAGGCTCCTTCTTGGGGGAAAAAAAAGGCTTTGTTTGCAAAGATGAAGGGAAGAAAAGTGAGGGAGTGTGTGGTGATAGGTTGAGGGGTGGAGGGGATGAAGAAAAGGAGGAGGAGGAGGATGGAAGGCTCGTAAAAGAGGGAGACAGTCACCTACTACAACGCGGATGGAGAGAGAGAGAGAGAGAAAAAAAAGGAGAGAACGGGCCGAGAGAGTCGGGAGGGATAGTGGGAGGGGGAGGGTGTGTGCGCAGATAAATTCAGGAACCTTTATGTTGATGTTGAGAAAATAAGAGGAAGTAGAGAAACGCGTTTTTGTGTCGTCTGTGCGCGTGTGTGGATTTCTGAGTGCATTTCTCCCTCCTCTGCCTCCCCCCTCTTTGCTTTCCCCCCCCAGTATGGTGGAAAAAAAGGTATTTTTAAAGTGTGTCTGAGTAAATGCATGCCTTCATTTTGTTTAGTGTGCGTTTGCGTCCAAATTAGTGCTGAGTTGGGGAACATCTAAAAATGAGATTGTCTACGCGCCTTCGTATGTGTGTGTGTGTGCACATATGAGTTAAAAACATCCACATACATATTGTCTGTATATATACGTGTGCCAGGGTAAATGTATTGTATGCATATACATACAGATTAACTATATGCATACTTAAATATGTTGTACATATGGACACACACATTATATATATATATGTATATATTTTGTATATGCATGAGTGTATGCATTTGTGAATACCTTGGACATATGCACACACATATTGTGTACATAAATATATATGTGTGTGTGTGTATGTGATGAGTGTGCGGAGGCTATATTCTGTTGAATAGGAATTTTACAGAATATTCCGGGGGTTGGAAAATGTTTGAGTGAATTTGTGTATCTGCGGTTTTGAATAAGAATGCATTATTCTTTTTTTTTATCAGAGAAAGAATTGCATATAGAATATGTAAGTTTAAAAAATGTGTGTGAGAGAATATCCATGTATTGATCTAAATGCTGTGAGTGTTCTTAAAAAAAAATAGTGTGTCCTGAGCTATAATTTTGTGCATGGGACACTGATAATATGATGAAAAGTTGGATATAAATTGTGGAGAAAACCAAGTGTCCATAGCTGGATCGTTGTCTATGTGCAGGCATCTCTCGGTATATGTAAGAGTTCCAATGAATATGTGAATGAATCTAAGTATGACGTACACATGTATTTCCAAATTCAATCAGCTTTTTTCATATTTCAACAAATTTAAAAAAATATGCATATATATATATATATATATATATATATATATATATATATATATATAGTCTAGAAAGCTGTACAGATTTGAACACTGAATATATCAGGAAAAATTGTTTTCCAAAAATTTATGTCTTTTCAGTCAATTATTTCCCAATGTCTGTTAATGTAATTTATGTAATTTTCTTCAGTGTTTTTTCATGTTTTATACAAAATTAGATATTATGGTACTATGCGTTAATTTATTTGTTGAGATCATCAGTTGTTTACTAGAAAACCATTCTGAGGAATTAAAAGCAAAATAGTTATATATATAAATATATACATACATATATATATACATATATATATATATATATATATATATATATATATATATATATATATATATATATATATATATATATATATATATATATGTGTGTGTGTGTGTGTGTGTGTGTGTGCATGTGTGTTATGCTGAATCAGCGAAATCGCCTAACTGGCAAAGTTTCAATTTTTTTGCAAAAATTGAACATGTAGTTTTAATATGATAAAAAGTTTGTTCAATCAAAACAATGATATAAAAGAACTATTTTTTGCAATCATAAGTTCATGTAATCAAAGCAAAATCAAACTTTAATTTGAAAAAAATATTCAGCGTAACATATGCAATCCCCCGCATAATATATATATATATATATATATATATATATATATATATATATATATATATATATAGTAGCAGCTTCAATCTAGCGATGCTCATACCATTGGGTTAAATAGTTGCCAGTATATATATATATGTATATATATATATATATATATATATATATATATATATATATATATATATATATATATATATAGTGTGAGAGAAAGAGATTTACTAAGCTTAGCTCAGTTTCAGTGTGAGGCCACAAGTACAGATCACTCAGTGAGTATCAGAATAATTTTTTAGTCATAATGTTATGCAAGACAAGCTTGTTGACTATTATCCAAGAGTGAAGCACTTTGTTCACAAAGCTCATCTTTGGTACAAGGCCATGGGTATAGAGCTCTAATGATGATTGATCTCACTGATTGGCTGTAAGGATCTGCTAGACTGGCTTGCTAACCATTAACCCATGGTGGAGTGTCTTTTTTACAAAGTTTAACATTCTGGCACAAGGCCACAAATACTGAGCACCCTGTGTGAAACAAGCTTACTTTGTGGTCTACCAGAAGAGCTTTCTATATAAATATTATGTGTAGCATTATAGTATTCCTTCATTAATAAGTATTTTGTCAAGACGGGGAGAGTTGTGGAAAAATTGCTTAATTTGCTTTTCTTGTTACCATAGAATGTACATCTGGTGTTTAATGTGTTTAGGTATTATATTTAAACATATATCATACAATACATGGTCTCTCTTAACATTGGTCCCCATACATATGTTGAGGGAGACAAGCATTTGCCCCTTTCAATCAGGATATTGCAGCTGGTCTCAGGGAATAGCAATTAACCTACTTTTTCGAATGCAATGGGGAGGCACTGTTTAGATGACAGCTCTCCAGGAATTAAGCTTATATACTTGATTCTTTTTTTAACTATTCAGTTTTTTTTAAATTCAACATTATAGAGTTTGATCATTATGATGAAAGAACACACAAGGAGAAATATGAGCAATTTTTTTTTACTGGGCAGAATACAAGTACAGAGTAATCCAGGCTGATGGAACCAATAAAAAAAAAGCCATATAACTCTTAAGATTAAATTCCCTTATAAAAACCCATAGTTTTGATTAATTACTTATTTTCTGAAAATAACTCCCTTAAAATCCCCTTCATTAGTTTCAAAGTATTTCAATGTTCTCTTTGGTAATTTCTATATGGGATATTTGTGTTAACCTTACTCTTCAGTTATACCAACAGATGAAAATCATGAGGAGAAATGTCTGGAGACCTTACAGACCATTAAACATCTCCAAAACTTGTCCGTGAAGTGTTTTGATTCAATTTCATACCCTTATTTTGGATTGTATCTTGATTACTATATTATCTATACAAACTTCTGACTATCAGCTTTACCATAATGTACGGATTTTTATAAAAGGAATTAGACTTTGAGAGTTTTATGGCTTTTTCATTTGTCCCATTATCTTGGATCCTCCGGTATCTCTTAATAAGTGGCTGCATATATAAGGTCTGTCCAGAAAGTATCCAGCCATTTATTAACAAAAAATAGCCTACCTAGGGCAATGGCTCTTCAGTCCCATTGAAAGTAATCTCCTTTGTACCTCACTAACTTATCCCAATATCCCTTCCACTTTTCAGAATAGTCTGCAAAGTTCTCTTTCAGGATCACTATCAGCTGTCTGGTCCACAGTCTAAAATCTCTTCACTTTTAACAGCAGTTTTAGCTTTGGGGGCAGAGAGATCAGGAGTCATAGGAAGCCAATCTGAATTGTTAGGGGACTGACATGGGTTTAACTATGTATTTGCGAAAAAATCCTTGATTCCTATCTACTGATCTACCTGAGTGGTCCTTGTGGATGCAATGGCTACCAGTTGCCTCCGTGTGTTCTTCTCGATCTCGGTCTGGAATCTCTTTTGGAGAGGGAGCCAAATCTGAATAGTACACTAGTTGATTCAAGTGGCGTCTCCCTGCTAACTGAACGACTCCATGGGGAAAGTGTCTTTTCACACATGTGCAGTAAGGTCCCCACTGATTAGTTGCTATTACATTACTACTGTGCAACTGTTTCTCAATGTATCAAAAGTAACTCACTACTTTCCGGACAGGCTAGGCCAAGTCAAAAATAATAAGTCACACAGCTTGGCCTAGTCTGGGATAAGGACACTATAGCCTGTCATCTGATGAGGATCAACCACAGCAAAGAAGGCTTGCAAAAATAGCATAATCATTACTATAGCAAGTGCTCGAATTTTACAAAGGCCACAATAATAGCACATAAAAGTCTGGTGACTGACCAACAAAACTCGCTTACTATTTAATTTTCTTTATTTTATGACTATGTTTTACCAACGTCTCAATAGTTGCTTTTTTTGCAACTTTCATTCAGTCCAGTTACTGTTCAGCAGTGAGCAAATAGCATTGATTGGAAATTACGATCAAGTCTTTGGTGGAATTTGAACCGACATCTCCTGAAAGAGCATGGCTGATGCTCGCTTACCCTACCAATAGAGCTACTTGAAATCAACCATAAGGTAGAAATCCATACAAAACCCCTAATTCCATCCTTTATTCTGATCGATGGCCCTATTTATTTACATTACATCCACGCGTCAAAATAGAATTAAAATAGCTTTATATCTATTATGCAACAGTAGGCAATCTATTGACATGCATGCATACGTTGGTAGTTACAAAGCTTAGCCTAGTATGGTACAAGGCAAAAATTATTTGGCACCCAATAAAAATCAACCTTACTAGATCAACATGCTAAGTTGAGTGTGACCCAAGTCCAAAACAGTGGTGTACCGAGTGAAGATTGAACTCACAAAATGTTTGCTTAAGTAGCTTGTTAACCATCAGCGTAAGGCAAGCATCTAGCTTCACGTATATGTATTCTTGATAAATATCAGTGTGTATATCAGGTGAGCCAGTATCAACATGTACATTGCAGCTCAGGATTATTGGCACCCTTGAATTCTTTGTAAAACCAATACAATATCTTCAGAACTAAATGGAAAACTATTGAATTTCTATCATCAAAATTTTTAATACGATTTCCAAAGTAATTCAAGAAAAAATCATTATTTTTCAACTTGTAATTATTTCAAAGGAAAAATCAAAAATATGACCTGGACACTAATATTAGCAGTCTTCCATTATATTTGGTTGCAGGTCACCTCTGGCAACAATGACTGTCTCCAAACATTTCTAGCCGCCATCTATAAGCTGGATACACTTGACAGCTGGTAGTTTGACCAGCTCTTCCTTTGGAGTTTGTGCAAGCTCCTGATAGTTTGCAGCACTCCTATGGTGTGCGGTACATATTGAAAATGTGACACCAGATTTCTGCTTTCTCCAAGATATTCAATGGAACAGAAATTATGGCTCATTGCTGAACAGTTTTGAACAGTTTATTTTTCCCTTTTGAAGCATTCTTATGTGCTTTTGAATGAGTATTCAAGGTTTTATTTTTGTGCCAAAACAACCATAATCTTTGGACAAGGTTTTTTTATACTGAGTAGCACATTTTACTCTAAAATCCTCAGGTAATCTTCTGAGTTTGTGATTCCTTTGATACAGTCAAAGCCTCTAGGACCATAAGCAGCACAGCAGCCTCATATCATTATGGATCCTTCACTATGCTCAACTGAGTAAAGTAGAGTATTACGCACTGCGGAAAAGAAGGGTATACAACCAATGCATCCACCCGATAGTCACTTATGGAGCTGAAACAGGGAACCTAACCAAGAGACGAACCCGCAAACTGAGAAGCATGCAGCATGTGCATGAGCAAATCATGCTCAACCTCACATGGAGAGATCACAAGACATCACAAAATATCAGGAAAAAAACTTAAATGGCAATGGGCAGGTCATGTTGTGAGAATGGTAGACAACCAATGGATATCACAACTCACAATATGGATCCCCACAGATCACATACAAAACTAAAGCCAACAGAATACAAGATGAAGAGATGAACTAGACAAATCCAGAAAATACTGGCTCTACCACGCCCATGATTGAGAAAAGTGGCAGATTCTTGGAAGGTAAATGTCGAACGATGGACATTAAAAGACTGAGGATGATGATTTATGCAGGCCACTGTTATGAGTTCAATCCTCACCGGGTATTCTACATTTGAGGTCATGTGCCAGACCAAGATTTAGCAAGCCAGTCTAACAAACCGTAACTACTATGGCAGTACAGACCTTCACCGGGTGCCCCACACCTATAACCTTTTTTGACAACTGCTCACTGAAATTCATCATCATCATCTTCATCATCCTTTTAGCATCCGTCATTGGAAATAGACCTTCCCAAAGATTCGCCAGACCTCTATATTGTGGGCATTGCAGAGCCAGTACTTTCTGAATTCATCTAGCTTATCATACCATCTCACTTTCTGTTGGCCACAATGTCACATTATCACTTGGGATCCACCTTATGTGTTGCGATGTCCAGCAGGTGGCTGACATTTTTGCAACATGTCCAGACCATTGCCATTTGAGTTTTCTAACTTTTTATGATACCTTGGACTCCTGTCTTTTCACTAGTATACTAGCTGTCTCTCCTGGTTGAGCATGAATCTCTCGTGTGCCCAACTCATAATTCTCAGTTTGAGGGTCAATCTTTTGGTTAGGTTCTATGTTTCAGTTCCAAAGGTGATTATTGGTAGAATGCATTGGTTGCATACCTTTCTTTTAAGGACTAGTGATATTTTTGTGTTCTTGGAAGTTGAGCTTACTTTACCGAAAGCTTGCCAACCTTGTGTGATTTTTCCACTTGATTTTTTCTTCTTTTGAGAATTTCATGGAGATATGTCAACCGAGGTAGATGAAGTGGTCTACTTTTTCCAGCTCAACATTTTTGATTTTGATCATCATGCCTTTGTTCTCAACGTATTTGTTGTGCATAAAGGCCAACTTTTTGCTTGTTTCATTTAGTTCATCTGGCATTCACTAACCTTTGACTGTATTGTTCAAATCTTTAGTACGCAGCCTTCTATCCATAATACTTGTGTATTTAACGCAGTGAAATATGTAGATACTCATTCCTTTCCCAACCTTTTTAGACTGGAGGAACCCTTGGAATAACTTTCTCATCTCAAGAAACCCTACATAAAAATATTTTATGTGCTGCTGACAACATATCAGTGTGTTGAGAAATTTATTTGAATTTTTAACTAAAAGTAAAGTACCTATCAGTATTTTACAGTGTACAGGAAAGTCTTCTACATCTTGACTAACATTGGAAATCTGGAACTCCAATTATAAGTAATTTGTAATATCATTTGAGATTGAGGCTTTCTGGAAAATTTTTATAACAATTGTGAAAAATGACAGCTGCTGGTTTGTTTTTTTTGTTGATGAAAATTCTGATGCTTGCAGGGTCAAATGACATCAAAACGGGTATCGCTACTTGTTAGATGAAAAAAACGAAAAAACAACTGAAGGTGCTTTTTTTTTTATGCACGTCCAAAATTTTTGCAGAACTCCTAACCACCTTTTTGCAAAACACTTGGGTTCAATGAAATCCAAGTTGAGGAAGGCCTGCTCTGCATAGAGAAGTTCACTTCAATTTTGTGTACTCATATGTACATTCACACATATGCACATATTGGAGAGACTTGCAAAATATTACCATATTCATTGGTCTTTGTGATTTAGCTGCTGAAAACCAGCAATTTTTATAGCTTATGATGTTGGTTTGTATTAATAGGTAAATAGTTTGTTCCAGATGGCTTCTGCACCATGGGCTAGCTCTGGCCATCAGGGCAGGTGCGAGGGTTTGATGCACCCTAGACAAAATTTTGAAATTACGCAAATATTTTAAGCACCTTAGGAGAGACTCAAAATTTCCACCCTCAGTCACTTGATTTTCTTCTGAATTGAGGTCTGACTGTGGCCTATTGCCAACTTACAATTTTCTTCTTAGACTATTTTTCAAATTTTTCAGGTTTCCAAAGATATTTTGTGCTCCAAGACCTTGAGTCAAAGGGTCTGCAAGTTCTACTCACTACCTCTAATATATATATACATATATATATATATATATATATATATGATTATAAATTGCTTTATATCATGCAGTGAATGTATTATTTGCTTTATGGAAATCATTCATACTATTTACGTTGTCTAAACCAAATGATATGGTCACCATGTAATAATGAGAGATCATTTCAAAAAGAGTTTCAATATGATATAACGAATTTATAATAATTTCTCTGGGTGATGTATCCATTTCTTGATATTATAATTGTTTAAGTTGAAATCAAAAAATAGAGCAGATATAGACCGTGAATGAACAAGATGAGAATTTGGAGTTACGGGGGGGGGGGCTTTGCATTTAACAGCTGTTTTGTTCAATGGTAAGAGTAATGCTATGTTGAAGCTACCCTATTGGTCGCAGGTTTGATTCCTGCAGTAGCCCCATTTTCTTTAATTATTTATTCTATTAACATTGTATAGGCCAAATGATACAATCACAGTGTAATAATAGGAAATCATTTGAAATAGAGTTTCAATATGATATAACCAAATTTACAATCATTTCTGTTAGAGCTCGTATACATTTCTTAATAATGTATATATATATATATATATATATATACATATATATATATATATATATATATATATATATATATATATATATATATATATATATATATATATATATATATATATATATATATGTACACATATATATATATATATTCCTGCTGCAGCCCATTTCTTTAATTGTTTATTCTATCTACACTGTCTTGGCCAACTGGCATATTCACCAGGCAAAAACAGGATAATCAGTTCAAGTAAAGTTTCAAATTTTAAAAAATAACACATTTATATATAGATAAATAGGTTTCTCCTGCTTTTCTAAAATACAGCATTCTTATGAAAACTTTTAGTAAGGCAAAATGTCATAAAGCAAAGACGCAATTACCATCAATTTATATGAGAAAATTTTTCCAGATCTCAAAAATGGTGTTGATGTTAAGTTATCAGAGGCTGGGTTTCATGGGAGATACAGAGAACAGGAACTGTGGATGAGATTGCGCTCTACCTCTATAACAACTCTCTGAACGCTATTTTCATTTTTTGCCTTTTTTATGAAAGCAAAAATAAGTCACAAAAGGAAATTTTAAAAAGTAGGACTAACTGTATATGGATATATATGTTTACTTTCAGTCATTTTGGTGTGTAGGGAAGCGAGCTATCCAAAAAGAGAAAGAGGAAGAAAAAAGATAAAACTGTTCTGGTTAGTCACTCAATAGAAACGATCACACAACTATTATCTTATGGCAGCATGTCTTGTTGGGGATGATCAATTATTCATTTGATTCAATTGCTATGTGACCAATTTTGCATAAACGTACATTGCAAATTGAACCCCTAACTAAAAACCTATTTGAGAGAGGAATTTTCAGGAAAAAAGTTTCAATTAGACATGATATGGTGTGAATGCTTGAAATTTCAGCCCTCTAGCTAGAAGAGAGAAAGACTGATGTGGCCTGTATGCATGGTACATACATATATACATAGCCAGCAAGCCCAATTTGAAAACTGAAGAAACTTCTGCTGACAGTTTTTGAGGGAGAGGGAGGGGAAGAGTAAGAGGGAAGGAGACACAGTGGGAGGGGGAGGGAGAAAGTGAGAGAGAGAGGGAGAAACTGTGAGTGGGTGGAAGAAATAGTGAAAGGGAGGGGTAAGAGTGAGAGGGGAGGAGGCATGGTGACAGGGAGGGAGAAAGTGTGAGCAGGTGGGAGGAAGAGCAAGTGGGAGGGAGGAAGAGTGAGAGAGAGAGTGTAAGTAAGAAGGGGGCGCAGAAAAAGATGAAGAGAAGTAAAAAGAAAGAAGAAACAAACAAAAGGAAAAAAAACAGGTGAAGAAGTCAGGGACAGAGAGAGGGGATAATGAAAGAAGAGAGGAAGAGTGAGAGGGAAACAGAAAGAATCAGACAATGGGAGAAAGAGTGAGAGAATGGCAGAAAGAGTGAGGAGGGAAGAGGAGGAGTGAGATAAAGAGAGAAAGATTGAGAAGATATGAGAACTATTGAGAGGGAAGCAGTGAGAGTGAGAAGGAAGGAGAAAAAGTGTGAGGGAAAGAGAAAGATCGAGCGGGAAGGAAAACGTGAGAGAAAGAGAGAGAGAGTGTAAGTAAAAAGAGAGTAGAGAAATTTCTTAAAAAGAAGACAGACAAACAGAGAAGGACAGAAAGATGGTAAAGAGAAATAGTGAGAAGGTAGGAACAAAGAAAAAAAGAATGAAAGAAAGAACAGGTGAGAAAAAGTGAGGTGTATTAGAGAGAGAAAGAGAGGTGATTAGAGCGAGGAAAAAGGTAAAAAAAGAATGTTACTTGAAGAGGCTTTCAAAGAGGTGAAGGTAAAAATGAAGATTCACAAAGAAAGACAAAAGATAGGAATAAAGAATTTTCCATTTTTTTTTTCTCCTTCAAGAGGAATGTACCCCAACTGCAGAAATGGAAACAAGGAAACCTAGTGTTGCCAATCTAGATATTTTCCATCTAGATCTAGATGTTTCCGGTTGCGTCTAGATGTCAGAAATCGCTATCGAGACGGCTCCCAATAAAAGCGAGTAGCGTTTTCATTTAATTCATAGTAATAAAATAAGTAATACTCTTGATAAAACGAGTGATGTTTTAATAAAGTAAACATTGACGACCAGAGTTAATTTATTGATGATATGTAAGATATTTCCAATTTGGAGAATCTAGATGTTTTTTGTCTCAATTTTAGATGTAAACTTGAAAATAGATTTGGCAACACTGTGGAAACTTCTCTCGTGGAGCCAGCAGCAGTAAGTGTTACAAACAACACAACAGTGACAAAATTCCACTACAAAAATTTTTCGTATTCTATTCATGTCAAACTTCTCATCACTGCCTCGATTACCAGTAGTTCCGCTACTGCCACCATTTTAATTTTAAATAGCAAAAAAAAAAAAAAGTTGAAAGCTACAACATTAAAAGAAAGAAAGAAAGAAAAGCAATCATGTGATAACATGAAAGAAATTTTCAAGTTTATCAACCATTTTTTTTCTATCATACAAATTTAAGTATTCTTGTAATTAAACAAAAAAAAAATTCCAGTGCTTTATTTAAGAAAAAGATATCTCTATATAATTTGAGTGCGTAACTTTTTTTTCTCCTTGTTTCTTTGTTTTTTTTTCTGTTCGTAATACATGAGAAAAGTGGGATAAAATTCATATTTTGTTGATAGAAATATCTACTGGCCACCACTTGAAATAATGGACTCTTCCTCTGAGGTCTGTTCAGTTACTTTTTAATAAAACCTCAGATGAGATTAATACGATGTAAACATTTATTAATATCATGAACAGCTTTGAAGTTGAGAATTATCTAGACTTGAAATGAGAATGTGAATAACCGTTTGAACACCATAGAAATACAGGTAGATATTTTTACCAAATGAATTATAGCATATATATATATATATATATATATATATATATAATTATATATATATATATATATATATATATATATATATATATATATATAGAGAGAGAGAGAGAGAGAGAGAGAGAGAGAGAGAGATAGTTTATTTTCTAAAAAAAGTCATCTCATATAAATTCAAAATATCTGGTGCAGTTTCATCAGGAATCCTGTTTGGGGAAGACACGATAAAAATTCTGAATGAAATACCCAGATAATCCCGAATAATCACAAATTAACTTTAGTAACAAATCTATTTCTTCATTTGATATAAGTATGATATCTTCTGTTTTTTTCTTTATAATCATTTTATTTATTGATTTTGGGGTGAATATCTTTCATTAAGTTTCTTCATTTTACTCTTTTGTCAACTCTAGTGCTAAAGAGCTACAATTCAAATGTAACCAAAGAATGCTGTATCTGGCACTTTCTTATTTGTGATGTGTGAAATCTATTTTCCTTATCCATTCAAAAATTTTTCCCAATCAGCCCCCCCTTCCCACTCAAAATTTCATTGAGGAAAGACACCTTTTAGTTTTCCATCAGAGAATGCAAAGAATCTCAAGATACTGACTTAAATTTTCTTTTGTTAGAAAAAAAAAAAAAAAGTTATTACATGGAAGTAACCTCAATTTTGTCAATTGTATGCATGATTGAATATTTTATTGTTTCTAAAAATGAACTGAGATATCAAATAAAAAAGAATTATTCATAAATGATTCAAATCTGCTAAAAAAAATTTCTCCAAAATTTTTTCAAAATACTAAATTGATTCAAGTGTTTTACTACTTAAAATTTTTCACAATTTTGAAAATGTATTCCTAAACAGAGATACAACTACCATTTTTAGTTCCTATCAATCAATGGAAAAATCAATCAATCGTTATTTATTTGTTTGATCCATAATGATACAAATGGCGAAAATAGAAAATAACCGAAATAGTGAAACAAAATTAAAAGGAAAAGAATCAAGTAAAAATAAGAATGAAATAAGGATGAATCTTCAATGATCTGAGTTGAAATATTCTTTCAAAATTAATGATATGACATTAATATACTTTAGAATGAACTATTAAGCAACAACACTGAAAAAAAGTCAAAGATAATCAGTTCAAAAATGGGATTAAGAGTAGGGTTCCTGGAACCCAGCCAGCTAAAACACAATTAAAAAAATCTTTTCAAATATCTAGATAAAGAAATTTCATAAATTGAAAAAAAAAACTAATCAACCCAGGTAATCATAAATTAATCTTAAAAACAAAAATCTATTATATCCATTATCTAAATAGACAGAATTAAGATTCACACCTCACCCTGCCCAAAATTCTGGATCTGTCCCTGTAGTTTGAAAAGAATTTTAACAATTGAACTGAAGCCTAGCCAAGAAGATGAAAAAAAACCGAAAATTGGGTTAAATAGTTTTAAAAACGATCTGCTTCATTTTTATAAAAATTGTGATGGTATTATTTGCATCAAAGTAACATGTTATATTACTGTTGTTCGAAAGAGAGTTTGTTTATTTTTCACTAATCATAGTTTAGAACAATGAATTGATGTTAGGAGGGAAAAACTAGGTTATTGTCTTTAGTCAGACAAAAGGAAGAGGATTGGGTTTTTTTCTTTTGCTTTTTTTGAATTCCTTTATGTATGAGATGAGGCTTTACCACAGCTGGGGGAACAGCATCCTCATTTTGGTCGATATTAGTCCAATCAAATTATAGGGAGAAAAAAAAAAATGAGTTGTTTATATTTTATGCCTGTGTTTTTATTTATTTATTCATTTTAATTTTATTTTGTTCATTCTTTATTTATTTGTTAATTTTTTTTTCTCTTTTATTTTGTTGGGATAACATAAAATTCCACATTCCCAATCTTTGTCATTGTTTGGAGAAAAAAATTGATCCAGTTGAACTTATTCTCTATTTTGGTAAAACAAAACATATATAAAGAGAACTATATATATATATATATATATATATATATATATATATATATATATATATATATATATATATATATATATATATATATATATATATATATATATATATATATATATATAATGTAAACATAAATATAATTATATATGTATAAATATACACTTTTTTCCCTTGAAAAATATTTTTTAAAAAGCTCTGTACATTCTTTTCTTTGAAGTAATATATTAAATAGTCAAAAATAAGGCTTTCTTACCTATCATAGTTTTAACTCTGACCCTCTAAATTCAAACATTGGTGCTTGTGTGTGTGCATGTGTGCATGCATGTGTAAGAGTATCTATCTATCTATCTATCTATCTATCTATCTATCTCCCTCTCTCTCTCTCTACATATATATATATATATGTATATGTATATACTTATATATATATATATATATATATATATATATATATATATATATATATATGTATTTATACATATATACATAATATATGTATATACACATAGGTATATCTTGATTAGTATGGTTAATCTCTTTCAGAATTCCCTGTACCATTCAATCTCTTCTATGATTTAAAGTGTTATTCTTTCAGCTTATACTTAGTCACATTAATTGGTACAGCTATACCACAACTGTACTATATCAAAACCCGCACTAATAAAAAAAACCATGTTATTCATCATATTGCCGTAAATATAAAAATAGGTGGATCAATAAATCCATGGCCTGAAACAGATAAAAACTGAATTTTTTTACATGGAATTTTCACAAAATAATGTTTGATTTATGTGATTGATGTTCACTATTGGATTATATGCATTGACCAAGAAGGAGATTATGTTGAAAAAAGTATATTTGTGCATAAAAATTGCTCTTTTTATCATTTAACTGCAGAATGATTGATATAACTGCGTGCATTTATTTATATATATTTATATATATATGTATATATATATATATATATATATATATATATATATATATATATATATATATATATATGTATATATATATATATGTATATGTGTATATATATAGATGTGTATATATACATATATATATATGTATATATATATATATATACATATATATATAGATATATATACATATATATATATACATATATATACATATACATACATATATATATATATATATTCATTCATATATATATATATATATATATATATATATATATATATATATACATATATTTATACATATATATATATATATATATATATATATATATATATATATATATAAAACCAACTTAACTTAAAAATTCGAATATTTAATAAATTACACCATCTAAACTCTTCTAAAATCTTGGATCACCCACACTTACATTCACATAGTGTATATCAATGTAGACATACTTTCCTTCTTGACAACTTAGCCACAACAACATACACTTACACATACTACATTCATGGAAACAATGTTTTTCAATAACAGTCGCTAGATTCAACTACATGAACATACACAAAATACCCTTGTCATTTTCACTTCTTATACCCAAATGATTTGAACTTTGGCACAAAGACATCTTCTCCTTTTTCACCAGTAAAGATAAGATATTTAAAACAATAAAAACCTCGCATCACCACTCCTCCCCTTCTCCAAATCTTGTTATTCACAAAATTTTATCATTTTTCCTATTTGACATTTAACAAGAGAAAACTATCTCTCAAAACATGCAACAGAAATAAATACAATCCAGTTTCCAATCTTTTGTGTTTCCATATTATCTATTAAATTCAACATTTTGTCTGATAAAACTTATCTATCTCTTCACTATATATATACATATATATATATATATATATATGTATCTATAGACACACACGATACAAATCCAAAATGCAATAAGATATGAGATAATATAATACAATATCCGATGTGTGATGGGTTTATTTCATAAAATGCTCAATACAATGAACAATAGACATTAAGTTGATTTAGAGTATATCTTGAAATATAATAGAGTAAGGATTCACAATATATATATACATATGTATAAGTGTGTGTGTGTGTGTGTGTGTATATATATATATAAATATATGTATATATATAAAGTCTAGAAAGCTTTATTGATATCTTTATATATATCTTTAAAATTGTGTGCATGTGTGTGTGTATCAGTAGATGGACTATTTATTCCGGTCTAAATATCATAATTATAAAAATGTTACGGTAGGAACTATTTTTTGTTCTGTTCCGATGTTACACAATTGCAAATCAAGCGGCCTTAGATTGCATATATAAACAAAGAAATGAGCATTCTTTGTTTATTTAAATGATCTTGGGTTACACGATTCGGATAACACCACTGGCAAGCAAAATATAGTTTTTACTTAAATATATTGGTAATCATCATTTGAATATGAATATATATATATATATATATATATATATATATATATATATATATATATATATCGGTTGACCCCCCAAAATAGGCTATGGATTTGATGGACTATAGTTGCTAAAACATAACTCAATCTAATTTATAATTTCAATTTAATTCTAACTAAGCGTAAATTGATTATTGTTACTTTTAGTGTTGAAAAATCACGTGACTCTCCGAGTATCAAGGGAGGTAATGAAAATTTTGAAGTTCCACACCCTCGCTCACCTGATGTTTAAAACAGCTCACAAAAATCATACACTGGCCATCAAGTGAGTGAGTGTATGGAAGTTTACAATTTATTACCTCCCTTGATACTCAGAGAATCATGTGATTTTTCGTCATCAAAAATAACAATAACCGTATAAATTATCAACTTATTTTGCTTATGTTTTCTGATCTGCATGGGTATAGAGTAATCCTAATGTCAGCAACAAAAAGTAGGGAGGTAGAAGCCATGCTGGGAAGCAATGGTTAACAAGTTAATTTCAAAGATCATTACTATGTAGTGAATTTCATCCTCCCTGGGTGCCCCACTTCAGGGGTTGTACCAATATCCTTGCCCGAATAAAAATCTTTCCTCTTTCAATACATCTTTCAAATGACCCAATTGCTCATTGTGAACTTGTATAGTAATATTTTCATGCAAAAAAATTCTCAAAATATTCTTGATTTAGATTTTATTTGATAAAATGTTTATACACTCCAGTAGAGTGATAGTCGGAGTAGTTGCAATGAAAAGTATCAAGAATTGAGATGAAATAAGGGTCAGTCAAAAATTGATCATTGTTGACACTTCTAAGATGTCCCTGCTATTGTGGAAAAATGTAGTGCTGGAAAAATTTTGTATTAGCAGATTTGGGCTTTTTTTTTGTTTTTTTTTAAGTGTTTAATTTTTGTAACGTCTAAAAATGAATTGATTTTTTTTTGCTTTGAAATTTCTCACCATATTTTCCTTTTTCTTTTGAAATTCTAGGAATAAAGTGAGTTGATGATACATCCTTGGACAGGAACAAGACAAAATTTGATCTCAAGCTCTACAACAATAGCAAGTGTGAATATGCTGGTACCAGGGTACGTATTGCTCCTGTCTATCATCCACAGCTGTCTGGGGGTGGACCTCACCTACCACATCCAGGAAGGGAAGAGCCCTGGTACCTTCATTGGTGATATCTCTGCCGACACACACTTGCTAGACAGCATCCCCCTGCGTGACCACAACCTCATTACATTCACCCTCCTGCAACAGAATACCACAAGCAGCTCACAGCTGTTCAGGGTCTCAAAGCAAAAAGGAAGATTGTATACCGCCCAGATACTAGACGCGGAGTCGATTTGCAAACGAAACATGGAGTGTTTCAAACTGGTTGACGTGGCTGTCCGGAAGGCCAAGTCGTTCATGCGCATTGTCAATATTAAAGTGATTATCGAAGACGTCAACGACAATGAACCGGAATTTCCGGAGGAACAAATCGACATTCAGTTTTCTGAGGGAGTCAGCAAGGGCCTCAGGAAATCGATCCCCAACGCCGTTGACAGAGACGTTGGGGCTTTAAATTCTAAGATCACCTACGAACTGAAGAGAAATAATAACGAACCATTCTCGTTGTCAGTTCGCAGTATCCCGTTTGGCACACCTGAACTTAGTATATCAGTCGAGGAAAAACTAGACAGAGAAATTAAAAACTCTTATATGATCCAAGTAATTGCCAAAGATAGTGGGATACCGCAGAAACAGAG
Source organism: Thysanoteuthis rhombus (assembly GCA_963457665.1). Lineage (NCBI taxonomy): Eukaryota > Metazoa > Mollusca > Cephalopoda > Oegopsida > Thysanoteuthidae > Thysanoteuthis > Thysanoteuthis major. Next base: position 42,166,787 of record OY735214.1, on the reverse strand, counting down.
CATCTTAGACGTACATATTACGGTGACGGACCTTAACGATAATCCCCCAGTATTTACGTTAGATATATATAACGTGTCTATTAAAAATAAGGAATATGGAGATATTCCCATAGTGGTTGTTTCGGCGACAGATTTAGATGCTGGGGAAAATGGTCGAATCGCGTATCATTTCAGTCCGCAGACGTCGAAAGACGTCAAAGCTCATTTTGAACTTGATGAGGTAACGGGGGAAGTGTTTTTGCGAAATAAATTGCCTTCGAACCAAAATACAATGTACAAGTTGTTTGTAACAGCCATGGACGGTGGAGATTCGCCTCTTAGAGGCCTAGCTGTTGTTTTGGTCAATGTGATAAACACACAGAACAGGGCGCCAAATATATTTGTCAACTTTGTCTCCGAGTCGACAGGGAACACGGCCGCGATATCAGAGGACATAGAGGTCGGTAGTTTTATTGCTTATGTTAAAGTTATAGACTATGATATAGGGCAGAATGGGGAGGTCAACTGTGACCTCCAACACGACAAATACAAACTAGAGAGTTTGGGCAAGAAAAAATACAAGATAATTGTCAAAAACCCGGTTGACCGAGAGACAGAGGACCACCACGATATTTCCATCGTGTGTCAAGATAAGGGATCCCCGCCTCTCCATAGCGAGAGCAGGTTCTCTATCAAAGTAATGGACGCTAATGACGTACGCCCCCAATTCTCTAAAGAGACGTTTAAATTTTCGATTCGTGAGAATCAGAGGTCGAATTATCCGGTGGGGTTCATCAACGCCACGGATCCAGACCTCGGATTCGGGGGTAAATTGACTTATTCCTTAGTCACCAACAACAACCAACAGTTCTTACCTTTCCAGATATCGGAAAATGGGCAAATCACGACGGTAATATCCCTGGACCACGAATTCCAAGATATTTATAAGTTTCGAGTTTTGGTCAAGGATAATGGAATTCCGTCTCTGAATAACTCGGTGAATGTGATTGTGGAAGTGAGGGATGAAAACGATAATGCCCCGTATTTTACTTTCCCCAGTGTTAATCCCTACACGATGGATGTCGTGTATTATCCTCATCGAACGAAAAATATTACAGTTTTGAAAGCCGCCGACAGCGACAGTCAGGAGAACGCATTTTTAAAATACGACCTCATAGCTGGCAATGACAAACAGTTGTTCACTATTAACCAATACACTGGCTTGTTATCATTTACACGAGTGGTCAATCAACAGGACGCGGGGCCATATGACCTGGAATTCATGGTCAAAGATAGCGGAACGCCGGTTCTTTCGGCGACAACGACAATGTTTCTGAAGCTGACCGTAAGCAACAAGACGTCCGAGATGTTAAATGCTGTTAATATATTGCCCGACGATAAAATTCAACTTTATTTGGTTATTGTGATTGTGTTAGTGTCGGTGACGGTGTCAGTGCCGATTACAGCCGTGGTGTCTATATCTATTATAAGATACAACGATCACGGAAGTACAGGTGACAGAGAGGACGCAAACCCCAACTACAAAAGTGCTGACGAACAGAGACACGCCGGGTGCTCTCGCCAGTCAACCCATTCCCAATCATCTGGGGGCTCTGTTACTGTGAAGACAGATTCGGAAAAGGTCTCCCGAACTTTGCCCGCAAGACCAGACCGAGGGGAGCACTCGGTAGAAAAGCTTAGCCATGGCTGCAAAAGCTCTTCGCTGGGTGCAAAAGCAAAACCAACGTCTGACGATGTCTACGAGGTAAGTGAAACCACTGGGGCTGGAGGGTGGGGACATCTTGGGCAGGGGTTACCTTTATTTTTTTTTTGTTTATCATTATTTTATTTTTCTTTCTTTTTTTCATTGTTTTTTTTTTGTGTGTGGTTAGCTTATATGAACGCTTGACTTGTGGCACAGGTAATTTGTCTTACATCTTAATAGTGTTATAACTTTTCTTTGACCCATGAAAGAGTTTGAGAAACCTGGCAGTTAGTGCTGCCATCAAATCCCATCACCCAACTTATTATACCCTCAGGATATATATTTTTTATTTGTTTCACTCTATCAATGATTCTCGAATGGGGGGGCACTTGGTTCCCAGGGGAACAAATTTCCCAAGGGGAGGAATTTCATTCAGGGGAGGAACATGGAATGGAAAGTATAATGTTGAGAAATATTACTAGATTACAAATCAAAATTGGGGAGGATTTGAAGGAACCTAGGATCACAAGGGGAGGAATGTCGACGGGGACTCTCAGAACTATTGCACTAGATCTTCAAGAATGCTTTTTAGATCAGTATCTTGGGAACAAAAACAACCTACATTTCATATAAGTAATTTGTATATAGAACATGTTATTTAATGCATAGGAACTGTTTCTCATGTGACCTTTAATATACCCCAACCACGCTTTGATCCCCATCAGAATTCCTTAATTCATTTTAAGACTTTTGGAAGTATTTATTACTTCTCTAAGTACTGTTTAAAGTATTCCATATTACAAACTTGGCTCAGAAGAGTGAATTTGAAACGAATTGCATAACTCAGATATGGTCTAACAATCTCCTCACTGGCATTACTATGACACAAAACTTTCAGATCATCCTTTCTTCTCCAGGATTCCATAGAACCCAAGTTTTCAACAGGAGGTTGTTAAGGGCCCTGTTAAAATATCATACATTCATGAAAAAAGCATCTGACAGTCCCATTTCAATCAAAGATGAAATTCATGAGTTTATAAAAAATTTAACCCCAAATTAAGTATTTGCACAGCAGAAAATCTGCACTAAATAGGACTATTCACAATTCATATCTAAATGAGGGTTGAAAATTGTAATCTTGACTTATATCCTAGCTCATTTTGCTAAAGAATCTGTCTTTAGAAAACTATATTTTTCTTCTTATTAAACCAGTCATTTGATAATTTTGCTCTAAGTTTACTTTTGGAGTTTTTATATTTCTTATATACCTAAATTAAGTTTATGAAAACATTGATTTTATGAAACATAAGCTAAACTTATCAATATTTTTCTATGTACTTCCAAGTACATTTTTTCTACATTAGATGCCCTTAAGGTGGTTGGGAACTGAAAAATATGGTATCTTAAAATGTTCACCAAAATTAACAAAAATCTAGAAAACTATCTTTCTTTTCACTGTAGAATACTAATGATTACTTCAAGATTATAATACACATAGATTTTTAACTCACTACTGTGTCTTAAGCTGTACAAACAATATTTTTATGCAAGGGTTCTTAGAGATATGGATGTCATTCTGAGAATTATTCCCATTTAAAAGGCTTCAGAAAAGCTGTGTTAGATGATAGAAAGAGAACACGAAATATAATCTCAGTTAGTTGTCTATGCTGGAAAAATTGTAACTTTTTCACTTCTCCCTATATAAGTTTATTTCTCAGCCAATTTGTATATATTCCATATTTCTTTGGCTTTTATCCTGTTTTTTTTCTAAATCCCAATCTTTTGGGTTTTGTCTCTGGAGCTTTATTGCTCTTTTTAATCTCTTCTGACAAACTGATGCTCTAATCAGAAGAGCTTAGACACTTACATAATGTCCACTTTTCTTCTCTGCAATATCTTAATCCAGACTCAGCAAGTATATTACATATGAACTAATTTCTAAACTTTTGACAGAATCAAATCTCTCACAGTAAAATGTGTTTATGCAATCCCCAATCCAGACACCAAGACTGGCTTAAATATAAAGTTATTTCTAAACACATGACAGAGGCAAACCTCACATTGTTGAGTGTGTCCAGGCCAACCCAAATCAAGACTCTGCAACAGCATCTGATATAAACTTTTTTTTAAATTCTAAAAGCAGCAAAATTCTTACACCATGATATAGGAGCTAATGTGATATCTAATAATATCATAAAATACTCAAAAATTCAATCACTTACTAGATCAAAGAGAAAAAATTTCTTATAATAAGACAGAGCAAATTATTTGAATTCTGAGATGATACTTTTGCATTGGTAATATTTAAAACTAATGTTTAGAATGAAACTTTTCTTCATCTTCTTATTGCTTATCATACAAAGGTGTTGTAGACAGTTTGGTCAGTGTTACATTATTAATTGTCTGACTCCAATTAATTAATGTGATTGACCTAAGTCTCTTTACAATAAGAATTGTCTGTTACAATTAGGAGAAGGCCGTGCTTGTCAGATAATTAATGTCCGAAGGAAAAATGATATAAGATTCACGGTCGAGTGGGGCAATATGACTTCAGATTTGCCATAGGTTTCCATGGTCAAAATTGTTGAAGCGTTGCTATAGAGAATGAGTTCCTTGGATATGTGATATAAGTTCAAGATGTGAGTAGAAATAGAGTTACTTCTTTATTGCTACCAAACTCTTCTTACATCAACAGTCAAAATGTATTTGACCTGAAAATTTGTTATGAAAAGTAGTAACAAGATGGAGAAAGGACTTGATCAATCTTTGATTTATTCTTATTGGATCAAAAATTGTAAGCAATATTTTTATTGTTAATTCTGACTAGATTTTACCTTCATCTAGATATGCTTTTTAACTTAGATTCAGACCATCATTTGAAGTGCGATTGGATATAAAGAGTAAGCCCACGATGAGAATTGAATTCACATCCTTTCTTCAAAGGGAGTCCAGTATACGACTAGCTGCTATTAACCAATTGGCCACAAGGCTCTATATTTGACAAAAGCTGATTTTTCATCTCTTTAAACACTATCCTTACAATTGGTACTTTATACTGATTATATTTTCAGACCTATTAATCTTAATAAAGCAACTGATAATTAAGATGGAGGTAAAACTAATCAAAATTGATGATAAAAATATTGTGTACTTTTAAAATATTAAAGGGCAGTAGATGGTGTCTTCGGAAGAGCTGAGACCAGCATGATAGTGAGGAGTATGGGGAAGAGATCTCCTGATTGTCCACTCTAGGGTTTTCCTTACTAGCTGGTTCCATGTATATCACAGCTTTCTGAAGATAGATATGATTTGACAGTGGTGTCAAACAGCCTAATTTTTTTTATCTTTTTATCATATTAGAAGAAGTATCACATATCCTCATCAGATTTTTTGCTACGATTTATCTTTATCTCAATTTTTGTTGCTTCTCATTGCAACTTGACTCAGGCCATTTCACCTCTGACAGTGATCAAATAAATAAACAGTGCAGATTCAAATAAAGTATAAACTCCTGATGAGAATCAAACTCACAACCCTCTATATGGGTGGGTGGTTCAGTTAATACCTAACTGCGCTTAACACATTCAAACAGAAACTACAGGCAAGTGTAACTCCAAATCAAACCCTCAAGCTCATCTCCCATCCTAATTTTTCCCTGCGCCATGTTTGTTATTGACGGGTAGTTCAGTATCAGTAATCCAATTTATTTATTGAATTGAATGAAGTATTGTAAATCGTAATGAATAATTTTTTGCGACTATTTACTACCATTTCAATTTTTGCAGCTTTTTATAGCAACTAAACTCTAACAAACTAAAGGCTAATTTCATTTTTTCAGCGAATAAAGAGAAAAAATTAAGTTAAGTTACTGGTAAGAGTCAAACTCACATGAGGGTGGTTTGGTTGATGTCCGACCAAAATAAAAAGCAACAAAAATTGTAATGAAAGTAATAGTAGCAAAAAATGAATAATGATAAACCTATTCTTGGTTTGCAGGGTCAGTTTGTTGGAGCTCCAGATACACTTCAGTTGGAGATATCTTGCTGATCTCTGGCTTGTGTTCACATAATTGTGAGACTATTCTTATGGTGTGGAAGTTTCAACTCCATGCCCGACCCCAACATCCTTAGAATTAGCACCGGCAGAGTTCAAGTGGAGGATTTACATACCAAAATCTTCCAAACCCCATTTAGCCTTGTACTGTCCTAAACAGGCAGTACTTTTAATCCCTGTCACTCCCTGCCATTCCCTAATTCTACTAGTTCTGAAACATAAATAAACTCACTGCCATTCACAGCCTAACATTTCATCAACGTTTGGGAACTAGTAGTATTAAGAAGAGGCAGAGATAGTTTTTGCATCAAAATATTTCATGGACGTGTGGTAGGAGGTGGCAGGGAGTGGCAGGGATAAAAAGTACTGTCAGTCCTAAACTAAGCTTTGGCTTGCCCTAAGGCCATCATAGTTGTATATTTCCTACCATTCAAAGATCAGGGTTCAATCTCGAGTGAAAACTGGGCTATCAAATATTGATTGGGGTATCTGACCCAACCAAAAGGTTACATCCATCATATTGAAGTACAAAAGCCCCAAAAATCAAGTTGCATTTTTTTTCTCGATGACTGGAAACTCAATGTTTGATGTTAGTTTGAAATCAAATTTCAACATCAATTTGATCTTAGTGAATCAAAACATTTCAACTTTTCTCTTGAATGGTCAGTCTTGTACATCTTTGTGGTTGGGTTCTAAATAAAATCGAGTCGTCAGATTTATGCAGCTTTACCTGAAGAAGAGGTTCATGCAGTCAAAAATTTGAAATAAGAAAAAATTAGCCATACTAGGCACAGCATTTTTCGGACATTTTCATTGATCCCCATTAGATCAAAATTTTCTTAACCAATGAGAATAGATCTGTTAAGTTTATTTTGTTAATCCCTACTCCCTAAGATAAGAGCTATGATTAGGGTCTGGGTTTGTTTTTTTCAGGCGGGTACTTTTTAGGATTCCGTACCTTGAACTAATGGATGTATTTTGATGGGAATTAACGAAAATTACCTTATTGATCTAATAGGCAGAGAGGCAGGCTTTCTCTACTTGTAAAATTAGCATAACCCACCTCCATTTGGCCTTGTACCATACCAATCTAAGCCTAGTAAATGTTCAGAAAATTGGGAATCTTCAAACATAAGACTTAGCTAAATTACATGGCTTTGGAGTTAGGTAATTTTAAGGCAACGGAATTACTAGCATATATCAGGGCAAGTTGATAGAACTGTTGGAAAGCCAGTCTTTGTGAGTTTAGGAGGATCTTCTTTCTGATTACTTTTTATTATTAGATGCTAAATCTGTTTTCAATATATTTGATGCAAGAGATAAATTGGAACTCTCCATGCATTAGAGTTAAGGAAACGATCTAGCTTTGATTTTTGCATGATTATTTTGTACTAACTAGATTGTAAGTAGATTTTGGACAAACATAAGAGAACATATGATTTAAAGGCGAAATGGGGTTTGATTGTCTGATATCAAAAACATACTAGACATATTGGTATATCAATATTTACCTATATTTTCTATTCAAACAACTCTTTTTTATTTTATCTCATAATATATATTTATGTATATTTATGTATACTCAGAAAGAGTATCTGTGTGCATGGGCATCCACTACAGGCTGTAATCAGGGTATTTCCCCCCACCCCAGTTTGGGTCTACTCACCAAGGGTTGAAATTAGAGACTTTAAAGATCTAGGGATCAAGCGGGCACAATGAAACATAACAGTCACAGCTTAAGCACTCCCTTGTCAACACCTGACAACTAGTGTGTAGATGTATCGCTATGTCCTCGCCCCACCTGGAATACAGCTTTTTGCCCCTCTGTGGGGAAGTGGCAGCAGATGTTAATGTCTGCTTATGATCAAAGTATCTCTAACCAGTCTAGAATCTATGCGCTTTAGCAGAAGTTACAGACAGAGAAACAAAGAGAAAAAGGTCTTATATAACATCAAATACATAAATTTTATCATTATGATTATGCAAAAAGGATTGGCATTAATACTATTGTATTTATCTAGTTTTGCAAGGACACAGACTAATCATTAGGAAGAGATCAAAGAGACTTGAATAAGTCCAGATACCAATTCACGATCTTTAATCCTGACCAAACATACTTATATCCACAGGATAAGTTTATTAGACAATATAATTTCCATAAGTTAGAAAAAATAGGCAGAGGATTTTCTTTTCTTTTTCCCTCTTTTTTCATATCTTAGATTTACTCAATTTATAGTTTGATCGAGGGATTATACTGACTACCATAGAATTTTAAAAATATCAATATGAAGATCGGCCATTATGTCAACTGGTTTCTGTATCCAATTCTCCTATGTGGAATGTTCTTATCAAAACATTTTTTCTTCAATCTGCATGAGAGAGAAAATTGGAACTCTTCAAGCTGAAGAGTTAAGAAATGATTAATTTTGGTCATGGCTGATCAAATTTATGAAGAGATTCAAAACTTTATGTATTCTAAATTTTGCTGTTACACAAATCCACTGACTATAGAGCAGTATCAGCGAGCTAGTAAGTTCTTTCTTCAACTATTGTGACCTTGTGCTAGAGTTGGCTGAGACTAATGATTGTACATGCAAACTGATTAACCCACAAACTTGAAGCTAGGGTCACTTGGCTTTTTGAACAATATATTCCTATTTAATTAATACAAATAAAGGAAAGAGATTTTCCATAGGGTTACCATATCACACGCCTCATGTTTTATCATAGATGTTGATTCTTGAAAGACATATATCTGTATCGATATATCTATCTCCTTCTCTCTCTCTCTCTATATATATATATATATGTATATATATATATATATATATATATATATATATATATATATAATATATATAACCCAAATAACATATTCGGCCACCTCTCCTGGAGCCTCACAGTCAATTTCTATAGTCTTTTGGGGGATTTTATTGTCAAACATTACTTTTGTCTTCATACTGTTCATCTTTAACCCTACTTTTTCACTTTCCCTATTTAGATCAGGAACATGTTTTGTAATTCTTCCAATGCTTCTGATGCCATGGGAACATCATCGGCAAATCCAAAGTACTTTTCTCTCCCATATTTACTGTGTGAATAGCTATCTTCGTCTTTTATAAAAGACCCTTTCTGTATCATCTAGAAGGTCAATCATTATGCCATACTCACCTTTAGTCGTTCCATATGTCTACCTAGGTCAGATAATAAAGTCAGAAAAAGTCCATGAAACTTTGCATAACAATCAGCTGAAAAGCATTTGATATAAATAGAGACATATTGAAGCACACTTTGCCATTGTGCTTAAAGCTCAAACTATACAATTGATGCATAAAATCAGCAATGACTTTTGGATGCCATACATAGAAATTATCAAAATGAATGAACCAAATTCACAATAAAAAGTTGGCTGTGTAATTTATTCTGGACAACATTGGGTCTCTCTGACTGGTATATCAAGGTTTCAAATTTCAGAGAGAGAGAGAGAGAGTGAGGAAGCGATACAAAAAGCGAGTGGGGTATTCTTCCAAACATGTATTGTTATCTTCTGAATTATGATATAAATGTTTTTTTTTGATAGCCAGAGGGATATTGAGAGACAGAAGTCTTCGAAGATGGCAAATAATCTAAGAATCTTATGGAATGGATTTATTGTTGGGATTTTAAAGCCGGGATCTGGATCTTTGGGCATGTCCTTTTGACAGTGTTTAGAATTGGAGTTGCTGGGTCATTTCATCAATTGTTTTGTTTCTTCATTTTAGATCAGTTGTACAGAGGATGGCACTTATTGTAATCACTAATAACATTATTAAGTGGTTATTGGTATGTCCCAAACGCTTTATTCAAAATGAATGAAAAGAATTGTATTGAAACAAGTCTGGTTAGTTATCTATTAGAAATTGTCACAGACCAACATCTTTTGCCAATATGCCATGTTGGGAGTTATCAATTAAAAAATTGGAAAAAGGGGTAATCAATGAATACATTGATTCTTTCCCTTTTTGCTGGGCAGTGATCACAAAACAAAAGTCTGAATTAAGAAACCAAGTGTGGATGTTACCAGACACAAAGTAAGGGATCAATTTAGCATACACTCACATTGCAAATCAGGCACGCTGCTAAAAACCAATTGAGTGGGGATATTTTTTATAGATAAAAAATCTTTAACAAGACGTAATAAGAAATAAAAGTTCAAACTTTCAGCACCCTAGCTATTTGGGTGTGGCCTGTACAGTGTGTCCCACTGCCATAGATGCCGTAATAAGGAATAAATCATATTAATTCTTTAATAATGTAAAGTTGTTTATAACAATGAATTTGTTAACATAACAAAGAATTGATAACGATGGGTGTGAAATTGTTCCAATTTTTACATCCTTTCACACAATGATCACTTGTGGCATCTCTGTATTTGTTTGATTGTATCCTAAGAGGATTTTATCTTTATAAACTAATTCATAGGTGGGCAGGAACTGTGTTATTACCTACCATCTTATTACCCCCACCCCATTACAACCTCCATCTTGCATTGGGGTGTACTCAGCTAAACTTGGTAAATATTTTCAAATTTGCATGTGTATACATACATACATAGACACATACACCCACATACATACACATACACTCATTATATATATATATATATATATATATATTGGTCTGACGGAATTAATCTTTAATTGTGTTATATTACATAGAAACTTATTTGAAATGATCTCCTGTCGTTACACTGTTAATAAATCACTCAATTTTAACAATGTAAATAAAATAAACAATTAAAAAAAATGAGGCTGCTGCAGGAATCAAATCTACCACTGATTGGGTAGCCGCTTATATATATATATATATATATATATATATATATATATATATATATATATATATATATATATATATATATATATATATATATATATATATATATATATATATATATCCACACAGTATACACTAGCTTGATAAAATAAATATATACTCAACGTAGGCATTATGATATTGTTCACATGCCTGATAAATGTTTGTTTTGTGCCACAAATCTTTGCTTCCTTCTTCCCTCTTCCTTTCTATTATCTGTACATCAAATGAACAGTGCACCTTTTTCTGTTTGTTTTTCTGTCCATAACCTCTGCTAGAGTTCACAGAAACAACACTTTGATCCTAGACCAAGAACCAGAGAAGGAAATTTTGACAAAAGGCAGAAGCTTCATTTTCAATGGGTAGCATAATAATATTGAATACATTGAATAATTTCTTTTCTCTTTTTTTTCTTTCTCCATCTTAATCTTATATGATTTTGAATGGTCCATTCTATAACCATCTTCGGTCTTGCAATTGGTCTTATTAGAGAATACTATTTGCAGGATTTTCTACATTTATTGTAGGTAGTTATTTTCTATCTTGGATTCTAGCACAAATTCCAGTCACAATTCTAAGAGCAGTTTCTGGTGTATACCATTCTATAGCCTCACTTTCCCTACTAAGCATGGTTTTCAGCCTTTTCTCAACCTTTTTGGGTTGAAGGAACTATTGAAATAACTTTAATATCTCAAGGAACCCAGCATAAAAATATATGTACCATTTACAATATCAACTGTAAAAAAATGACAGGCACTAGTCTTTTTCATTTAGTAAAAATTGTGTCCTTTCTAGTACAAATGTCATCAAGACATAGACTCGTTATTCAAAAAATAATTAAAATGAAAAGAATGTTAGGTGCTCTTTTCATACATCGATAATTTTCTTGTAGAATCCCTAACAACTTCTTATGGAAGCCTAGGGTTCCGTAAAACCCTGGTTGAAAAAGGTTGGCTTTCCATCTATCATTACTATTGTCATGTCTTTTTTAGTCATCTATGGAAAGACAACCAAGAATATTGATCATAATTTTATCAGCTGGCCCGTAAAAGGTAATAAAAGAACAATTTTTGCACGAGTGACAAAGACCCTTAGCAGTACATAGTTCGTACAACTATCAAATGTACTGGATATCTCATTTATATCACTACAACTGCTGTAGTAACAAGGAATATCTTCGGACTCCATTTTATAGACCTTGACAACGAACAGCAAACAAAGCCAAGGGGAGAGAATCGAGTTTTACTTTTTATTCAGATAAGTTCGGGGTGTGAATGCTGTTAGTATGCTTTAATATTTTCTTAGTTAAAGTGATTATTAATGGTGTACGAAACTGTTTCTAGGGATTAAAAATAATCATATATTCTTGGTAAGTTAATTTAAGACTGACTCAACCAAGAAAATTATTTTAGAAATGCCTTCTGTTTTTGTTTGAGTGTTCATCTTTTTAAAATGGCCACCGTTCCATTGGGTATGGATTAGGGATAGTTTTCTTTAGGTTAGTGTAAGGTTTAGTATTATTAGGGTTAGGATTGGTATTTTTAGGGCTATTATATTTTAGGTTAGGGTTATTTTGTCATCAGCATCTGTTTTTCTGCAGCTGGAAAGGTAATAATTGTTTCTTTTTTTTTCAATACTTGCTGGGGTTGAGTATTTACTATTTAGTTTAAGTTTGTTTTATATATATATATATATATATATATATATATATATATATATATATATATATAAATATATATATATATATATATATATATATATATATATATATATATATATATATATATACATATCTTCCTGATTTTAACAGTTCTTATTTTTATTCTTCATAAAGAATATCATGATATTTTTATATAACTAGAAATTACTTCAAGATTTTTGCTTTCACAGCAAAAATTTCTCATGACCCAAAGTTCAAATCAAAATGAACTTGGATCTTGTCTCTTTTTGAGATTTTTGAAAGTATCTTTTTTTACTAATTGCAAACTAGTTATCACTTTATATTTAAAAAGATACTTACAGTTTGTGGTGAGGATTGAACTCATTACAGCAGCAATAGTCCACGAGGCCATCTCGAAACTTCAAACACCACAATAATAGTAATAACAGGACAGGACATTGGCTTTTATATGGATAGGTGGAGTAATAGGCACAATGTCTGGTTACAGAAGATCTGTGGTATGATGTCAAATTGATCAAATAAAAATATATGATGCCTAGTCATGATGTAGTCTTGTAGATCATTACGAGTGCTTATTGAATTTGATTCTCACTGTGCATCCTACTCAAAAATCATTTTGCTAAGCCAATCTAAGCTTAGTAAATGTAATGATTACAGAGATTATTCAGACTAGCATCATCAACCCTGTTGTTTGAATCATTATGAGGTCTACCTGGAAAGTGTACGACCATTACAGCGTCAAAATTTGGAGTCATGTGAAAAAATTCCATCGAAGAATAAATATGGTCAGAATAAATTCTAATCATGACATCACTGGCGTTTTCCAGTGGAAAACATCTAGAATAGAGAAAAAGAAGCATCAATAGACTGAAGCATCAATAGTCAGAATAAAGTCCCCTAAAAGTCAAAAATAAAAGAAAAAATTTCAGAAGGGTTTTAGTGGAGTACTGATGCCAATTTTTTAGTCTGTAGATAAAATTGAACATAAGAATGGCCAGGAGTGTTGGAATACACATACATACACTCAAACAAATACATACACATATAAAAAAAGGGTAGAACCCTTCACCACCTTTGATGGCAACAGTTGTTCAAATAACCTACCTAGGGAGATGGAGCTTTAGTTCATCTTCAAAGTTATCCCCTTAGGACCTCACACACTTATCTTGGCATCTCCTCCACTTTTCGAAACTGTCTGCAAAGTGCTCTTTGAGATTGGCGTTTAGCTGCCACATCTCATTCTCTTTGGTCTTGCCCTCGGCCTGAAATCCTATTGAGGAAAAGCCAGAAGTCTCCGGGAGCAGAACCTGGACTGCATGGAGGTTGGCAGACCTGGGTGATGTGATGTCTTGTAAAGAAAAAAAAACTGCATGAGGCATGAAGACTGGGCATACTTGGTTTGTTTGAATAAGATTAGGTCACATAGTCCACAAACTCACTCACTACTGACTGAATAGCTCTGACTTCACTTGAACTGAGGCACAGCCAAAACATTTTATTTGGCAATTGTCATTTAGTTTGTTTCAGACAATCATGTTATCTGTCCAAGATAATTGTTTCTTAGAAGTACCTACCTCTTGCTCTTTATTTACTCTCCCACCAATAGTGGGAGAGACCAAGGACAAATCCAAGGGCTCCCAATGTGCATAGCAATGCACAGCCTCAGTAAAACCTCATTGGCAAACGCATTGCACGGACGCACTCGGTCTTTGATGCCAACCACAACACAATCCCCGGCCCATTTGACAAGCAAGAGTCAACACCAGCGCCTCAGTCTCTGCTGGGGAACTGATACTACACTTTAATCCATGCCAAAAAAGCCAGAAAAAATGGGGGGGCCTGTGCAGGACATACCAGTCACCCAACCCAATATATTTTCATGCATCTGGTGGTCACTGCTGGGGATTGAGTGATATCCCTGCATCTTCCTAAATATTCTTGCTGATTCCAAGCACTACCATGATCTGGACAGTCTCAACCCTTATTTAAATCTTTATTCCCTCCAGTCTCCCCTCTCATGTCTTTAGGAAGGTTCCAAGCGCAATAATTATTATGGATACAAACATGATCCTCAAGTTCCATAGCTTCATTACTTAGTTCTCAAGCAAGGTTCCAGTATTTTTCTGTTTCTTGTCTTCATACGTCTTCACCCTGTGGTCTGCTGGCACTGCCACGTATGTGACGTGGCAGATTTTTTTTTTATCATTGCTCACCAAAACCAGATCGGTTCTTCTTGTTTGTGCGGGATAGTAAAGTGTTAGTTAATTTCGTTTTTGATGATGATGATGATGATGATGATGATGATGGTGGTGGTGGTGGTGGTGGTGGTGGTGGTGGTTGTTACTGTATTAATCACTGGTTTTTAGAGATTTTTTTCCCGCTAATATCTTCCTAAATATTTCTGCAGTAATATTTTTTCCAAGAGAGAAATTTTTGTATATATATATATATATATATATATATATATATATATATACCTACAGAGAGAGAGTGTGTGAGAGAGAGAGAGAGAGAGAGAGAGAGAGAGAGAGAGAGAGAGAGAGAGAGAGAGAGAGAGAGAAAAGAAGCATAAAATACAGAAAAAATAGATTCCTGTTTCATCTCTTTCAAACGAGATTTCTGAGTAATTTTTTATTATCAGGATTATCATTAATGTTCTTTCGATCAGAAGCAATAATTTACTATCACTATCATCGTCATCATCATCAGGATCTTGTAGTCATGTGGTTTAGCAGTGTCGTTACTAACTACTATATTTATCACCGTTACTGTAGTAATTATTACTTATCAGCATTTTCAAAATCATTCTCAGATAGATAAATTTTCCAGTTAACCTTTTCCACGGTGTTAATATAAATGATTAATTTTGAATAGAATATTAAAATGAAGATACTACTTACTTATAAAAAAGAATAGTAAAAAGAAGAAGGCAGATCTTAATTATAATAACTTATCCATTATTTATTTATTTAAAAAGAAAAAAAAAATTATATCGACATCAGAAATTACGAATTGACAACCTTCACAGTATTCGTCGCAATCCTTCAAAAAAAATTATCCTAAATCGAAAATTAAAAACAAAAAACTGTACAAAAAATCCAGCTTTGACGTAATAAAGCATAACTGAAATACGATCCAGCTCAAATGTTTTTTTCTTAAATAATTTTATTAATTGTTGCATATGAATGTCTAAAAAATGCATTTGGAATGGAATCGATGTTGTGGCCATGAAATAAAGAGTAGAACACGAAGCGAGCAGGCGTTTATTTTTCTCTCGAACGACGCCATAATGGACGATTCCTCCAGCTGTTTATAATATTATGATTTGTCGAGTGCGTTTTGTGTTGGAAGGGAGGTAATTGTAAAATGATAATACAGAGTTACCCGCCTTTAAAATATTCTAATCCTAATATTAAATAAATCTGTGTATAACTGATGTTTAAAAAATTACCACCTCAAAAACAAAACAGAAAAAAAATACATATAAATAATACTGTAATTTAAAAAAAGAAATTAAAATATGATTTTATAGCACTAAGAGAGGAATATTTTCTCAGAAACTTCAAATAGATATTTCATAATTTATTAGATCTTTCAAAATGGAGTAACAATTTAACACAAAGCTGTTGCAACTTATTTTTGTTTAAAGCATACATTTTTTTAAAAATGAATATAAAACCTTTCTCATAAATAAATCTATACAGATTTTATTTGATTCAAAATGAATAATGAGAATGCAAAAGGCTAGAGAGAAATCACTTGATATATCAAAAAAAATTAATTAGAAATGATATTAATTGTATGAAAGGAAAACAAAACTGATTTATAATGAAGTATCTTATAATAGGAAGCAAAGAATGGTTGATCAAATTCAAGTTTGTTCCCAACAAATAAATGGTATATACCAACCTAAAAAAAAGCCTGAAAGTAAGGTTCTCTCACAATTTCAGACATTATAGAAGGAGAGGGGGGAAACAAGAGATGGTGCTAGCCTTTCAGTATGTCAGCCAGTCACTCACTCAGTGATGCATTCTGTATTAAGGATACTGGCACATCTAAAAATGACTTTATTCATGATTATTCGTTCTGGTGTTAAAAAATACTCAAATTCATATTGAAACCAAAGTCAAAATATCTTGGAGGAATTTTGAGATAAATGATATTTCTTTTAAATCTAAGACCATTCTCTTTGAAAGAACAAAAGCATATCAAAACGTTTTTTCTTTAAATTTTTCAAATATTATCTACTGCAATTCTGTGATTTGTAAGTTGGAAATGGAACTTGTTAAGAAGTTATGTCATTTGATAGACATAGAAAGGTAACGTTAAAAAAATATGTTAGTTTCTTTTAAGTGCTCAATGAGCAAACAAGAGATGTAAGTGATTTTGCTAAGATTTCAGTATTTATTCATATCCTTGTTGGGGCATCATGCATCATCTGAAATGCATTTCTATAAAAAAATCATCTGAAATGCATTTCTATGAAAAATCATCTGAAATGCATTTCTATGAAAAATCATCTGAACTGCATTTCTATAGTGAATCATCTGAAATGCATTTCTATAGTGAATCATCTGAAATGCATTTCTATAGTGAATCATCTGCAATGCATTTCTATAGTGAATCATCTGAAATGCATTTCTATAGAAAATCATCTGAAATTCATTTTTATAGTGAATCATCTGAAATGCATTTCTATAGTGAATCATCTGAAATGCATTTTCATAGTGAATCATCTGGAATGCATTTTCATAGTGAATCATCTGAAATGCATTTCTATAGTGAATCATCTGAAATGCATTTCTATAGTGAAACATCTGAAATGCATTTCTATAGTGAATTATTTGCTGGTAATTCCCATAGTCAATCCTTCACAAAACATTTCCATATTCAGTATATAACAAATTGTCTGCAATCAATGATTCACAGTAGCTTGTCTATCAAACCATTTTGAGACAATCAGAGTAGGATCTATGACTTTTGTTTGTTAAACAAACATTGATTAACGACAGATATGACTTTTGGAATTGATTTTATCCTTTAGAGTTTGTTGCAGAAATTTGTCATGTCATCATTATCATCAGTCTTTTAACATCCATCGTTGGCTATAGACCTTCCCCAGGATTCGCCACAATTCTCTATCACGAGCGTTGCAGAGCCAGTATTTCCTGAATTGGTTTAGTTCATTCTCCATCTTGTGTTCTGTTGGCCTCGGTTTCTTATGTGATCTCTGGGGATCAATGTTGTGAGACATGATGTCCATCGGTCGTCTTTCATTCTTGCAACATGGCCTACCCATCGCCATTTGAGTTTTTTAATAGTTTCTATGATGTCGCGGACTCCCGTTTTCTTCCTCATATACTTTGCTGGAGAATCAAAGCTTTCTTCAATAGTATTCTTTTTGAAGATGGCTATCGCCTGTTAAGAAGTATATAATATATTGTTTTCCATACAGGTATTAACAATGCTTCTCACAGCTTCAAAAAATACTCCCAAGAAAATTTTTGGTTAGAATTTCTGAAGGACAATTCTGTCTAATAAAACGTACATGAAACCAGAAATAGAATCCATTTGAGATTCTATTTGATGAATTCAAGGGGAGGTAATCGAATTTAATCAATGTCATCACTCAGTGTGTAGTCAGTTAAGCAACTTCCTCTAATTCATAAGTGTAAATGTGAACAAGTTAATAGAATAAAAATCTAGATAATTAACATTATGACATAATACTTTTTGAGAGCTTATGAATAAAAAATATCAACATTTTTGTTATTTTGATTTGGTTTCAAATATATATTGAAATTTTCCAAATAGCCAAGTATATGACCGCAGAACATGATACTAAGAATATAGTCAAATGTCGAGAGGAAAAAAAACTTGATCACTTGCAAATAAATTGTTATGAAGGCTGATCTTTTCTTTTATGGGACTGGAATTCATTCATATGTATTATATTACATACCTATGTATACACACTAATTTGCTGAAAGTTGAAATCTCTGAAATGATAAGTATTGAATTCAAACATGCTCAGAGTTGAAACCAGCACATCATTCAAATATTTCAAGTACAGTCCATACTTCTGTTACTGTACTCATATACACAGAGACAGATATATATATATATATATATATATATATATATATATATATATATATATATATATATGTATACTTTCTCTCACACAACAGGAAGCCCCTAGCAGCCTGGAAACCATTTTTTGCTCCCAAAGCAAAGTTCCTGATGGTGGACTCAGGTTCCACATCAAACATATAACCTCTAAAAGTACACACACACACACACACACACACACACACACACACACACACACACACACACTTCTGAAGATGGGAATACCTCCCAAAACATGTCTGGACTATTATTAAAAACATTTACAGATAGATAAACTAAACTTCCATACACTTTCCTCCCGAGTCTATCTCACTCTCTTCAGTTAATATCATTTATATATATATATATATATATATATATATATATATATATATATATATATATATATATATATATAAGAAATGTGACATGAGTAATCTGATACCAGCATGTTTTCTAGGAAGTGATTCTACATTCTAGAATAAGAACACCTAACAAAGGCCTTTCTATGTGGAAATATTTCTATAGTAAATCACTTTCATTGTACTTTTATAGTAAACCAGTTTCATTTACTTCTGCAGTAAATTAGAAAGCACTCAGCACTCGTCCAACACAATTGCCACAAAAAGTGAACAATCATGTTATAGATCAGAGACTGTGCTGTGACAAAAGCTTGTAATAGTTATCCATCAGGGACATCCCTTTGAACCTTGATTCATTTCAACGCTTGATTATGTCCCTTGGACCAACTGGCTTTGTCGCTACTGCATTATTAAATCTGAAAAGCTAAAAAAATTTTTTTGCGATGTTAACAAGATTAAAAGACAATTTGTGTATCCACCCCAAAATTTTGTCAATTATTCTTTGGCCCTGGCTTTATCACCCTCTCATCCACAAGATGTCATCTAAATCCATTGAGAACTTTTGGAGATATTGTGTGGACAAACAGACAAAGAGAGAGACAAACATGGGTGAATACATAGCCTTTGTCCAACTTAGTTAATGAAGCTGATCAGTTTCAATGTACTTCTACAATATAGCAGTTCATTTCTGAAGTGAATCACTGACAGTTCACGTCTATGTCAAGTCTTAAGAATTATTTTCCAGATGCATTTCATTTGCAATGTAGTTTGTTCTCTGGCAAACCGTTTGGAATTAATTTCTTCAGAGAAATATCTTTCAGAATATTTCAACAGTAAGTTATTAGCGATTCATGATTCAAGAACTTTCTTTGCTGCTAACTAATGATGCTTTTAATGATAACAGGTCTAATTAGTCACACAATAATGTTATGAGATTAACATCATACAATGTTATGTGATTAACATCATATAATGTTATGTGATAAATATCATTTGGCAGCATAACATGCTGGGGGATACCAATTAAAAAATATGGAAAAGGGGTTCATCGATGAATAATTACTTCTTTTGCCTTCTGTTGTGCAGTGATCAATTATAAAAATGTCTGCGTTTTTTAGAAAAACGCATGATCAGTCAGACACAAACTAAGGGTCCAATTTAGCACAAACTTGCATTTTAAATTGATCCCCCCCACATACACACCTTCTAAAAACCTACTAGGGGGGGGGGCAATTTTCAGGAGAATTTTTTTTCTTTAATGAATAACGAGTAAATGTTGATATTCTCAGCTCTCTCGGTGCAAGCACAGAGTATACATACATGGCCAGCCAGACCAATTTAAAAAACTGGAGAAACCTATGTTGAAAGTTTTTGATGACAGTTTTCAGTAACAAGCTGGACCTGGAGAAACTCCATGGGTTTCGTTAACTGAAATATCATCATTATTTCTGTTTCAATATTTCTGTAATTAAAACGCATAACTTTGTCAAAATCAATTTATTACAAATGGAATGTACTTATATTAACTATAACATGCAGAGGCAAGATACAAATATCACAAGTGTTCAGCAACAGACTCTGTTGAAGGCTCTTCTCAATGTGACAGACATGATAGGTAGGGAGACAAGAGAAAAGAAAGTTTGGTAGTTTGATAAAAGGGTACAAAGAGAAAGAGGCAGTTAATGATACTATGTATGACACATGCAGCTCTTATTACATCTATTGATATTATCATTATTATGTAGTTTCATACCAGTTGCCTATGGTTCATTGTAGGAGACTGAGCAACAACAAGTCTCCTCAGATCTCTAGCCTTCCTCTCTACACTCTCACAGTCCACAGTAGTGCTATGGCTTACAGTTTCACACCAGTTGCCCAGAGATTATTGGTGAAGGCTGGGTGACAGTAAGTCTTCTCAAGTCTTCAGCCCAAATCTCATCTCTCCCTCGAATAACACTAGAGTGCTGTGGTTCACATCTCCACTACCACTCCTCCTCTGTTAGGCCACTGTTAACATTTAGTGTCGTAGACCTTATGTTTTTAGTCCTTTCCTCAGTATCCGTGCGGTTCCCAGCAATGCTGTGGTCTGTACAGTCTTAATCCTTCCTTTTATCCCAAGCTCCTCCAGTCTCGCCCTCGGTGTCTTTGGGACAGTTCCTCATGCGCCTATTATAACTGGTATATTATTATTATTATTAGTTACTTTTGCTATTGGTATATATCCCTTTGGTCTACAACTAAATCTCAATTGTTAGGGTTCAGATTTGAGAGGAGTAATGAATGAAATGGCAGTTATCTTGGAGGTTGCATTTTCTTCTATTCTCACCTTTGTTCATTATATTGTAAGAATTGGTAGAGAGGGAAAAGAGAAAGGATAAAAGCTGTTAGGATAATGAATTATTATCAGGAAGAGTAGTGGTCATACATACAAACAAGTAGAAATATAATATGACATGCCATCATGATCAATAATTAAACAACCATGGTGTCAAAATTAGAAGTTAAGTGAAAAAATTCCATTGAGGAATAAATATGGTCAGAAGAGATCATTTTATCACAACAGTAACATTTTCTTCTTGAAACCATCTAAAATTGAGTAAAAAAAACATCCAGAAACATCTCTATTCTGGAGAATGTAGACGTTATTAATCTACCCATCGAAATAAGACCCCCAAAAGGTCCAAAAAGACCATTTTCCAAAAAGAAATGCACATATAAAAAGGAATAGAACCCTTTGCCACTTTTGGTGGCTATGGTTGTTTGATAATGATGATGATGATGATGATAATGATAATTTTGATAATAATAATTATAATAATAATGATAATGATAATTTTGATAATAATAATGATAATAAAAATGATAATGATAATAATCATAATAACGCTTCTAATTTTTTTGCGTGTTAACAGTTACTGTCCGGTGGTTATTGGTGGAGATTTAGTGATAGCAATTTACCTGCATCGTTGGTCTCCTCACAGAATAAGCACTGATCTCAAAGGTCTCACATTCCACAAATATCCAGTTCTTTCACTCTCACCTTCAGTATCTATGAGTTAATTCTCTCTGCACCATTTTCTATGGACACTACCATCGACCTCAGGTTCCACAGCTTTAGCCCTCTAGCTAGATCCAGATACTTTTCTATTATTTTTGCTTTGTTACATCTTCACCAATATTCGTGATTCAGTGGAATGTTTTATTGTTCACAGCATTCAGATTCAGCTTTGCTTGAATGAGGTTATCTGTTTAGATCTCAAAATTCCAGAGTATTTTTCTTCTCTTTTTTAAAAAAATGTTTAATCTCTGGTTTGTGCTCATAACATTTTTTACATGGTCAAACCGGTCACTTGCATATTTCCCAGTCATGTGTCTTTTTCATATTTCATTTGAGCCACCATGGTTCTTTTACTTCTGACATGGTTTAAAGCCCTATCTCCTTCTGTGAAAGAAGAACATTTGCTGTTTTTCTATGTTTATTTGCACCGATTGAGTTTTCACACCTTTTGTAACTTGCTGCTTTATTGGAAACCAATTGACAACGAGTCTCTTCAATACTGCAGCATTTTCCTTGTTATTGTTACTGATTTAGTAAAGCTGTTATCTGAATAGTTTTTATTCTTCTTCAAATTTTCAAATCATCATTTTCACACCTTTAGTAACTTGTGGCTTTATTGGAAACCAATTGACAATGAGTCTCTCCAATATTCCAGTACTTTCCTTGTTATTCTTACTGGTTTTAGTAATGTTGTTATCTGAATACTTTTGATTCTTCTTTGGATTTCCAAAACAAGCAACCTCTTTGCCAGATTCTTCAGGACTGTTCCTAGTGCACCAATAATGATTGGTACCATAGTCATTTTCCCTTTCTGCAATTCTTTAAAGTTCTGTGAGAAGATCCATATATCTTTTCCAGTATTTCCTTTTTGATACTCTTGTAATAGTAAGTCCAGGAGGTAATATGCACAAAAGACAAAGAGTTATTCCCCTTGCAAGATTTTCCTCTTGAATAGGAGATTTTGGACATGAGAAACACGAAACAACTTTATCAAAAAAACTACAAAAAATAAAAATGAATTTTTTCAAATCACTAAAGAAATACATTTCACTCACAATGTTATGCTGAGTTTTTTAAAATAATCTTTTCTATTAGTTTATTTCATTTCAATGATGCAAGGGAAATAACTCCTTGTTTTTTTTTGCATATTTCACCTTAGACTTCACCATTATAAAAATACCTCATCTCATTCAATTTTACTCCATGGTTTGCCACAAAACTAACATCCACTCTCTGTCAAATTTCCTTTCTCTTGTTTAAAAGAACAAGATCTGATTTTCTAAACTTGGTTGGATGATCCATTTGAATTCCAAAATCCCAGATAATTGAATATTTTCATTCTCTTGGTTTCTAATTCGTGCTTATGCCATTGGTTTGCATAGTTATTTGCATGGTTCCCAGTGGATCACCCTCCTTATCCACTCATATGTATTTTTGCACTTCTTCTGAGTCAGCTTGATGCATCTGTTTATAATATGATTGACCATCTCATCTCTATCCGTGCATTGTCTATATTAACCATTTTGCAATGTCCTGTCTATCATAGCCTTAGTATAGATAGTTTCTGTGGAATTGTGCTGGGCTACTATGGATAAAGATTCAATTTCTCTCTTCAGATGTCCTCTTTGCAACCATGTTTGGGACATACCTTCCACATTTCCTTCTTATTTTTATTATTATTTTGATTATGTATAATAATTACTGGTGAAATGCCTGCTACTTTGATAATGGTATACCTAGGAGGAAAATCAGAAGTATTGCACTGGAGTATCCGAAAAAAAAAACTCATAGAAGTTGCCTGAGGTGTCCATCCCCAGCAGTTTAACTGAATCTTCAGTTCAGAGATCCTCAAATCGAGTTCAATTCCACTTCTCACATTTCTTCTTTTCTCAACGACCAGTTATCAAATATCTTTGTTTCTCAACCTGACCTTTTGCATATCCCAACCCTGCTCCCCTCTTACTCTCTCCACCCTCTTCACAATCTCTGTGTTGTAATTCCATTATCAGAACCTCTGCTCCATCCCTATCTCTTTCGACATCAAATTTTCATTTTTAAAACTGATGGACAGATATGTTACTCATTATAATAAAGATTACTCCATGAAAAAAGAAGAGATGCTTGCAGACAATCAATGTTTCATGAAGAAAAGTATCAAAGATAGAATATCGAAAGAATTTTCTCCTCTAGTCACCTTAATCAAATGCTGTGATCACAAACTTGATACTTGGATTGATCTGCAATCTCAATAACCGCACTGTTCACTCCAGACCTGATATTTCTCCATGCCTAAACTTTGAAAATATCCACTCGGATAGTGTAATGATTAGTGCACTTGCTTCTCATGCAGAAGGCCCCGGCTTCAATTCCTGGTGAGAATCTGGAAAACATTTCATCAGGACAAATTTCCCTGCTTACAAGGCAGCTGTTTGAGGCAGTGATTAGGGTAGAGGCATCCCTTTGATTGACTTGTATCGTCAAGAGGGGTGGACTATAAGAACTTGCAGGAATAAATTCCACATCTTCACAAGTCTGGTAAAGATCACTAAGCAGATACATGCAATAAAAACTGGGACTTTGTCACTGGTTGATCGTATTCCACTGGGAGTTATCTCTTAAGAGACTGATGCTTTACCTTTGATTCCTTTCTTCAATATACTTTCATACATGTACTGTTGCAAAAAAACAATAGATGTATTACCTACAAAACCTTCATCAGATGATAACTCTGAGGTCAGGCATTGTTTTAAAGACTGAAGCATCATTACCATTAACCACGGTTTTCTGTCAGTGTAAGAATGGCAGATTAAAATGCAGCTTCGTTATACATTTTTGTGTTCACAACTTTCTAGTCAGTATTTGTGAGCCCATAAATAAAGAGTCAATCAATAATGTGAGAGTTTGAATTAACTGACCAATTGACAATGTCAAAATGCTGACCGGTTGGTGAAAATGAACTCCAGCTGGAATGTCAAGACTATTATCACTAAGATCAAGAAAATTTTTGTGATTTCAATTTCGAGGACAGGTTGATGTAAGGTTCTTTTCTCATTTTGGCAGACAATCTTAGCTGCTTTAGAACTTTGAGCTGCTACGCTTGTTACAGAACCTTATATTCTCAGTTAGTCACCAATCAAGGTACTGTCCGGGCACAATGTTGCTCATAGTACAAGATCGAGTCAATCCAATATGATTTGGCTGTAACATTATGGTCTGTGTATATGCCAATGGTTTGCCTGTTTTTTTTTGTTATTTTCTAATTATAATAATTTTTCTTCTTTCCTCCCTAAAAATCTTCTTTTCGTCTGGTTCAACTCCTCCTCCTTCTCTTTATCTTACTTTCCTTCCTCTCATTTTAGACTTCTCCTTTTTTCTTTACACACTCCCCATCCTCTTACTCTCCTCCTGCTTGCAATGCTATTCTCTCCTCCTCTTTTTGATCTTTCTTTTCCTCCCTGCTATCTCCTCTTCTATGGTCCACTTCCTTCTCATTCTCCTCTCTTCTTCTTTCTTTTCCTTCTCTTTTCTTTGGACTTTTACTTTTTTTTACCCTCTCCCCACCCTACTACTCTTCTCCCTTTCTCCCTTACACATGTCAATTCATCCCAGAACGGTCTTCTTCCTCCTCTTCAAACCAAAGGCCATTGCAGTAAAAAAAGCTGCTACCACCATAGTAGACCTTGAATGGGTTCAGTAATGATGATAAAAAAAAAACAAGTTTGCTTAGTCACTCAATAGAAAATGTCATATGACCAATGTCTTTTGGTAGCATGCCCTATTGGGGGGTGTGAGTGATCAAATGAAAAAGTGGAAAAACAGGTGATCAATGAATAAGTTACTACATAATTTTCAGCCCTCTAGCTCCATTAATGTAGCCTGTATATCTGATACATCCACAGACAGCTAGCTAGACTAACTTGAAAATGGAAGAAACCTTTGTTGACATTTTTGGTTAATGGTTTTTAATAATAAATAATAAAATAATTATATAAACCTTGCTGGGGGGAGCAAAACACTAAATTAGCATTCCAAGGGAAATTATGAATTACCACCACAATCCATAGATGCAACTCTTTACCTTGTAAGTTAAGCAGTGGTGGTGGCAAAATTTACATTCTCCAAAAATAGTTACATTGATGGAAATACTAAATTTACTCAAAGTAGGGGACAAAGTCGTCATGAACTTTCATAGTGAATTGAACCCCCAAACAAAAACCTATTTTGGCACAGAATTTTCTAAAATCAAAAAGTATTTTCCCTACCCATTCAAGGGGATAGGTGGGTGCAAAATCTCAAGTTTCTACTATGAATGGTTAGGGCTGGCTGAAATCCAGATAGATAGATACATAGATGGATACATATAACTGTCAGAACACATGAATAACCGAAACCAATCAACGGAGATTAAACTTTTGAGGGTAGCACTAATGGATTATAATTCTTTACCATGAAATTTCAAATTAAGATATTTTTATTAGTATAAAGATCAGAAAGGGAGGGGCAGCAAAAAATATTCTTTATAGATACCTTCATAACTTTTTTTTGTGATGCCACATTATCTTTCTCACCAGAGGAGAGACATACAAGTCAGAAGGGAGGGCTAATTATGCCCTCATTAACTAAAAAATCCCCATACGTCCATGTATGATGCTCGATCCCAAGTGAAGGCCTATATTTCAAATGCTGATTTTTTTGGTATGCAGACCTCTTCACCCAATTGGAAGAAAGACGTAGCACATTTTGCTTTATGCTGTACAAAGCTAATTTTAGTAAATATGAAGTTACAGCCATCACATTACTGTCGTCCAGTGCAAGGGAGATAACTGCTTTTATGATTAAAAGAATAAACGTTAACGTTGCATGAAAATAATTTAATACTGTATTTATCGATCTATAAAACGCACTTTTATTTGCATAAAACTTAAAAAATAAACTTCAAACCATAATTTTTCATGCATTAAGATATAATATACACAAGAACTAAGCAGAAATCCAATTGGCATATTTATGTGTATGTGCTGGAATACACGTAAGCATGAATGTGTCTATTCATGATTTTCTACTTGATTCTTGGATACATAGTATTTACCTGCAAATATTTCATGGTTTATCCTTAGGAAAACAACACTATTAGTAACTTTTGATAACTAAATGATGAATTATACATAAATCATATTTTTCTATAAAATATCCTTGTGAAATATGGGTGTGTCTTATAGACTGGCAAATAGGGGACACACACACACACACACACACACATACATACATACATACATACATACATACATACACACACATACATACATACATACATACATACATACATACATACATATATAAATTACTAGGATATATCCTCCTTGAATGTAACATCAATTCATCAGCAGCCGGCAATATATATTTTTTTTATTGTAGGTATGAAAACAAAAAGCCCATTTTCATTCCCATAAAGTATTTTTCTATTATCTAATCAGGTTTAATTATTTTTTGAAAACCTAACGATTTCAAGCAATAATTACTATGTATGTATGAAGAAGATCCATCAAGACTTACCTCCCTTCTTCCTGGATTGCAAAAAAATATGTATGTAATTATTTTCTCCGATTTAATCATCTTTCCTTTTTTTCTATGTATTTCTATAGTTTATCCTACTG
The DNA here is from genome assembly GCA_963457665.1 of Thysanoteuthis rhombus. NCBI lineage: Eukaryota > Metazoa > Mollusca > Cephalopoda > Oegopsida > Thysanoteuthidae > Thysanoteuthis > Thysanoteuthis major. Next base: position 42,139,330 of record OY735214.1, on the reverse strand, counting down.
AATTTCCACGTATTTTGAAATTTATATCATCCCTGAATACTTTTAAAAGGGTTTTCAGCAATAGAATTTTAAAAAATTGAGTAGAAATAGGCGTACAGAAATCCTCAATTAAAAATTTGATAATATATTATAGCAAGTGAATTATAGAAATTTAAAAAAAAAAAGGACACAGACCTCTTTAGTAAAAAAATATTCTAAAATCTATAGTGATTTAATAATACATAAACCTTAATCAAATTTTTTAAAGAAGATTAAAGAGATTTTCATTAAATCAAAAGATTCATCATCCGTTTTATTTATATTTTCTTATTTCAATATATATATACATATATGGTTGATTTTTTATGCGTCCAAAAAGAAATTCACGAAAATACAAAGTCATTAAACGGAAGTAAAGATTTTCGACACAATTTATCCAATCAAAGGATTATAATGCAAAATTTCTTATACTTTGCATGTAACTAGTCATTGAAAATTATTATATGTGACTTTTTCATTCTCGGAAGATAAAGAGACATAACTCTTTCGATGCTGATACTGACACATTTATCTCCCTTGCATGATAAATGTCCAAAAGCTATTTTTCAATGGTAGTACTATCGCATTTACCTCCCTTGCATAATAAATATTCAGAAGCCATCTGCAATGATTTTGAGAAGAGTTGTATTGGACCAGAGAGTTATTCGGATAATGAGACCCATTCTCTGCGCAGCTTTCTTTGTTTCATCAACTTTCCATCGATCAATTCTACAGCCTTCTTTAGTTTACAATCAGTACTAAAAATATCTACAGTAATTTTGAGAAGAATTATTATCATTCGAAGAGTTGTTCGGACGACTGAACTTGTACTTTCAGTTTCTTTTGCTGTTCTTACTATAACGTTGCTGCCGATCCATTCTAGAGCCTTCTTCAGGAGTACTCTTTCATGGTTTGCACTACCGACGAAAACTTGCCCACTGCCCACTTTCCATATATAGTGCACCTGAAGAAGTTTGTAGAATGGGTGAGCTGAAACGTTGGAACAATGTCGTCTGTTTCTTTTGTTTTAGCAGATTAGGACTTCTATTTTATTTCAGAATTTAACCTTAAGAAATCGGTTTCAAGAATGTTTTTTTCCATTATATGGGAATAACTGTTTTCTTTACAAAAATAAGAAAGAAAAGTGAAAAAACACGTAAGAAATCAATTGGAAAAGTGTTTAGTGCTAAATATAAGAGGTGTGTTAAAAAAGAAATCAAGCTTTTCAAAAACCAATTCATAGCTCTACCTACGACTTATAAGACTTGTTTCATTCAACCCCGTCCCGTCCATTGTTGATTCAACGTTTCCAGTGGTTTCCTAGTCCTGGAATGTGTCGATTTCAGCTTTGGGACCCCCCGCCCCCCAAAAAGCTACAGGGACTAAATCCGAGGAGATAAGCGGATTCGTCCTGTGCTTTGCCGAGAAAATTTCATCAGCAAACGTGGCAAAAATTATGCAGCAACACGATGCATCATTAGGTTTGTTGTTTGTTTTGGGTTGGATTTTTTTTAATCATGTGGCACGAACTTTTCCTCCCCAAATTGATCGTTATCCATAGACATGAAAGTTCGTTGAAATCTGGAATTTTCTGTGATGGATTTTCTTCCTGATTTAAAACGCTGACACCACTCATGACATTGTGCAAGACTCAGACAATTCTCCCCCAAAGACCTGTAGCAACAAAAGAAGTGTCTCCAAAAAGGTTCTTCTTCATTTGAAACAGAATTTTGCACAAACGCGTTGTTTTCCAAGATACTTCATTGTTCAACTTGTAGTAAAAAAAAAACGCACACTATACACACTTCATTATCGTGCGTATTGATGAAAAAAAAAAGATTTAAAAAAAAAACAAAAAAAACTAGCCAATGGAGTCCGATGCATCCTTTTATATAAGAGCTCAATGTCACAGCTTCATAACATTCCAGCCACAGGCACTCTAAAACGTCCCATAGATGGGCTTTTTTAAAAATCGGTTTTGAGATTGACCTCGTATTCTTTCATTTTTTTAACCTTTTAAAATTCAAGTAACCAATTGAATTCAATGAAATATTCGGTATTTATTCATTTATTTCTGAATCTATTAACGAAAAATTACTTTGAAAAAAAGATTGATGGGAATATATTTTTTTTAAGTAAGAATAGTTAATTTATGACATTTCAATAAATATCCAAAAGAACCAAAAGATATTTACATCATAAACGTCAACCTCTTTTGGATCGAATATGAAATTTGTCTTTCAATTGTATTTGGCTTTTAATCTAGAATTAAGATCTGGCACGAGACTATTTTCAAGATGATTATGTATCTATCTCAATGTGTTGAAAATGTCTAGCAGAGGATCAGACATTGTAAGCCAATCAGTCTATTCCTTTTCAATATCTGCACCTCCTAGTTCTCTTACTTCTTATTTTGTAATCATTTTTTGTCGAACTCTTACTGTAAAGTTTTGACTTTATTCTCGCTTGTCACAACAATGATCCCCCCCCAAAAGGTGATGTCATGATGGTATGAATAAGAGTTACGTACACAAGAACTGATGACGAATTTACCTTCTCGACTGTTGAAATTAGATATGTAGTCCGGGAATGATTTTGTATGGATAAAATTATTCTGTTTTGATTAATTTTTTAGATTTTAATGAAGCAAGGGGATTTAACGTTAGCGCATCCAAACTTGTCTTTATTTCTTTCTCTTCTTTTTTCTCTTTGCTTCTAGTTCCTTCTTTCCATCGTTTTCTTTTTGTCAAACTCAGGTTCATGATGGAATTGACTTTGTTTTCCTCCTGTAACAAGATCGAACCCAACCAAATTTAGAGAAGTAAACGCACTACCGTGTGTTTATCATGTCGTGTTAAACCAAAACTATATACGAAAGAAATTAACATTTCTCGGCTGTGTTTTGAAATCACAACCAAGTGATAGGAAGGCAACTCTCTGACTAACTGAGCCAAATTATGTAATACTTATAAATCTACTCATTTATTTATCATATAAACAATACCAAAGTTTCGGTAATCTTCTTCAGGAGTGTGGTTTGGGCCTGCATCAGCCAGGCTCATCTTCGTTTATTTCTCTTCCCCTTTTCTTTGTTTTGAAGCAGGCCAAAGCAGCGTGCAACCTTCAACCCCCCTATCCCTCTGCCTCTCAATAAAATAACCGAAATCAGTTCTTCGATTTACGTCATTTCGGCTAACGAAAGGTGCCCATGGGAACGCTCTTTCAGATAGCGGAGAAGGCCTATATTTGAAAACGCACAGCCGCCGTTTTTGTCTTCGTCATCGTCGTCGTCGTCGTCGTCGTCCTCTTTGAAAGCAACGAGCCGCCGCCTTTTGTGTGCTACCAATTATCTGTGACTTACTCCGACACAGATAAGAAGTTCCTAATCAAGATGCACCTTTCTGTTCAGAGAGCTACCCCATGCCAGCCAGACCACCTCCTTTTTCAATCGAGTGGTCTGCTCGCCATCTATTTCATTTTCAGAGCGCGCGTACGCCCACTCACCTCACCCGTCTTTGTAAATTAATGAACCCGAAACCCCCCTCCTGTTCTTTTTACGACCACAAATTATGCCATTGTAGACAGCACAAAAGAATAGAACCGATTCAGGTGGATTAAGCTTCCATAATTGTAATACACAGACAAAAGAGTGGAGGCTGGCGAGAGTAATGACTGAACGATGATGGTGATGGTCTTCGAAGTCTCTCCGGAAAGCATCTCGCCATTTTGATATCATCGAGAATCGGTTGCTCAGCATTGATGTAACGTGGCGAGCAATCGGGGAGTCGGGGCTTAATGCGCATATGAGAATAGACGCTCTCCCGTGAGATTACTCAGTTGACAGTGAGACACCACTGGGTGGGTTTCTGTGATAGTCGATCTGCGGATCCATATTCGTCCACAGTTCGGAAATTTGAGCAAAGGAGACTCATTTCAAAAGATGATAACGTGTCAAAACTCTCAGGGACTGTCTGCTATCTCAGTTGCCCACTGCTTTCTACGTTGAATGTTGACTGGTTCAAGAAGGGAGTTTTTTTTCTGGCTGTTCTGCCACAATGAGTCATGTGAGGAAGATGACATGTTGTCGTTCTTGGGCCAAATCGGGCCTGTTCTCCAACATATGTCAAATTGCAAGGTCTCATCGTCTGTTGAACGATGGCCACTTCAAGAAGTGTCCGTCTTCTGACTGCACCGTCATAATAACTAATATTATGAAGATATTGCGTCGTTGTACTCGTGATGGATTGGCACGTTCTGCAAGATTTACCGGATTGCAATGCCTCATTGTCAGTAAAATGATGGCCAGTTTAAGAAATGGCTTTCTTCTGACTGCTCTGCCATGATAACTCTCATGGTGATGATTCTGTGTTATCGTTCTTGTCAGAGTTTGTATCAATCAAATATGAATAACATACTTGTGTATATAGTTATGTCTCTGTGGTATAGATAAACATGTATGTTTGTGTATACGTATGTGCATCAATAAGTTCGAAAATCATTGATGAAATAAGCATTGATTTTGCCCAACAAATATCTGTTTTTCAACGTAACCTCTTTCTCTTTCAAGGTACTTAACCTAACACTTCCACATTAATCACATAGATAGAACATCATTCAGTAAACAATTCATCTCAAAATTCATAAATTTACTTCGCACTTCTCCAAGATCATCAAGTGAGTTCAATACGAGATCTTACTTGTATTCTGTTTTGTACGGTAATTTTTATCATTGGCGTTCTGGATTCGAATTTTTCTTTTAAATCACATGTTACGGTCATTAAAAATCTATCTTGAAAGTATGAATGGCTCGCAATACTGTTAAATTTATTGCTATTGCAACTATTAAGACTGATACTTGCTCTATTTTATGAGAAATATTGAACACTTATTATAAACACGACTTCAATCATTTCTGTAAGAATAATGGATGGATAAACAAATTAATCGATTTTGTGCACCGATAAGAGTTCCCTTCAACCCAGCTTTGTAGACAGACAAACGGAAGAATGGTATACTGATTACACTAACTGCAGGCGGGACCGATAAAACAGTTTTGATCTTGGTGAGGGCCCCGGGAAAATATATATCTCGAATTTTCCAACTCACAGTAAGTTGGTAACGAGACGGGTACACTAACCTTTGCACTCAGAAAGGTTGTCTAAAAACTGCTAAATAAAATATACTGAGAAGGAAGGAAGGAAGGAAGGAAAGGAAGAAAGGAAGGAAGGAGGGAAAGGAAGGAAGGAAGGAAGGAGGGAAAGGGAGGATGGAAGGAGGGGAAGGAAGGAGGGGAAGGAAGGGAGGAAGAAAGGAGGGAAAGGAAGAAAGGAAGGAGGGAAAGGAAGAAAGGAAGGAAGGTAGGAAGGAAGGGAGGAGGGGAAAGGAAGAAAAGAAGGAAGGTAGGAAGGAAGGGAGGAGGGGAAAGGGAGAAAGGAAGGAAGGAAGGAAGGAGGGAAAGGAATGAAGGGAGGAAGGAAGTAAAGAGAGGAAGGATGGAAAGGAATGAAGGGAAGAAGGAAGGAAGGAAGGAGGGAAAGGAATGAAGGGAGGAAGGAAGTAAAGAGAGGAAGGATGGAAAGGAATGAAGGGAAGAAGGAAGGAAGGAAGGAGGGAAAGGAAGGAAGGAAGGAGGGAAAGGAAGGAACGTAGGAAGGAAGGAAGATAGGGAGGAAAGAAAGAAGGAAGATAGGGAGGAAAGAAGGAAGGAAGTAGTTAGAGAAAAAGGATATGGAATAGATAGCCAAATAACAAAGACGTTTTGTATGGTTGTAAGGCAAGAAGGTGGGTGGCTGAACATATTAACTCGTTAGTTAGTGTCTATTGTGTTTCCAGGAAGCAGACTTGGACCCAGAGAGACTCCTAAGTCCCTAACTGCGAGCCAGCGATAACGAACCAACTTATTCATTTTGCCACAAACCCTATCTTCGTTTCCTTCACCTGAATTTATCTTCTGGCATATTGTGCAAAGGATCATCTACACTCTGTGTGTGTTCCTGTGCGTTTGTCTTTCCCATCTCCTTCCATGATGACCACGATTGCGCTGGCCTACGCCGTGTCTGACCGACAAATCTTTCTATCTCGTCCATCCATCTTGTGTTTTGACTTTTCTTTCCGCGTTTACTGTCCTATGGTACACCAATCGGTTAACCTTTTTGCTACAGCTGATATCATTTCTTCTCGCCAAGTGTCCAGTACATTTCTATTTCTGTTGCACGGTTGATTGCATAATATCTTTCACCCTGGTCCGTACAAGGATCCATTTTGATCATTGTGTCTCTTAAAGTTGGTTATCCCTAACATTTCCCTATCCATGGCACACTACGCGACCCTGTTCGTTTTCAGTTATGTGTGTGTATGTGTTGATATCTACAACAAAGTCCAACATGATGATGATGATGATCTTCATCATCATCGTCCTTTTATCGTTCATCAATGGATATAGACCTTCCCCAAGATTCGTCAGACCTCTTTATCGTGGGCATCGCGGAGCCAGAATTTCCTGAATTTGTCTAGCTCGTCACGACATCCATTTTTCTGTCGGCTATAATTTTGCATATGATCTCAAGGGAGATCTACGTTATGAGTCGTGATGGCCAGCGTTCTCACATTCTCGCCACATGACCAGCCCATTCACGTTTGAGCTTTCTAATGGCTTCTATGATACTTCGAACTCCTGTCTTTCCACTAATACACTGAGCTGTTTTGAGAGATCATATATGCTGTGCTGTAGAAACATAATTTACTTTCAATGTCGCAAGAATTGATCTTACATCGACTGTTTCGTCCTCAGATTTATCTCTCTTATTATCGATGGTAGAGCTGTTCTTGTCATCTATTTTCATGCAAAATTATAAATTTCTAAAAAAATATTCGATGCCAAGTAAAGATGTCCTCTTTCTAAGAAAATAGTAATTCTGGAATGAATAATAAAAAAAAAACAACACCGCCAGCGCTCCAACAGAAGTTTACGCCGACTGGTTTGAATCTATATTCAAGATTCACTAAATGAATCCTCCAAATGTCAACGACCATTAAGAATTACATCTAATATGAAACAGAGATTTAACCTATAGATCCGAGCTATATATATATATATGTATATATATAAATATATATATATATATATATATATATATATATATATATATATATATATATATATATATATATATATGATGTTATACTTATTGATCCCTGATCGTCAAATATGTTTTGGTGATAGCCTACGTGAGTCATCATCATCATCATCATTGGCCTCTTAACATCCGTCGTTGGACAGGGACCTTTTTTTGTATATATCTATCTACTGTTTGAAGCTGTTAAGTTTTCTAGACTATATTTATAACCAAGGAATGGATATATAATCATTATTATTATTGATGCGTTATAATACTTTGAAACTATTTGAAATGATATCCCGTTATTACACGGTGAATGTATCATTTGGCCTTAATGTAATCATTGAATATAACCCGGCCTTCCATTTTTACGAAGACTATGCTAGTGTACATATATTCGTACCCACCAACTAGCATCTGATCCTAGGCAATGCCGATCCATACATAAATGATCCTGTCATTTTTACAGGTACTATGATATATATATATATATATATATATATATATATATATATATATATATATATATATATATATATATATATATATATATATATATAACTTCCGCAAAGGGTCAGAGCATCTGTGTGCTCTTCAAAAGATCATACTTCAGACTAAAACTACAAATGCACGTATCAGATCTATTACTGTATAATACTCACTCATGTATAATACGAACTGCGATCTGTAGGCAATGGAGTCCCATAAAAAACAATTCTCGCACCAACCTTTCCTTTGGTATCAGTATTCATCACAATTGTATTATCTATGTATACCAGTTGAATTTAATGAACATTTGATATATTATCAATACCATAGAGAGATGTAGCATTGTTTTATGCAATAGTGATCTAAAATATTTTCTTTTTTTTTTTTTGCAAATCATCAGTTAACTTGGTCAATAGATATTAATTTCGTCGGGTCATACCATCCTGAATATAGCTTTGCACTTGGCTGGGGATAAAAAGGAGTAACATTTAATATTCCTGAATAAAATGCATCCCGAATTTCTAGGTATAATATCTGCAAAGAAGTGCATATTATACACGAATAATTACGGTATTTAAATCGTCTACATGCTGCTCTTGCATAACCAGAGTAACTGCCTAATTTGGCCGAATAGCTCTATTCTTATTGTGTCCATAATGAGAATGAGAGTATGTTTGGTCGGGCTGGTAGAAGTTCAAGGAGACTGGAGGTGTAGGAAAGAGGGGAAAAGGTTGTGCGCTTGCTACATAACGGCTCGCGGCAAAACAAACGCTCTTTCCGCTTTATTATTAATTTTGACTAGTTTTATTTTTTACCTTCATCCTAACTTTCAGTTGCTTTTTGTCACAACTTTGAATCGGAAACCGTAATCCTATGGCAACAACTTGACAGCGTAATCGGAAAATACGAAGCAAGCAAGAGGAAACGCCCTTTTTCGTAAAATTGAAAAATGGCGTATCGAACTTTCGAGAAACAGGGGATACCTGTATCGAAAAACATATCTTATTCAACATGCATTGGGATGTACTTACTTTAACCGACGTAAAATCTGCAAAACACTCTTTCACAAATGCCTGCCTGTCTCCCCTTGATCGAATAGACTGTTCTTATTCATTCATATCTATAGTTAAGGGATGGATTTAAACCCCTACAATCACAAACAAGATAGCACCACAATAAGACTAGATTCCGATAGACTGGTGTGTTGTCAAGGACAGAGGATGAGGTGGGGTTGATGTTTGGCACAATGGTCAGTCGCGGACGACGGTTAGTTCTATTCCTTCTTGTGATCAAGGAGGCCACCTGCAAATGACAGGGGACGGTTCTGAGTTTATTATTGTCTCTGACAGCGTTTCCTGTGCGGCTTACGTGAGAATCTATGCAGCCGAATACTTGAAGATAGAAAGTCAAGAAAACAAAAGTACCTGCGTTGGCGCCTTGGCCTGGGTTTTCTCTTACAGACCAATAGGGAATGGAGTTAGTTATAGAACCAACCATTTTGTCGCTTTCTCTAACTTTTTTTTTCTTTCGCTTACTCTTTCATTATTTCTTTTTCTTTTTCTTTGTCTTGTTTCCTCATACCTCCTAGGTCTCTCTTTCTGTCGCACACTTTCTCTGTCTCTCTTCATTCTCTCTCTCTCTCTCTCTTATTCCTGTGCTCTTCTCCTACCTTCTGAATGTACTTTTCTCTTTCCTTCTAAAACTGTGTTTTTTTTCTTTCTGATACTCTATCTTTTCTCTCTTTCTTTGAACGCACTTTTTTCTCTTTTCTCTCTCTCTTTCTTTCGATCATTTTCCCTTATCTCTCTTTCTTTCGAGCACTCTCTTCTTTCCCTTTTTCTTTCAAACACTCTCTTTAATTTCTTTTTTCTCTCTTCCAGACACTCTCTTCATTCTCTCTTTTTTTCATACACTCTCTTCATTCTCTGTCCCTCTCTCTTTCAAACACTCTCCTTTTTCTCTTTCTTTCTAAAACTCCTTTTTTTTCGCTTTTTTACTCTTTTCTCTCTCATCTTATTCACCCTCTTTTCTCTCTTTTCTCCTTTCTCTCTTTTGCTCTCTTTTTCCTTTCTTTATATCACTGTTTCATTTGTTCTCCTTTTATTAACCTTCGCTACACTCTCTCTCCCACCCCCTCTCTCTCTCTCGTTTTATTCCTTGCTCTCATTTTCTCTACCTTCTTTTCCTCTCCAACTCTATTTCTTCTTTCCTTCTTTCTTTCTTACCTTCTTTGTTTCTTTGTTTCTTTCTTTCCTCAAATGTGCCATAGATTGTGGAATTGCCTTGCTCATTATATTGGCTCAGGACAAATACGTAAAAGACTAAATTCTGAGAGTCAGAAGCCATTTTCAGTTTGCGTAAAGTCTATAAAGAAATACGAATATGCTTGATGGAAGATGATGTGGTTAGAAACTTTTCAACCTTGCTGACGAGTCAAATACACTGAACGCCATTTCCTATTTAAAAATGTTCGCATCAATAAGTGTTTGTATATATCTGCAGGTTTTCCTCGCTGAAAAGATGTAAACTAGCATTTCTCTCTCTCTCTCTCTTTCTCTCTCTCTCTCTCTGGCAATTAGGGGTGTGAGTTCAATTCGCACCGAAGGCTACTTCTTTATTTCCAATTACTCTGTTACTCTTTGCCATATAAACAATAGCAAAATCAAAAAAAAATAATATTTTACAATACTTCATGTTATTATTAGAATTATTATTATTTGCAATCTCACACCAGTTGCCTGGTGGTAGCCGTTGGAGTTTGAGTGACAGCAAGTCTCCTCAAGTCTCCTCTAGTCTCCTCAAGTCTCCAGCCCTTTTCTCCGAGTACTCATAGGTCGCAGTAATACTGCAGTTTACAGTTTCTCACCGATTGCCCAGTGGTTATCGCTGAAGGATGAGTGACCATAAGTCTCCTCAGGTCTACAGCCAACGTCTCCTCTCTCTTTCGCCAATCATGTCAGTGCTGCAGTTTGCAATTCCGCTTTCATTTCCCTTCCTCTGTTGGGTCACTGTTGACAATTATTATTATTATTATTATTATTATTATTATTATTATTATTATTATTATTATTAGGAATCTCACACCAGTTGCCTGGTGGTAACCGCTGGAGTTTGAGTGACAGCAAGTCTCCTCAAGTCTCCAGCCCTCCTCTCCTACTACTCATAGGTCGCAGTAATTCTACGATTTACAGTTTCACACCGGTTGCCCAGTGGTTATCGCTGAAGGCTGAGTGACAATAAGTCTCCTCAGGTCTTCAGCTAACGTCTCCTCCCTCTTTCGCATATCATGACTGAGCTACTATTCGTTGCAGTCCTTATATCTCTAGCACCTTCCTCAGTATCCGTGCAGTTCCAAGTAGCGCTGTGGTCTGTACGGTCTCTATCCTTCCCCTAATCCCGATCTCCTCCAGTCTCTCCCTCAGCGTTTTGGGGACAGTTCCTAGTGCGCCCACTATGACCGGTACTACCCTGGTTTTCATGTTCCACATTTTCCTTAACTCCCTTGCTAGGTCCTGGTATTTTTCCCTTTTTTCACCCTCCTTCTTTTTTACTCTATGGTCTGCAGGTACAGCAACGTCTACTATTTGGCAGGCCTTCCTTTTTTTGTCTACTATTACTAAGTCCGGCCTTCTTGCCTGGATGAGGTGGTCAGTTTGGATGTCAAAGTCCCACAGTAGTTTGTGGTTGTCATTCTCCAAAACTGCCTCTGGCTTGTGCTGATACCACTTTTCCCCATGGTTGAATCCCATTTGTTTACTTAGTTCCCAGTGTATCATCGTTGCTACTCTATCGTGTCTATGCTTATACTCCTTCTGGGCGAGCTGACTACATTCACTAGTTATATGGTTTACTGTCTCATCTCTTTCACCGCACATGCGGCATTTGCTGTTTGTCTGTGTTCTGTCGATTTTTGCTTTTATGTAGTTTGTCCTTATGCTTTTGTTTTGGGCTGCCATGATGAGCGATTCTGTTTCTCTCTTAAGGTTTCCCTTTCGTAACCACGTCCATGATTTCTCGTCTACTATATCTTTTATCTGTCTTTTAAACTCGCCGTACAATTTTTTCCCTTCCCACTTTTCTTTTCTAGTTTGCTGTACTGTTCCATTGTTTTCTACTTTATTGTTTGTTGCACTATCCCTCGCGCTCTTTATGATTTCTTCACTATTTGTTTGCACATATCTATCTAGGACTACTTTAGCTCTCTGGACACAATCTTCTATGCTGATGAGCCCCCTACCACCTTCTTTTCTCTTAACGTATAGTCTATCTGTATCATCCCTAGGGTGCAATGCTTTATGCATCGTCATAAGTTTCCTTGTTCGCCTATCCATTGATTGGAGCTCTTCCTTTGTCCATCCTAGAAATGGTCCTGTATACCTAACTACTGACACAGCCCAGGTGTTCATTCCTTTTATTAGATTTCTGCTATTTAATTTGGTTTCTAATATTTTCCTTATCCTTCTGAGGTATTCTCTCTTAATTTTCTCCTTCATCTCTTCCCGTTTTATCGTGTCACATTCTAGGACACCTAGGTACTTGTATCGGTCTTGTGCAGTCAATGCCCTAATCTTGTTGTTGTCCGGAAGTTCAATTCCCTCAGTCATTGTAAGCCTTCCTTTGTGCATCACCATGATTGCACATTTTTCTATCCCAAACTCCATTCCTATGTCCTCACTATATTCCCTTACTCCGTTGAACAGAGTCTCAAGCTCTCCCCTGTTTTTTGCAAACAATATTATTATTATTATTATTATTATTATTATTATTATTATTATCATTATTATCATCATCATTATTACATAATAATAATAATGATGATGAAAAATTCTTATTGTATCAACATTTATCAAAAGTTGACAAAATTTAGAGAAAATAGAGTCTTGCAAAGAAAGGCGTGTTCCAGCGATTTACCGTGAAAGAAGTCCATTTAACAAGTACAGTTCATGATACTTGAAGAGTAGAAGTTTCGGCCATCTTTAGAGAAAACTGAAGGGGTGTGGTCTCTATTATAGTTGTTCATAAAAGATGTCTCGAACAGTTCGTGAGTTCCTTGATGTTTGATGGAGTTGAAGGTTACTTTTTAAGGTGATTTCGGTTAGTTTATTGTGTTGTTGGCTCGATTTCTTGATTATTGATTATGAATACTCGATAACTTGAATACTAGATATTTTGAGTTGACGATAAAGACAATCGCTTAGTGGCCTGAACGTTCAAATAGTCGACATTTCGTCCATTTTGGTTTATCATTACAGGCTAGAGTTTGTAACTTCCTTGTGTTAGTAATTTAAACTTGAATATTGTTGAATGTTGAAGTGGAGAAATTTAGTGTGGATTAGGGCGTCTTTGAAACAAGTGAGTCTTGGAGTAGATTAAAATATCGCCTCAAGATGCCTGAGGTTCTTGTAGGATGATTTTCAGTATTTCAGACGATGGAAAAAAAAGTCCAAGGACTTTTTTTTCTCCTAAATTTGCAACTTTTGATTTGATTAAATCATCCCAAAACAGGTCTAGTCTAAACCAATAGAGACTTCCATGTGACCAATGTGTTTTGACAGTATGCATTGTTGGGGATGATCAACAAAAATTTGGAAGAAGGAGTGATCCATTAATAAATTATTCATCTTGCCTTTCGTCTGGCAGTGATCACAAAAAATGACAGAATTTTCTAAAAAAACAAGCAGGGCACAAACAAAAGGGTCGATTTAGCATAAACTTATATTAAGAATTGACCCCTCCACACACACACGCACGTGCACGCACACACACACACACAAACACGCGCACGCACAAATACACTAAAGACCTATTTGAGGGAGTTTTTCAAAAACAAAAAAGTTTATTATAGCTAGACATAAGGTATCATCGTCATCATCATTATCATCATCATCATCATCATCATTCTTTCAACGTCTGTCGTTGGACATAGACTTTTCCCAAGATTCGCCACATTTCTCTATCCTGGGCGTCGCGGAGCCAGTACTTTCTGAATTTGTTTAGCTCGTCTGTCAATCTAATATTCTGCCGGCCTCGGTTGCGCATGTGATCTTGGAGGATCCATGTTGTGAGTCGCGATGTCCATCAGTTGTCTGCAATTTTTGCAACATGGCCAGCCCACTGCCATTTGAGCTTTTTAATGGATTCTGTGATGTCCCTGAATCTTGTCTTTTTCTTGATGTACTGTGCTGTCTTGTGGTCTCTCCATGTGAGGCCCAGCATAAATCTTTCATGTTTACGTTGCATGGTTCTTAATATGCGGATCTGTCTCTTGGTTAGGTTTACAAGACATAAGGTGTAAATGTTTAAATTGGCAACTGTTTGATCTAGATACAAGTATTTGATAGCAAGTCACCAAGGGCCAACTTAATAAACTTGAAGAAAACACTCATTGCAGTTTTTGTGATGGTTTTTGATTGACTAGTATATAGCATTCGAACACGTCACTAATAGTTTGGCCCCAGTTTCATGAAGCCCTAAACACAATTAGTCTGTTCAAATCAGACTTCAGCGTAGAACAGTTTCAACTTGAAGGACAAATTAATTTCTTTTCACTGTTATCCTCATATTAGTTTATTTCTTCTTTTTTTTATCATGACTTGGTCGGTTCATTCCCCGGGCTTCACCTGGTTAATTTGTTATCCAGTGCAAAATTTTATTGGCTTTGTTTTCTGGCTTATAACTCTGTTTAGTGATACGGGTTATGTTCAGCTGCTATAGCATTCTCTTTGGAAATAAAGCCAATAAAACTCTGAACCGAGTAATCAGGGGAGAAGCTAGAGAATGGACCAGTTGAATCGTTGTGTAAAAAAGAGACGAGGACATCAGTGAAAAAATAATCGAATATTATCAAATTATCTAGAAACTTCAGACAGAATTTCCCTTCTCTTTTCCATCTCTAAGTGGAGAAGATTTACTGAAATATTCATAACGACGAAAGAATCTCAGATCTTATGACCGACAGTATGTTGATTTGTAGTACCTAGATTATTACATATGAATAGTCATATATACGTGTGTTTGTTTGCTAATACGTTACCTCACAAAGAAAGTAAGAGCTCATGATTTGTAAGTTGTGGAATGTGTGCCGGGGTGTAATCGTATTTTCTTTTCAAATTAAGAAGCAAAACAAATGAACTCCCATCCACAATATCTAAAAATAACTCACAAGGAGTGCAATAAAAAAAAAGAGATGCTTTATTTTTTTTAAATACTTTTTTCCCCATCAAATTAATTCAAGAGGAAGCCATGGCCTGGGAACGTTCGAGAAAATTTAATTCTACTTATAAGTGGTTAATCTATCGTAATGACAACCGACTGGAGATGCAAGGAAGGGCCGAAGACGCAGGGAGAAATGAAAGGGTACAAAGATGAAGAGGAAAAATTGAAAGAATATTAGGCAGAAAAGGTGGGGAAGAGGAGAGAAGGGAGTAGAATGTTTATAAAAAAAAAGAGAGAAATAAAACTGACGAATGGGAATTGTAAGGAAAAGACAGAGGAGGAGGTTAAATGGAAAATAAAGAATTCAAGACTGCGGCATGAAGAGTGAAGAATAAAGGGAGATAATTAGGGATAAAAGGAGAAAAGAAATGGCGAATGAGAAGTGGTAGAAGTTAGGAAAAAGAAAAAGCTAAGAAAAAGAAGAAGGGAAGATAGAAAGGAGAAGAACAAAAGACAAGATAGAAAGAAAAAAAATGGAAGGATGCCTATTGTCCGCTATTGTTTGGGGAAATTGATTTAACTTATTCACTTTGTTTTTAGCGATTCGATTTGGTTTTACAGTCCATTTTAACGCGATTTGAATCGAAATCTCGGCGTAATTCTGTCGAAACATTGTCAAGCGGGAATGTTTTTTGCTTGGCATCATTCGAATCTGAAGCTACGAAGCAAGAAAGAACATTTGTTAAAACAACGAAGAACGCTTCTCTTTCACTCATGTACGTGTGTGATTGAGGAAGTTGGTCAAGTGCTTGTTGAAGCACTGGCGGTACCAGGCCAGGTGCCGGTAGGCTCCCAGCAGCCTTATCTGGTGCCAAAATTGAATCCTAACATATTGTTACTCAGAAAACTTCGCCTGTCTTCATAGTTTTCTAGCGCCACCTCAGAGTCCAACATAAGGACATTCACGATGCGCAGAACCATGAAAAAAACCTTTAAAATAAATAACCGTTTTTCTTTGGTATAGCAAGACACTCTTTCTTCGTCAGAAATTAACCTTTTTAATAGGTATGTGTTTGTATAAGAGGAAATGTGATGTGTGTAGTGTTTCTTGGGAATCCTCTTGGCGAGTTTTTGCATAATATCGTAATGAGCATAATACATTTTTTTTTTAATTCATATATTCGCAGAACCCATTTCAAACTAGCGATTTGAATAAAGATTTGAAGGGGCTTGGAGGCAAGGTCCAACTTCTAAAGGGGCGTGTTGGTAAAGAGATAAAGAACCACTGGGAGGTTCGGTACTATCCACGTTTTCAGGCATCAGCTGAGTGTCTTGTAACACATCCACGGGCGCCAGCTGTCACTTTCCCAGGGGGTGGGCAAAAGGATATATATCCGGGGTGGGAACAAAATGATACATTCAGAATATATCTTGGCAGCAACCCTGTAACCAGCGAATAATAATATCATCTTT
This sequence comes from Thysanoteuthis rhombus, assembly GCA_963457665.1. Classification (NCBI taxonomy): domain Eukaryota; kingdom Metazoa; phylum Mollusca; class Cephalopoda; order Oegopsida; family Thysanoteuthidae; genus Thysanoteuthis; species Thysanoteuthis major. Next base: position 42,123,077 of record OY735214.1, on the reverse strand, counting down.
TTATATGGGTGCATTAAGTTGGGGGTTACATAGAAATATTGTTCAACACTATTACGCTTTATTGACTATAAGGTTCTTCCAACCTCCCTTGCTCTAGCAGTGAAGGTCTCATCAAGGGGGGTGCAAATGCCCCCTTTACCGTCCCGCCCCCTGAGCCCACGATCGTATCATAATCCTTTACTTTTCACTTGGTCCTGTACTGCACGGAGCTAAGCTCAGTAAATACCAGTAAAGTTTATTTTTCTCTAATTGTGCCCAAGTCTTTTCTCGTTTTGATAAATAAGAACCAAGTTTGAATGTCTTTCTTTGTTTCATTTCCCATATTCGTAATTATTATTATTTGAACTTAATTTTGTTTCATGAAGCTTCTTGTATTTTTTTGTTATTGTGTCATTGTTTAAGTATCATAAAAAAACATTTGTCTTTTTTTTATTAGATGTTTTGTATCTTTCTTTGTTGTTGTTGTTATTCAAGATGTAAAAAGAAAAAAATGATTATTTTGCCTATGTTGCTGCTGGTGGTCAAACATTTTAGTGTTTTTTAATTCATTTGTTTGTCTTTTGTTTTTTGGTTGACGGTAATTAATGTTGCCATGTGGGTGGGGAAATGCTGATACATTCGGAAACCAAAATGCTCGTGTGGTTTGTTATTTGTTTTTTTTAGGGGGGAAGGGGGCTATTCACCAAGTTCGTAAAATAGCTATTTTCATATAGAGTATTTTATCCAATGGCATTACGAGGTTGGTGAGTTCAAATTGGGACTGAAATAGTTTGAGGTCACTTTACACTAATGCCCTTGGGAGAGATTTGAATCCACTCTCTCCCCATCCCTACTATGAGTAAAATAGCTGCGCAGATGGAAGGATAAAAAAAAAGTCCATAGCTTGGCAGTCACTTTTGCCGTCTCGGCCTGCTGAAAAATTAAGGGAGAGTTGCAAGTCTAAATAGTGAATAGAAAGGTCTGCGCCGCTCAGTGAGGACTCAACGGATACCTTCGGGCCTGTAGGAATCAGACTGATTATCCTCCACTGATACCTGCAAGCAAAGACCAAGTCTACCAACCACCACAAACAATAACATCTTTCTTTTTTTCGATTTAGCGCAGTTAAAAATTGATTGCTTATGTTGCACCTTCATACAAGCATCTGACTCGTTAAAAACGGATTGCATCCCACACTGGTCTCCAGTTCATCACCATCGATGCATCACGACCGTCTTCCACGAAGTAAATCTCCAAGTGGCTCATTCTCTATTGCAAACCACTTGGAACACATTTCAGCTGTATGGTCCTAAGCCCACCTCAGCAAAACGTTTTACGTATTGTACGGACTGCCTTGTTCTAAATTAAAATCCACAGAATAGTCAAGCTTCAACTACAAACTTTCAGACAGCCATATTGATTTAATACGTCACTTCTATAGGAATACACTTTTGAAGGTTATATTGTAGTAGATGATGTGTGTAGGTTTAATTTTGCCGAAAATGCTTACGGACGATTACCATCTGAAGAGTTTATCTTTCTTTAGCTGTTTTAAAAGAAGGGGGAATATTGGTAAATCGCACGAACATTTTTGATTACCTGATATATCTTTGAAAAGAAAAAAAGGTACGTATGTATGTATACCTATATGCATATACATACATACTTATATATATATATATATATATATATATATATATATATATATATTGTTTTGAAATGAACAGCAACAACAACAGCAACAACAACAACAACAACAAGAGGGAATGAAATAGAGACTAAAACAACGAAAGATATACTTTTCTCTTTTTCAACTCTTGTTGGAAAAAGAAACATCTCTTAGGGAATCCAGTCGGTCATGAATTTATTACAGATTTCACGGTTTTAAAGAAATGTTCGCAATTTCCCCTTCAAAATTGCAGGAAAAAGAGAAGAAAAAAGTGAAAAAAAAAGTGCGTTTTAAATGCACTTGTGGGTAAGTAATAAACGAGAAATTCGTACGTACTATATATATAGGCATGTAGGAATATATACGTCCATATGTAATCTATGTTTCTCTGTGTCTACCTTCCTATCAACCTGTACTCTTTCTCTCCTCGTCTCGGTGTATGTCTCTGTCTCTCTCTCTCTCTCTTTCTCTCTGTCTCTCTCTCTCTCTCTGTCTCTCTCAATGTCATTTTGTAAACTTTCGTCTATAAACATTTGTGTGTGTGTGTCTCTCTCTCTCTTTCTCTCTTTCTTTCTCTCTCTCCCTCCCCAAAATTAAACTGTCAACATTTTAGACAGAAACACTACTCGATGAAATATTAATTGACTTCTGGATCGATTAGGCTTAATACGAGCCCAAGAATATTTAGGGTTCTTTTTGTTTGTTTTTGGTAAACCGAGGCATTGACTCCGCGACAGAAATACAGTAAAAGCAAGGATCACTCATAAAGAGATGTGATTATCTGTTTGAACAAAGAACAGTTTTGTGAAATCGCTCAAAGAGAAAAAAAAAAGAATAATGCATGAAAGTTTTCGATTTCCAGTCACCGAGCCGGTCCGGTATTTTTTTTTATCGTGCGCTTGAGCATTAGACCAAAGATGTATGAAAATTTTTTTCAAGTTACTCACTCTAACCGCAACTTCCTTTATATATTTATATATATATATATATATATATATATATATATATATATATATATATATATATATATATATCTTTATTTATCACTATTCTGATTTATGATAAATTGTACAAATCTTAAACGTGTCCATATCTACTACAGACCACCTCGGTGATTGACTTGCATGATCGAAATTTTCAGGTATTATTTTTATCAATAATCTCCTTTCCCGATGTGCTATTTCATAAAACAGTGTCTGGTAACAACTGACATCTCTTATTTTAGATGATTATTTCGTTTCTCACGCAGGAACATTGCCTCGTTTTATTTTTTATTCCATCTATGACTTTCCGGAATTCTCTTCGGTGTTCTATATTGTCAAATGTACGTTTATATAAGGAAGGAAAGTGTCATAAGGAGCAGAAAATCAGCTTACTTCATCTGCAAGAGAGTAGAGGATATTGCAAGGCAACAATAATGACTTTAAATAAGGGAGACAAGTTGTATTAACAAAGGCATTATAGCTCAGAGTTATGCCCTTGTAGAAACAGCTTGACTCGGATAAAATTTTAAGACCTTATCCTTACTGAAAAGCAAGAGAGAGAATCTCAACACATTGTAGCCACCAGCGTTAAGCACGGTCAAATTTTTCAGAGATGAAAGAAGAAAAGCACAACTTCAGGGTGACAGCAACAGAAGATTGAGAGCAGAAATTCAAGGAGGCTGGATATTTGACCTCCAAGGAATGGTTAGATCAGTCTCATCAGCCATGTTTAGACAAGTATTGAGATTCATCCGTAGCATCTTAGGACAGACAGATCTTAAGTTTGTGTCTGCATGTATGTTTTTCCTGTTTAAACGTTTGTCTTTGTCAAGCTTATTTTTAAAACTGTCTCATTTTTTTTACAGAAGTATAGATGAATTCAAGCTACAGTAAGGGACGTTTTAAGTATATTTGAGGTCCTCAAGCAGAGCAATGTATTGGGGCCTCTAATACCCTCATCCTCAACACATTAAGTGTTTTTTATTTTCCAAATGGAATTCTGTAGCCCCTAAAATCACAGGACTGCCCAGCAATAAGACGGACTTGGCCAAAGCCCATCTACTGACCTATATACACGGTTATGTACATATTGCTTCAGCCTGGCTGGTTCTTGTCCAAGGTACCACCGTAATGATGGACCCAATACAGATTGAATCACTTGAAGTAGAGCAATAGTTCTTACTTTTTTTCTTATCCTTTCCCCACTTCGTATGCTCAAAAAGCTGATGTCCACTTTGATATCAACAATTGAATTATATAACGTGATAGAAAGAACAGTATTTCATGTGCTTTTACACACACACACACACATACACACACATACACACACACACACACACACACATATATATATATATATATATATTTACTCTTGGCCTCCATCCAAATCTGTAGTAAAATTAGCAATTAATACTGTTGAGTAATTACGAATGAATAGAATTGTATAATTAGGAATTAATCAGTTAAGACTTAACACAACCCAGGTTTGAGCCATGGGGTATTTTTCGCTCTCCACGCCCAAATCGGAATTGCCCTCCAAAATATTAAAATTGACCCTTTGTTGGGTGTGATCCCAACTTTCAGAATCAGTAAAGTGGAGTAATGATTAATGAGCTGGTCTCAGGGGCCATCAAGTATGACCTCAGAATGAATGATCTACAAATGAGAACTTGGGTTTCCCTGCCTTACAAGTTAGTTTCATAAACCACTGTAAGTGAGTTCAATCTGTATTGGCCGCCTCGTAATTTTGATTTTGTATCAGACTGAACCAACCTCAATACACACTCACACATTTATACATATGCTGGATTGTGTATGAATGTAAGATACTGTGTCACCCATAAATGAGTACATCCACACCACTTTTTTTTTTAAATAGAAAGTTAATTTTCCTTTAAACCAAACGTAGCAGGATTTTATCATTTCTAAGTGAAACATTTCACAATTAAAACGGATATTATCAGAAATTTATGACCTAAAACCACAGCATTGAAACCCGGTCACCAAAAATAATTTTCGTATGGGTGTACTCATTTCCGGACAGCAACAAAATTCATATTTGGAACTCAAAATGAGTTTGCCAATTTTTGTTTCCTGTACCAATCACGTCCCTCCAACCTGCACAATATCACGCACACTAACACACACACTTATATATATATACAGGGGTAATGGAAATGCAGAGTTGACCTAAATGCTAACTGCAGGAAAATGGAATCGGTGAACGGAGTCAAAATTCCAGCTGGGCTATTTTGTGATGCCATTGAGGAAGGCATGAATCTGCCTCTTCCAATACTTCAGGTCATAGATTACTCCATGCCGTTGGTACTACGTCACCTGGTACTACTTACTTAGGAGATGACCACCACCTAGTCACACTTATTGCCCACCCCTGAGTGAGAAATGCCATGAAGAACACAGCATGCTACTTGGTGATCTACAAGATCATAAAAAGACACGCACACGCACTCACACACGCATAAATACAAGTTTAATTAAAGATGATAGACAAATACTTTTCTTTTAACTTTTAGTAAACTTTTCTTGTTTATATAAAAGAGAACGCATATCTGGACTCAATGTCTATGGTGCGGTCTTTAATTGAATTCGTATTCATGAAGGACTGCTGCTTAGATATACACACACTATACATAAATACTTCTTATATTTCTTTCAGTGCGTGTTTATTTATTTTGCTATCTATGTTTGTATGTCTTTGTCCATTACATATAAATGATCCAATCCTAATATATCAATATGCATGCTTATCTTCTTTACTTTTTCCATTACTTTCTGTCTGTCTGTCTGTCTCTCTGTCTCTGTCTCTGACTGTCTGTCTCTCTCCCTGATCAAATATAAATGTATATTTTTGGCTTTTCTCCAAGGTGTTTGAGAAAGAATAGACCAATTCTTGTAAATACATATATTTCCAGTAAGGACACTTTAAAGTATACAAATTCGATACGTGAAATACCAATAAAAAGTTTTAATGATTGAATTTTTTTTGCATTATTCTCTCTCAAACGATAAGGATTTGACACTTTCGTTTGGGTCAACATTTAGTTACTTTGAAGAACTCCACAGTTCCTCATATACGAGGGTAAGTAAGAAGTATTGCTACGAGTGTTCCAGTTCATCCCCAAAAACATGTCTCTAGGATAAGTGGATGGCTGCAAATAATTTATATCATAAGTACACTTGTCTTTGTCTCGAAAGGGTGCATTCATAAAAAGGTAGTTTTTAACCATGATTAAAAACAAGGTTTGGTGTCAGGGCTAACATCAAATTTTGACAAAACGAATGGCAATCTACTCAAATTATTGAGACACAACGGGCTTATAAGAGTGCTGCCCCACATAGAACAACAGTTTTGATATAGCTTAAGCGCTAGAAAGAAGTTCGGGAAACCTGAAAAATGAACTGAAAGAAGGGGCACAGCCAACCTTGACAAATGAAGAATCTATGACTGAAGTCTAGAAACCGGTGGGAGAAAATGATCAAATTACCAGTGATTGGTATCTCACACGGTTCGACATTATCAATCTCAAGCGAAAATCCCGGCTTCAGCAAGCTAACTTGACGGATGCCAGAAACGTAGCGCGAAAAATCATCCAAATCAAAGAGCTGAACCTGTCTGTTAAACTAGATCGAAGCAGATGTAGACGATCTTATGAAACGAATCGTGACAGATGTGGATTTTCGGATCTTCCAATACGATCCAGAGAGCAGGGTCCAAACAAAACAATGGCTTCCGAAGGGGATCTGCTGGGCTAGTCAAATTGTGATAGATTTTCACAAAAGACACCAGGCTATAACGGGGAGTATTTATGGAGAAGTTTTAATAGAAAAATCAAAACTACATTGGAGAGAAGTTGCACCGAGATTTTTTTCCACCAGAACAATGCACCTGCCCAAACTCTAAACGCAGCATTTGTTCCCAAAACTCAAAGAATATTTAAAAGGAACACGATATGAGTTCCTCGAATATGGTGTGAATTGGAGGGCACAGAATTCCCTCGGAAAGGGCTAGAGAAATGGAAACCCTGCCTTCAGAAGTGTTTGGACCTTGATGGAACTCATGTTGAAAAGATAGCTTAATGGATTGATATTTTTGTTTAATAGACGTATTTTTAATGATTTCGTAGCGATGCTTTTTGACTTACCCTCGTATTATGACGTTTATTAATACTACGCGTGAACAAGCAACAAAATTAAGATGAGAGAAAAACCAGTAAGAAAAAAATAATAGAAATAACAATGTTTTATCTAAGAAATTCAAACCACTTAAAACTATTACCATCATCTGATCTTAAGGAAACATTGCTGTTGTTTAACATGAATATTGTTTCTTTTTTATTCACTCAAAAATATTGTACGCAGAATAGTTTTATTCTTTCAGACACCTTCTTTATATGTATTGTCTATCAGTGTAAACAATTGTTCATATTTGTTTTCTGTTTTAATATCATACATGAGATACTTATGTTACAAATATCAATTTGTATTATACTTATCATACATATTTACTTATGAGCACAGAGTATATGCATAGTAGAGAAAAGTGCTTACTTATTCGCATTTCACGAACTGAAATCGCTGAGGGCACTTTTGACGATTAGTTATCAGTGTTTGATGTTTATCATGTCGTGCAGCAAGGAGCACTTTTGGAAACCAAGTGATGCAGCACCCACCTCTTTCTATGCAAGCAAATTAAGGGACACCTTCATGGGTGGGGCTTATCACGCCACAAGTTTTTCCTTGGCTCTCAACTGGTCGTTATCTTCGCTCCATCTATTCTGCTTTTCAAGTTTTAGGTTGAGATTAAAGGAACTCACCTGTTCAGTTGCATTGCACCAAGATACCAAGCTGTCACCCAAGTAATTGCTCTCTTCATTCTAGCCATCTGATATATACAATAGCACCCAGTAAAACACATACACTCACGAGTATGTTGCAGCCCTCTGTACTTATATGTATGTATATGTGTGTCTATGTTTTGTACTCTGAGGAGAGTTGATACATCACTGAAATCTGAGAATGGACCAGCGGACCAATATTACAGAGACCTAATCACAGAACAGAACTTTATATATATATATATATATATATATATATATATATATATATATATATATATATATATATATATATATATATATATATGCGTGTGTGTGCGTGTGTTTACATGTACATCTAAATGTTTGTGTCTAAATGTTTGTGTCTAAATGTTTGTCAATATATCTCGCCTACTCTCTCTGACTCTCTCTAAATGTGTGTTTATAAAGATATATATATATATATATATGTGTATACAAATATATACATACTTATACATCCGTATATCTATATCTGTGAGTATATATATATATATATATATATATATATATATATATATACATATATATATATACATATATACATATATATATATGTATATACATATATATATATATACACATATATATATATATATATATATGTATATATATATATATATATCACGTTTGTATGTGTGTGTGTTTATATGTACATCTAAATGTTTATGTTTAAATGTTCGTCAATATATCTCGCCTCCTCTCTCTGACTCTCTCTCTCTATATATATATATGTGTGTATATAAAGATATGTATCCATATGTGTATACAAATATATACATATTCACATATCTATATATCTATACCTGTGAGTATATATATATATATATATATATATATATATATATATATATATATATATATATATATATATATATACATATATATATATATATATATATATATATATATATATATATATATATATATATATATATATATATATATATATATATATATTGCGTTTGTCGATGTTAATCTATGTACCTTTTATATGTGTGTGCTTGCATATCTCTCTATGTTTGTATCTTTTTTTGCCTTGTCAATAACCCTGTTTTTTTCCTACCTGTCTCTCAACTTATATATCTATCTTCAATCCATCTATAATTCTCTCTATACATATTGTATCAATATGTGGGTTTATTACCTTCACTCATAACCCAATTATTTTTTTATTTCTGTATCTACAGGGAAGGCATCGAGGAAAGGTATGGAGTAAAGCTCAATCTCTTTATAGTTTTTTTTTTCTTTCTTTTAGAACTTTCTCTTTTTTTTTGCGCCCCAGTTCAACACCCCCATCTTATGAAAAAAAAAATGCAAAAAAAAAAAAAAAAAAATCCTGCAAATCAACAGCTACTTATTCACGAATGTCTCTTCTGTCTTTTCAGTATCATCATTTTATTATCATAGAAGGGGTTTATTTATTTGTAAACCTTGATCAAAATAAGGGATAAAAATAGAGAAAGAAAACCCTAATCGATATGAAAATAAATTCAATGATAAATGTATCACAGTCAAGATATCACACAGCATCGTTATGAACAGATTTATTCGGCCTAGCGTCCTCATCTTGGTTGTTGTACTCACGACAGTTCCGGCCGTTGTACGCTCCAGCCTTCCGCAGATGTCTATCATAGTTACTTTCTGGGAATATCGAATCGAACCCTCCGATTAATTCACAGCGGTAGATTGTTCTCATTCCTCTGTCCATGGTAGAGGACATCTCAATCAAAATGTGGACCCTAATCCGAATAAATCAGTGAATAATAATAATTCTTCATCTCAGGAATTAAGACAAAAAAAACTATCGCATAAAAGTCTGAAAAATGATTCGTAGTTTACCTTCAGACTTTCAAAGTTCTTTTTAAGAAAAAAAAAATCATAATAATTATATTATTATAAAAGCAAAAAAGAAATTGTAGGCAAAATACATCACCCCGTAGTATCAAAAATATCTTTGGCAACATCAAAAAGCACATGCACTGTCTTCTTTTGAAATCAGGGTCAAACAAGATAAAGCATTTGAAATCCTCAAAATAAGGAGAAGATAAACCTGTACAAAGACGGATGAACTGTTTTATATAAGATAGAAATGGGAAAATGATAATCCTCTTGTCTATGTATTGTCTATAACTTTGAGAAGAGTCATTAACATTCAATCTTTTGTTCAGACAATCGAATCTTTTCTTCCCATCCTTAATGTTACCAACACTATGTTTCGATCGATCTGCTCATCAGCCTTTCAGACTCATGATCCAAGAAAATGGGAAAATATCTTTTAGAAACAGTCAACCTAGTTTTTTTCAGTTTTCAAGTGAGTCTGGCTATGTTTGTGTCGTGCCTAATGGCCACACTAACGAAACTAATGAGCTGAAAATTTTACCATGCTTCCCTTATTATATGATTTTTTTAAGTCGCTTCCCCCCCATACAAACAGGTTTTTTGTGAGGGTTTTTAATTCTCAATGTAAATTCATGCTAAATTGGTTCTTTGCTTGTGTCCAACTGCATTGACACTTGTTTTGTTTTTTGATTCATTTTTGTCCAATGGTATCAGCTCAACAAAACGCAACTGAAGTAATTTATTCATTGATCACCCTCTCCACGATTTTTCTAATTGATCACCCCTAACATGACATATTACCAAAAGAAATTGGTCATGTGACAGTTTCTATTGAATGATAAATCAGCTCTGTTTTTTTTTGTTTTTGTTTTTTTGGTGGGGGAGGTTTAGAGGGGTCATGAAGAAACAAATTTGTCCTCTTTTCTGGGATCATGGCCTCGATGATGGCTGGAAAATAGATCGACCGAAACACTGTGCTGATGACATCAAGGATAGAAAGAAAAGGTTTGATTGTCCAATCAAAAGTTGGAATGTATTCTAATTCTGACGTATTACGAAAACACCTTTAGCAAGTAAGCAATAAAAGAATGAACAGTTCATGGTTGGGCGGGGATTTATTAAATGAGATGGAAACATCAAAGGATATTTTATTGCTAGAACATTTTGATATAGATACGAGGATATGATTTATAGCTGTCTGGCCTCAAATTTTGGCAGCACCTTCTTTCAGATTATCTAAACACTATTGTTCCAAGCGAATGGTCATATTTGTTCAGCTTACATTGTAAAGCTTCTAAAAGCATCAAAAAATAGAAATGTAGCAAAAACTGCCACTATAAAAATATTCCCAAGTAATATAAGATATACCTTGGCACCAGTAGGGAATTAGCCATCAGTCTGGTTAGGCTTGAGCCTAGGGACCAGAAAAAGAGAAGAGCCGAGGATAAAAAAATGGTTTAATTTAGTGTACAAAAACGGTTTGATAGAGTCCACATGTGGGTATTTTGAATTTCAGTAAATTTGTCTACAAATCATACGTATAGTTCATCATACTTAGCGCAATGATATGTTATATAACGTCACTTTATTCTATTCATCGGGGCTGGGACAGCAGGTAAGGTCAGTGGGTCGTTACTAAAATTCAGCCTAGGGGCCCATTTGATGGATAAGCCATCGCCTGGCACTTATGCCAGAACCTGGTCATCGATGCCCAGGAAATAAAAAAAAATATTAAGTCTGGTTCCAAGGGGCTGTCACCTCAGGCCACAACTCCCCAACTTGAAGGAGTAGAGTCAGGGTCAAGTCCTGATGCCTGAGGTGTACCAATAAGAAAGTGCTGAGGAAGTAAAACAATTTTTGTCACCATCAACATTACCATTAAACCTGACTTTGTGTCGAATTCATCTTTGTGGGATGTATATAAATACCTTCAAAAAGGAGAAAATTAACAAAACGTGGAAGGGAGATAATCTATTCAGGTTTTTAGGCTTTTTATCACAGGTGGTAGCCATGATAATCTTCAATTTGCAAAAACAATTCATACGTTTGTGTTTTTATTTTTGCAATAGTATCGATGTTATTGGCTCTTCCTAGCTTAAAGATTATGTCAAAGATGAAGATTTATTTATCCATCAATAATTTCAAAATGACCAGTGTTTGGAAAATACTAAGGATGATTGCTTTCCATTTGAAGATAAGATCTGTTGCTAAAATCAAGATTACCCTGAACCCTTTCTTATAAGAGAGAATTTCATATTGTGTAATTATTGTGATATTATGTAATATTACTGTCATATATATATATATATATATACATATATATATATATATATATGTATATATATATATATATACATATACATATATACATATATATATATTCATATGTGTATGTACATATAATCATACAAATATGTCTCTATATATTCATATATATATATATATATATATATACATATATGTATATATACATATATATATATACATGAATTAATGTAGATAAGCATATGTATGCATAGATATATATATATATATGTACGTATATATATACAGTTATATATGTATATACCGATTTAGAGAATATATATATATATATATATATATATATATATATATATATATATATATATATGTATGTATATATATATATATATATATATATATATATATATATATATATATATATATATATATATATATATATATATTTACTTAACTATGTAGTTTTCTATGGCTGAAAAGAGAATGAAAGATTGACAGAAATCTAGAAATATTGAATTCAATTCACTGAGCCAGAAAAGAGAAAAGAAACAAATCATATTTCAAGAGATATTTTAATTTTTTTTAATTTTTTTTTTTTGGCTTGTCATTTTTTTTTGGCATTTTTTTTCATTGAATTTTTTTTCTAATGCATTCACTGTTAATTTCCATGATATGTTTTGTATACGGTACATTCTCCAAACTGTTTTTTTTTTGTAACAATGATAGCATGTATATATGCATGTACGTGAAGTATGCTCATATGTATGTGTGAATGTGTGAATTTACGTACGTGTGTGTGTACCTTTGTTCAAATAGAGCTCCGTCTCAGAAAAGACGTGTGTATTGGTATTTTAATGCAAGGGTGAGTCTATTCATGCACGCAGGTGAATTCTTGTACATCAAACTAACAACGTGTGTCGGTGTGACAGTAAGATTGCAAAACTACCACAGTAATGGTCAAAAAGCTTGTGATGCTGACCATTAGAATAGTAATGGGATCGATCCTGACTGGGAGCAACACTATTGAGGCCTTGCGTCAAACTGAGAGGTATCTGTGGATACAGAAGCAAAATATCCTTGAGATTTACTGTAGCTTAGTTTGACACAATGATAAAAGTGGTGGGTCCCCAGCGAGAATCAAGGTCAATACAGTATTAATAGCATCACAATCTTTTAAACTATTACAACACTGGTTATGAAACTAGGGTTTTCATGAAATAACTGAAATGTTCAATAGGGATTTTACAAAATCACTAGTTTTACAATCTTACTGTAACACGTATTTAAGTCTGGAAGAGGTTGATTTGTGGTTGATCTTACACAAAGGGTAGTGTGTGTTGCATGTGTACAAATCAAAAGGACAAGTTCAAGCAGGCATATTCCCAGCCAATGGAAGGCATGTTATTGTGTGATGCCTGCATGTGTAGTGGTTACTTTAGAGGGTGCTCTCCCTTCGTGTGCTTCAAATCCAATTGGTTTTCTGGGAGTAGGATGACTGCTACTTCCTTTGCCTACTAGAAAACATCCCACAGGCGCACTGATCCAATGACTGTGAAGGATGCAAAAACAACAAGCAATAACTACATAGATATATAAGCCAACCAAAATATAATTGATAGATTAATCTTTACTTCTTTTGGATCACATAGCTACTAACTATAGGTTCCAATGAATCGCTGTGTGTGTTTATAAATGTATCTGTTTGAGTTGGTATGCGTGCAAGTGTAAGTAAATGTATATAAGCAACTTGCTTATATCAAATGCCATTCCTGACTTTCTTGGATCTTCAAGAAAAAATGGTCGCAGAAAAAAAATGAATTCACATGCATGTCTTTGATGATTTGATTTGTTTCAAGGGCATCACCCTTATCACCAACATTGCTATTGTTTTCTTCACATATATTGCAAGCTTCAATCAAACAATTGACACCACCATTATTAACCAGGCTTAGCGTCAAGGCCCACCATCATCAACACCACCATTATCAGCAACTGCTTTATCATATCTATCGCCACTAATAGAATTCTTCTTCTGAGGTTTTTTATGGATATGTATATATATATATATATATGCAGGCTGGGTAAGGATTAACTCCCTAGTTGAAAGTATACGTAACTTTTGTAAATGCTTCTCTTTTATCGTGAAAAAAGAATTTACGTTGGTCCTTTGAGTGGTAGAATTTAATTTCTGACTTCAGATATCAGGTATCAATGAAGAAAGAAACGATAAATGGCTAATAAGGTTATTACCTATTTCCTATAGGGAGTTTTTTTCACCCATCTTGTATATTGATCGAGTTCTGTCTCTAACACTTGCATTAATTCTCCACCAATGACAATCCCTCTACTCTTGATTTTCAATGCATTTCTCATATAAAATCATTTGCAATGTATTTACATAACACTCAGAATAGCGCTATTCTATCAGTGAATCTGGTCTTCATTCCTGACCACAGACAATGTCTTTCTTCCTGATTTTCTATTTATTCCAATGTTTTCTATAGCAAAATCATTCCAATACCTTTGCAGTATATGTCCTATTCTGTCAGCAACGCTTGCATTCAAACCTGACCACTCACGATATCTTTCTTCCTGATTTTTAATGCATTTCTACAACGAATCTTTCCGCAACGCTTTCTATAGAAAAACCATTTCAGAGCATTCACTGCATACATATAGTTGCCCTGTTCTCTCAGTTGCACTTGCATCGATTCCTGATGATTGACAATCTCTTTCTTTCTAATTTTCCATGCATTTCTGTAGAAGAATTATTTTAAATGCATTTCTATAGCAAAATCATGAGCAGCACATTTTACGCCTATTCTGTCAACGATACTTGCATTAACTCCTGTCCATTGAAAATCAATTTTTTTCTCCTTGATTCCAACACTTTTTATAGAAAGAATATTTGATACGGCATATCTGTAGTAAAAATTATTTGCAGTGCTTTTCTATATCAGTATCCTTATAATATTCACTGAGCTTATCTTAATTTAGTAGGAGGGTCAAAAAGTTGCGAATAGTTGAGGTATTTTTGTTTCACTAGCTTTCCCAGTGAATAGGAACGTTGAGGAAGACCATCCCAATGTAATAAACTTATCTTCTTCTGCATATATTCTACTTGACATATTTTGAAACAGAGCGATATCAATGTATCATAGCTAAGGGCATAAAAACTTTACGTTATTATCATTGGAGTGACGCACTAATTTTTGGTTACATCTTAGGCTTCTTTATATACTAGGATGGTTTTGAAACATGCAAAGTGATGTTCCATTTTTTTCGACAGGAATATAAGAATTAGTTTCATAGTGATCATTTGTCATTATTAAAAATGACGATTATGTCCTTGATAAATAAATTCGACTTTCGATGAAGGGTGTCTCATAATAAAAGCGATTTTTTTGCAACCGAAAGTTAAGTCCTAAAGGGAATATACATTATTGCCTTGACGGAAGGAAATGGTAGGTAAAATCCTGCAAGTGGTCTTCTCCTGATAATTTTGATCTGAACTACATACGAACATAAATACGTGCCTCTTTTTGGGGAGCTTGATGGTTAACTTATTGACAGAGAAACAGATCACGTGGGTCAAGTTCAGAGCACCGTACGAGTCAGAAAAGTTTGATTGCTTTTTCAGAAAAAGATGAATCTGGTTGGTGGTCACAATACACAACTGACATTAATCTCGCTGCGAATCTCGCGGCTATTCGGAGCTGGTCTGAGACATAATCAAAGTAAGAGGCTGCTTAAAGCCTCAGAGTCACCAATGGGCCCTTCATAGGCATATGAAACCCCGAAATCAAATTCTGCTTGAGGTCCCCCAAAGGCTGTGAAGCCCTTAAGTTAAGTTCTTCTTAGAATCCCATGAAGGCAAGAACTGACCCTAAAGCTATTACATTAAAAATGTCCGATTGGACTCATCAAAAGAAGAGTAACATTCTCAACAACATTCAACACAGATGATAGGCAACGTTCGGGCAAAATGTGGAATTAAAAGGCAATTGGCAAATGTTCAGAAACCTCCTACGCTCGTTTAAAACTACCACATTTGATGCCATATGAGACCGTCCCTAGTTCCAGCAGAGAATGCTTAGAAAATAATGCAATCCCCTGAATTCTTTTCGCTTATCATTCAGTGTTTCAATTGTTCTTGCCAATTTGAGACTGAACAACGAAGAGTACGTTTACTCTTTAAGACAATTCCTGGAAGGATACGGGGTCTTATATGCCGTCTAATATAATGCTAGGTTTCGTGAAGGTTGCTGATGGTAAAAATATTGGTAGTACATTGATTTGTGGCCGCTTTCAAAAAAAATCGGTTTTATTAGTGATCACCAATTAAATTTGAACGTCTCTTCTATTCTTCTCCAAAAATGCGACATTACTTTCCAAACACCTTGATATTAGAAAGATAGACAAAGCACTCGTGCAGGCTTATTTTTTTTTGCAAATTCAGCGTTTTACTGATTGTTTGAAAGATTATTGTCTCCAGTGTGTCGAGGTAAGCATTAGTCTTTTTCAGTTTGGAACCAATGACAACAGGTACATCTTTCAGCTTCAGGTAGTCAAATGCTGTATTGAAAGCAAATGTCTTGGGAGAAAATTCGTCAGCAATAACTACGGTTCTTTTGCACGTTGTCTCAACATTCAATGCCAAAATTCTTCCGCTTCGCATCAGGTTTACCGGCTTTAGGCTTGGAGCACCTTTTTTCCTAGGAATTATGCACTTTTTTGTTGGTAATGCTGACTGATGGGAAAATCGAAGTTGTGTTTGAAATGCAGTAAGCATCGCTCTTTTTTCAGTGTAAATCCCAGAGAGCTACGGCCAGTAGGTACGAGTTTGCTCCCTTTTCTAGAGGGCAACAATGTAAAAATTTGTTATTGTCCTATCTTCTGCACTGTACTAGCATTTTAAACCGCTTTGCCTTAGGAAAACCAGACTTTGAACACAAAGCGCTTTTTAAATACACATATATATAGAGAAAGAGAGTTTCTGATATTGCTAACTTCAGAGGGAAATTGATTTTACTCTTTTATCTCGGGTAAGTAGAGGCAAGTATAACATTTTCTCAGTTCTTTGTTAACATGATGTGCACCCAAAATTTAGTTCAAGAGTTATCATTGTTCACTTAAGAAGTATTTGGAGCTGTTGTTTTGTTTTAAGAATTATCCAAAAGGTTTCAGTAGCTTTGCCTTATCGAGAGACTCTTTCGGAAGTTGCTAACTTTTCAAGGACACTGATTAATTTCTGGTAAGTTTGTTTTTTAAAAAAGTTTTTTTGAGATGAGACTTTTTTTCTTGAAAATCCTGTGGATTTTTCTATTGTGATCATGTCCACCTGAATTTTAGTATCAGGTCGATCATTGTTGATTTGAACAATTTTTGATTTATTCTGTTTTAGAATTGTTTAACAGGTTTCCGTTGTTTTGCATGCATATATATATATATATATATATATATATATATATATATATATTATTCTGAAATTGGTAACTTCTCAAGGATATTGATTTCAATCTTCTATCTCTGGTAAGTTGAAGCAAAATCAAATGCTTTTTAGAGCTGTGTGTTTCATGTATCAAAAATCATCCGTAGACTTAATCCTTACTTAATTTGAAAATTGTTTTTACTCTGTGTTATAGAATTCTGTAACAGGTTTTTCATTGTTTTGCACTGCCTTCAATCATAAGATGCAAATTGCTTTCCTCTTGTGGAATGTTTGCTATGACGCATACAAGAACGTCACTTCTCTATTTCCATCTTACTGGTAAAGAGTCGGAATCATTCTCCCAAGTTTGCATCTTGCAGTTCCTGGCACGTTTCTTCCAATTTTTAGTCTCGGGAGCCTCATTTTCTAGAATAACCGTAGCGCTTTCGTGCATTCATTCACTCCCTTTTTCTGCTTTGCAATCGAACTAGTGGCTTCTAGCACCTAGCATATCTTTCCGAGAACACAAATGATGGGTCTATTTTGTTGCTCCCCACCAAACAAAATAATGTTTGCTATAACAGCAGGGTCAGATTCAAAGTTATCCAAAAAGATAAGTACATTGAAAAGAAAACACATTTCAAACATCAGAAGCCAGAAAGTAATATGTGATCTGACATGTTTCGCTTGGATCTGTGTTGTAATTTGTTATCATTAGAATTCACACAAAATTATAGTAGATAATTAATCAAAGAACATCATTAAACGAATAATTTGAAAAAATAAATATAATGAACTCGCCCTCTTCGTCAATAATTGAACAACCGTAGCGTCAAAAGAAAAATTCAATCGAAGAATAAATATGGTCAGAAAAAAAATTATATTTATGACACCGCTGGCGTTTTCAACTGGAAACCATTCAAAATAGAGAAAAAGAAACATCATGAAATATCTTGATTCTGAAGAATCTAGATGTCATTTATTAACCCGTCAAAATAAGTGTCCTCCCAGCCAAAACAGTTTTTTCCCAAAAATCAAAAGAGAAGGGGTCTAACAGAGAACTGATGCCAATTTCAAAGACTGTAAAGAAAACAGTATGACCAGGAGAGCTGGAAAACACAAACAAATGCATATATAAACAAATAAACACACACACATACACACATATATATATAATGCTCCTCTATTCAGGGTTGAGCACTCTTTAAGTGAAGTAACTCATCCATTGTAAGCTTTGTAAGCTTATGCAATGCTCTTCCATTGGAATATAGCACTCTGGTGGATGGGGAATTTATCCGTGAATAAATATATCGCTTAAATTTAGCCTTACTGACCGTCCAGTTCCGTAGCTCAGAGGTAGGATATCGGCCTCCGGGTCTGAATCTAAGGTTTCAATCCTACCACGTGGTAATGGATGGAATACTGGAAAGTCCATAACCACACTGAAGTGATGTAATACACCGAAACAGCTCTCTGTGGATGACACAATAATCTTATATATATATATATATATATATATATATATATGGGTAGAACCCTCTTTGATGGCTATGGTTGTTCAATTAGAGGGATGAATTCTTACACGAAAATTAAAACGATATATTCATGTTTCAAGGTTATTATATGATTCCTTGGGATTATTTGCTTTACCAGGGGTGGGGGTCCGAATACCCTGAACCAAATTTCCTTCCTAGATCCATACTTGAACAGCTCACTGTATTTCTGTTAATTTCAATTTGGAAACTCGAATGGTATCATCTTTATCGATATAATAACATAGGGTGTCATTAGTCAATCAGGGAAAATGTTAACTTGAAATTTTTTTTTATTTACGTCTATTTAGCAAACACAATTACGATGAGCTGTAATAGCTTTAATTGTTGTGCAAGGTGGGGATTAACGAAAAAGACTCCAGATGTTTTTCAAAGCATTGCTAATTACTTAATACATATTCAGGCTGTTCGGTTAATTACGTTGATGCAAAGTTCCCCAACGACATCATTTCTAAGTGTTACAGAAATATCAGAGGTGTCTTTTCCAAGCTTACTATGCTGTTTTTTGCTTTGTCAATCGAAGTAAACCATTTTCAAGTTTTAGAATAAATTCTGAAACTAGGAAGGTGAGTTCCATATGAAATTATGTAAAGGAACACCAGTCGGTATTTAAACGTTTGTATCTCTCTCTCCTTACTCGAGACAGATTCCAAATGAAAGAAATTAGAACAGGGCCAGTTAGTCACTCGATAGAAACCAACGTCTACTGGCAGTGTGCTGTGTTGAAGGTGATCAATCTAAAATCAGAAAAGGAGATGATTAATGAATAAGTTATTTCTCTCGCTTTTTAGAGCCCTGACCACGAAAAACACTTCGATTTAGAGTGTGCTTATCAAATGATGTCACTCAAAAGAATCACTCAACCATGTCAAGAACGGGTGCAGCTTTTAACCAAGCCAGGGATTTGAAATTCTGACGCAAAATCGGCACCCAAGAGAATTTATAGCTTGGGTACGGCTGTACAATTACAATGCACTCCAGCAGGCCTTTAAGCCCTCCAGCTGACTTGCATTCCTTTCCACAGACGAAACAGATTTTGTGATCTTTGACTATTTGATACGTCCCCTGTAGTCTGTTTTTATGGTATCATATATGACTTTTCTTTCCAGCTTTGCTGAGGCAGACCCCCTCATAGATATACATACATAGTCTGAAAAGCTTGAAATCTAAAGACACTTATGCTGTGAGTTTTTGTTAGTATTTTGGTTGACGGTTAGATCTAGGATAGACTACAGCATCTTAAATTTATCTACGATGAGAAACGTTTTTTCCAATGTTTCATCATCAATCTTTTATTGTCCTCTCCCCTCCCCCGGATTCGTCACACCTCTCTATCGTGAGCGTTGCAGAGTCAATATTTTCTGAAACTGTCCAGTTCGTTTCTCCATCTCATATTCTGCCGGAATCCTTGTTGTGAGTGGTGATGTCCATCTGCCGTCTGCCATTCTTGCAACATGACCAGTCCATTGCCATTTGAGTTTCTTAATAGTTTCTCTGATGTCTTGGACTACAGTTTTTCCCCCTAGTATACTACTGTCTTGTAGTCACTCCATGTTGAGCATGATTCTCCCATGTGCACGTTGCATGGTTCTCAGTTTGCGGGTCAGTCTCTTGCTTGGGTTCCATGTTTCAGCTCCATAGTTGATAATCGGGAGGATGTATTGGTTGTAAAGTCTTCTAATTAGGATTAATAGAATGATCTTGTTCTTGAAAGTTGGGCTTGCTCTACCGAAGGCTTGTCATTTTAGAATGATTATTCGACAGAATTCTTTATTACAAATCAAACGATGAGGCGGGGAGGTGAAACCGAGAAAAACAAACACACAAACAAAAAACGCTGGGAACCTTTGCATCAACCTAATATACTTTCGATGCTTTATGATTAGAATCTTGTCTTTTTGTTTCTTTTTCCAGTGCGGATTCTAAATTATCAATAACAGCCGGTACTTTGTTTACCTTTTCAGCTTAGTATTTACATCTTCAACCAAATCTCTCAGTCATGACTCGAAGTACTTTTTTTTCACTTGAAAACTGTCTCATGGATTGGTTACACAGAGATTTCCTTTTTTGCATCAGGCTTAAATAGTTCTAATCAGCAGGAATTGTGCAATTTCTTTTTGTCATTCTTGAATTTCTGAAAAATGTCTTTTGTTTTGAGGTGAATCAAGCTTTCGTATACAATACGCGGATTCCTAATTTTCAGGTCTCTTCCCATCTTTTCCAACCAGGTGACATTTGTATACTTCAAAATATTAGCGGCCATTTTATTAACACTAACCCTAAACCTGCTGAGATTATCAATAATAGTCATTATATGTAACCTGTAATATACCGGATGAAATTTACTAGATAAATGCACAAGAATTTTAATTCACTCCAAAAATTACATAAATAATGATACCACAAATCTTGGCAGTTAGGAAAAGAAGAAACAAACAAATATTCTGGTTGCATTTTCGTGTCGATCCCAAATTCGAAAGATAGGCATGTGAATGTGTTGACGGCCTAATAGGCCTCTATACCTCGGACATCTACTTCCTTCGGAGGTGTCTCTGATCTGTGCTTAAAGTTGCACCGGTAGCCCTCGAAAAAGACGGTAGAATTATACAGCCATCCCAGACATTTACCTACAACGGAGTGTATAGTCGACATAGATAGGCCACGTAGTTTAAGCGGAGAAGATTCACAAATAAAGGCACAAAAACCTCAAATATCAATGTAGATCATTATTAGCTGCGTAACATAATCCGATGAAAAGCAAGCTCGGTTCGATTACCAATTCGCTAATGCAGTGATTTTGACAACCACTGGATGCTCCCTCTGCAGTGGTCTTGTGCCGGACCAAGCTAAGCTCTCTGAACAACTATACCTACATTGGTATGTAGCTGAACACGTGACCTATTGAACAATGGCAATTCTGCTATCGTTAAACTGCTGAGTTAAAGTTCCAGACATTTGCACTCAATTGTCTTTAGGTCAAGTGAATAAACAAACAAGATATAATTTCATGTTATTGTTTCTTTACTGGCCAAGAGACGAAGAATTAAAAGGAAGCATAACAAGGGAAAATGTCAGTCGAATTAGTAATTTGGTGCTTTTTCTCTTGTCGCCGTTTTTGCTTATCGCAAGGAAGAAAAAAAAGGCGAGAAACAGTGTAAGAAAAGTAAAAAGAATTACCTCGTCAATTCTGTCTTTAGTTTCTTGTTTTGCTTAAGTCTTGGCAATGTTCCTGATCAAAGGAAGTCCAAAATATTTACGCTACTTATATATATATTATATATATATATATATATATATATATATATATATATATATATATATATATATATATATATATATATATATATATATATATATATATATATACATATATATATATATATATATATATATATATATATATATATATATA
This sequence comes from Thysanoteuthis rhombus, assembly GCA_963457665.1. Classification (NCBI taxonomy): domain Eukaryota; kingdom Metazoa; phylum Mollusca; class Cephalopoda; order Oegopsida; family Thysanoteuthidae; genus Thysanoteuthis; species Thysanoteuthis major. The sequence continues at coordinate 42,101,072 of OY735214.1, read as the reverse complement.
TATAGCGCGTGTGTGTATTTAATCTCTATTCTTGTAATAGTGAATGCTTTAAGGATAACACGATAAAAACCGAAAGAAAGTAATATATATGTGTGTGTGTGTGTGTGTGCGTGTGCGAGTGTTAATACGTATATATATGTTTGTGTAAACATATAGATGTTCACGCATAAATATATATATATATATATATATGTATATATATGAATGTGTATACATATACTCATGCATATACATATACGTGTGCATCTGCTTACGTATGTGTGCGCGCGTATACATGCATATGTGTTCATAGATGTGATCATGCATATATATATATATATATATATATATATATGTGCGTCTGCCTGTATGCTTGATGACACAAGTTGGATTATAAGTGACCGAAAAGGACATTTTTATTTTTCATAAAAATCTCTATTGTTTCTCTTACTTTTACACGGAAGAGTTCACTTGGTAGTGAATGCAGGGATCGTATATAATTATGATATTGAGTCCTTCCTGCTAGTTAGATAACCATTTGTAAGATCCGGGGGGAAAGTTGTTATGATGTCGGAGAGGCTGCTGCTCTTGAATTTAAAAATCAGCTTTTTGGTATTGTTGATCTTTGATGCAGTTCATGACTTGTTCCGGATTGACCGTAATTATTGACAACCGCCAACCACAACTGATCGGTTTAATCACTGTTGTTAGGTTTAGGTTATTCGTGTGTTCAGACATGTATATGTTGCTATAAATCCGAATGTCATCCAGCCCTAACCGTCCATAGTAGAAACTTGAATTTTTTTACGAACACCCACTTCAATAAGATGGGAAAAGTTTTTTTTTTTTTTTTTTTGAATTCTCACTCTAAATACTTGTTCAATTGGGGTAAGGGTACAATTTGCAATGAAAGTTTATCCTAAATTGACCTCTAATTTTGCATCCACCACAGCTTAATTCATGGGGTTAAAAAAGTAGTATATGGGTGGCGGTGATTCATGATTTCCATTGGAATGCAAGTTCATTATTAAATACATTCAGAATTCCAGTACTTTAGCCGAAGTGAATGTTATACAGTAAGTTTTTTTTTAATTTTTACGATGGAGACTTCACGGATTTTTTGCTACAGCTAACAGGATAATGAATATAAAAGGTTTTGACAAGGATTTGACAAATGGATGTATCAAAAGTGCTAATGCCATACAATTTGTGTTCATCATTGTGAGTAAGAATCGCACTTTGATCAGACATTTGTGTGTATCTGTGTGTGTGTGTGTGTGTTACACATTGCTGTGTGAGTAGTCTTTATTCAAGTATCCAACAGGGTATCCCTGTCTTTATCCGTTGAACTGTCGTCTTCTTAAGCGGTTATTTTGGTCTTAAAATGACGATTAAACATGAACATTCATAAAATACAAGTAAAATACCAATTACTTTGCTATCAATGTACCTTGGCGTAGACATCAAAAGCATTGCAGTATTTAAAAGAGAAAAAAAAATCTGCAACGCAACACTTGACCAAATTTTCTGCTGACAGACACTCGAAGGCGAGCTCAATCCCACCTCATTTTACTTTCTAAATTTTCTTCTTTTTTTTGATGGCCGAGTTCAGTCGATCTCTTTTAGAGAATATATTTATTTTATCCCATACCCTTTTGAGCAACCCCTGCACTGGTTCTCTTTTCTTCCCCATGCTTCTTCGCAGTCTTTGCAATGCGACTCCATTCTGAGAACCACCACGCTGCCCCCGTTCTTTTGAGCATGTTTGGGGGGTTTCTTTCAAGCACGATGGACGCAAGAGTTACAGGTGGAAGCTTGTGGGCACATTACTAATTATAATATAGATTAATTTTAAAGATGGAGATTTTCAAAGAAAAAAAAAGAGTTCAGACAATTTCAAATGCCAGGAATAACAGGCGGAAGAATTATAATCCACCGCAATAGCTGACGAAATCGGACTATTTTTGCCCGATCTCAGTCTGTTCGAGATTGGGATCAGTCCCGTTCTTGTCTTCGGGGAAGACATGGGATAAAATTGATGCAGATGTGTCTAGTCCCTCTAGATAACAACTCCGAGGCGGTTATCAACTTCAACTACGCAAACCACATTGGATACATTCAATTATTCACGACGCCTTCTCCATTAACTGCACATTCTTATTTGTGCTCGAGTTACACCTTCACTTTTATCAAAATAAGAGAAAGCGTTACATGTCGAAAATGTTGGTTAATTTTCCCGTCTTCAGTGTTAGAATCAATTAACAAAAACACTGATTTTCACTGATTTTTCGAAATGCTCACCGATATTACCGGTAGCCATACAATCAATTGCGATTTTTTTTCAAAAAAAATTAGTCAAAAGTTTAGAACCATCAAAGACACAACGAACTTTTTGGCAGACAACCGATGGACATTGCGACTCACAACATGGATCCCCTGAGATTACATGCACAACCGAGGCCGGCAGAGTATTTGTTGGAGAGACGAGCAAGATAAAATCAGAAAGTACTGGCTCTGCGACGCCTACGGTAGAAAAGCGTGACAAATCCTAGGGAAGGTCTGTGTCAAACGACGGACGTCAACAGGCTGATGATGATGATGATGATGATGAATACAATGATGGTGGAGGTCGTGTTAATACGAATGACGGTGATGCTTGTGACGTAAGAGACAGCAATTATAACGATGGCAATGAGTAAATTTAATGAGCAATAACCGGCAATGTCCATGACAACAGTGACAATAATCTTTCAGCAAATGGCAACGCATTCACAGAATTAGGAGCTTGTTCAATTGTGTACCCGCCTGTTGGAATCGGCACAATTACCTTTTAAAACATGCGTAGGCAAACTCTGAAGATCTGTCCCGAAAGGATTTTGACTGGCCTGCGGGCAAATATTGGGATACTAAGCTCACTTTTTTATGCTTTAAAGATTCTTTGTATCAATTTGATCGATTCAAAGGATGCATGAGTTAAAACAAATTTAGGCTGTCTTTGAGCACAAAAGAATATACTAGCGTGCGTCGTTCATTGATTTTTAGGTAAAATATAACTATGTAGTTGTATTTGAATGGATGATTCTCATATTTCAAACTTTTATGAGGCATTTTATCTGGCTTGCCGTCCACTCATTAATACAAGATCTGTTCCGCAGTGGCAAAAAGTTATTCTCAGGGTGATAATAACTAGAAAGCAATGAGCAGGCGCATACCTTCAACAATGCTATGGTCATTAAAAACTGAATAAAATCATATATAGTTACGATGCAGGGGAGGTATTGTAAAAGATTCCTGGATATGCACCCAGCTTCAATCAATGCTTCAGTAGATCATGGCGCACCATTCTAAAAAATATTATTGAAATTGATTGAGAACTTTTGGAGATATTGCTTGGACAAATATGAATGTTTACATAAATGTATAAAAAGGCAATTAAATATTTCTTGATCGAAAAAGATTCCTGGATCTGCCCTCTAATCTGACTAACCCTTCCTCACCCCATCGTCTATCCTTTCAGAAAATTTCATCTAAATTCATTTTGTGAACTTTTACTAATGTTCTGTGAACAAATAGCTACGTTGCAGGGGAGGTAACTATTTAGTAATTCCCTTACATAAGAAATCCTTCTTAAATAAATAAAATCCATATTTTCATTTGGAAACAAAAACATAACAAAATAAACCTTTGTCTGCTGTAGAGCAGTGCTTAACAAACTTGTCTCGAAGAATATTCGTACAACTATTGTCACTTGGAGGCTTACAATTGTGCTCTTTTACCTATCTATGCCGAAAAAATATATTAACCAAGTATTACTTGAATTCGAAATTTGGAACAGTACCCACAATTAGTGCCACCAGAACTTTGAGATAATTTCCAATCACATTTGACCAGGCGCATCGAACAATGTTTAATTTAACTACTTGAGAGCTGCCTGTCATATGACATTTTTCTCATCTTGGGAATATTCTTCTGACATTGAAGGTAATATCGGAGTTTGGCGTTTTTGGTCATCCTTACTTCAGCTGTCACATCAGTAAATGTAGGTAGGCTTTCATCACATATGGGGCTGATTCATTGCTCAGTTTAAATTGAACACGTATTTTTAGTATATTTCAAGCAAAAAGAACGTATTTTTTTACTATTTTTTAGGACTATTATGCTATTTTCTTCCAATTGAAGCTAAAATCAATACATCTAAGAAAATTTTTTAAATATTGCAATACGCTTTTAAAAAATCTATTGAAAGTCCATGATTTCTACAACAGATTCTACTGTCTTCGTTACCTATCTGGTTGAAATGAGCAATATATTAATGAAACAATTCTATGTGGACAAATTTTGGGGTTACGTATGCAAAATATGAAAGGTATATTGGGTTTCTTACATACAAACAAATTGTTACAACACCAAAGACACTAGCTTACACACACACACACACACACACACACATATATATATATAGAGAGAGAGAGAGGGAGGGAGAGATTCTTCCTTTAGCAGGGTGCTTTAGAGTGGGGGTAAAGTTAACGAGTCTTGCAGACAATTAAGTAGTGAACATGACCTTCACTTGTTGCTCATACGTGTCTCTTTGCTCCAAAACTAAGCTAAGTTTTGGAAATAAGTGTTCTTCAATCAGAAGTGATTTTGAACCCTTCTTTGCCTGAAGAACACAACGGGGGGTCGGTATAAATACGACCACATCAAGATCATACTTTATATATATATATATATATATATATATATATATATATATATATATATATATATATATATATATACATATATATATATATATATATATAAAAAGAATCGTTCCCTCCTGAGTCGGTTCCCGAAACCGAAATTAATTGAAATCCGATGATCTGGGGATCTACCTCCCTATTTCACTAAGAAGGGTAGGATCAATGGTATGTCCTAATGCCTGATGCAATTGCTGAGGGGAAACGAGGAGGTTTTTGATGGCTTACCCTCAAAATGCAACCTTGACGTGTGCACCGTATCGGATAGGTATACATATTCTCATACACAAAAAAAGTCACAATATAATATTTCGCTTTTCAGGGGTTGGCAAATGAAGACCTTTTTGAACTCAGTCAAGAGTTAAATATGGTAATTAAGTAGTTGTGCTGAGAGATTTTACCTTCAGCAGAGAAATACTAATTAGAGTTTTTAGTCCATGGGCCAGACCAGATATCGGTACCACCTAAGGTGGCAAAACTTCTATGGTACCATTTTATTTATTACATCAAAAAAGTAAAACAATAGATGATAACCTTCCCAAATGAGTAGCTATTTCATTCATTTTTGCAGGAAACTTGTTTTTGCACCTATTAATCTCAGCCCTGAAGGATTTTTCAGCTGACTGCTGGAGCCAATTGGACAGAGAGACCTTTAGTGATTAGAAAATAACTTATGTAGATATTCCAGACAAGTAGCGGAAAGGATTGGTAACATTTTTACTACAAGTGGATTTTCATAGTAATGCCCTAGCCATAATTTCTTTTTGTCGAATTTAGGCATATTATATATCGTTAGAAAGGGAGTTTCATTCTGAGTCGTACTTACAAGAAAGTCGTACGCCCCAGAACAAGCCATTTTGAGCTATTTACAATCAAATGTCAAACCCTTGTTTTAAAATGAAAAACTATGAGATAGGAAAGATAGTGTTTGATGGATCTGCTCCAAAGTTTAATGTATTTTTTCGTTGTCTATTGCCCACTAGAGTGCGGAATTTCATTGAGAATTCTCGGAGATATCATGTGGACTTTTGAGGATATTTTGTGGCTGCAGACCGTTAACAAGGGCATGGAGAAGAATCTGCTCCAATATTTCCGCAATATCTCCAATATTTCTTGTGGGTGAGTCAACAATAGATTAGGAGTGGATCCATGCACAATTACCACGGTGCACACTGTCAATGCATTTGCCAGTCAAGGGAAGCTGAATATACTGGAGATTGTAACAAAAGACACTTTAGGACTTTTAGTCGACTAGGGCTGTCAAGGACTGTGGGTCATGAATTGTTGAAGAAAATTGAGCAGTTCACTCATCGCTTGTATGTTGTTGATAGTAAAACTGGCGAGGAGAACGAATTGCACTATCAGCCCTTCTGTACTGAGAAGAGGGAGCTCGAGCCTAACCAGCTGCTTCTATGCAGGGATCGTCTCTTCATGCATGTTCAAAGGACCAACTATCGGGCTGTAATCTGGAAGTGTTGTCCGCAGGCTAGCCCTGAGATGCCAAACCTTACTGAGCAAGGATGGACAGACGATGATTGCAAGCTGTCTGTTTACCGGATGTTCTCCCTACCTGCATTTGGGTGTGGTCTTGGAGCTGCCAACATGCAAGTGAGTGCATCCAAGTGAAATGCCAAACCACACGCGCATGTCAAATGGACTAGCATACACAGACATGGGCGGTTCACAGACCTGCAGGAACCAAAACCCACAGGATGATCCAGACAATGATGTTAAGCTCGGGGAGCCACACGATGAAAGAGACAAGAGGTTTTGAGGAGTGACAGTGTGGTGATTCTGACCGTGGGAGTAATATACATTCATGCAGAGAGTGACATTTCTCTCTTTATGCATCTAAATACACTAAATAAATTATCTAACCTTCTTCACAAATGCCCATCACTAACAATATGTATACACATACACACACACACACACATATACACACACACATATATATATATATATATATATATATATATATATATACGGGTTAACATTAATCGTTGTGTTGGGAATGTGAATGTTGTTTATAACAGTTATTCATATTAAAAATGTATAAAGATCAGTAGCGCGACCAAACTGACTTTGTTCTTGGTAATTTCTCAGTAATAATGTCTATTTTATTGTTCCGGGTGCCTGTCTTAGGTTATGAATAAAAAGTCGTGGTATCTACCACTGAGCTGCCATTTCGTTAAGGCTATCGTATCAGAATAGGTTTCACGCGCATGGGAGATCACTAAAATCATTACAAGACTTTTTCCACGTCAAATGATGCTAATAAGTAATTTTTTTTCTCTTGACCCATGGACTATTTGGCAATCTTACTCCAGAGAACAACGTTCGTTCATGTATTTGTCGCTCTCTGTCACTCTATTTTTGCTGATCAATGCCACACTACACTGATTTTATGTATCGTAATCGATGCCATCTTGATGAATAATTGTTGTGATTTCTTCCCTTCCTAACCTTGTGTTTTTAGAAAGGCGTATATATGTCTTTCGTTTACAAGTGATTTTCTTTTTATTTCTTTCTCCAAGAATTTGAGACACTTATGTATTTTTTTGGTTTGTACTAAATGTTGAACGGATGTTTGTATATGAATGTGGTGGCCATTTTATTTATTCATTTATTTCCCAATTTTTGTTTGCGTACCTGATTTAATTTCTATTTAATTGACTCTTTCAGTTTTGTATGTATTTATTTATTCATTCAGTTATACATTGTTCTTTCATTTATTCACGAGGCGTCTGCAGCATTAATATTTTGGGATGGAATCTAATTAGTTTTTAGTAGAGGCAAAAAAATAAATTAATGATAATAATAATGATAATAATGATAATAATACGTATATATATATATATATATATATATATATATATATATATATATATATATATAAATTGCATTATATCGTTTTGAAACTTTGTTTGGAATGATTTCTCGTTAATACACAGTGAATGTATCATTTGGCGTAGGCAATGTAGATAGAATAAACAACTGAAGAAAAATTAAGATGTCTAAGCCGAATGATACATTGATCGTGTAATAACAGGAGATCATTTCAAATGGAGTTTCAAAGTAATTTAATGTAATTCATAATTATATCTGTCGGATTATATATCCATTTTTTGACTAAATAATTGTCTGCGATGAAAGAAACAAATAGAGCAGATATAGAGAGTGAGTGAATGAGATGAGGATTCGGATAAGTTACTTGGGCCTTAGTATGAAGCTGAGAAGCATGATACGCTCACATGAGAAAAAGTAATCCCTTTAATCCTAAAAAAAGAGTATAAAACCAATGCATTCTCCCTATAGTCACCTACGGAGTTGAAACATAGAACCTTACAAAGAGAATGATTCGTAAACTGAGAAGCATGCAACGTGCACATCAGAGAATCATGCTCAACTTCACATGGAAAGATCACAAGACAGCGCAGTATATCAGGAAAAAAATGGGAGTCCGAGACATCATAGAATCTATTAGAAAACTTGAATGGCAATGGGCAGGTCATATTGCAAGAATGGCAGACAACCAATGGACATCAAGACTCACAACATGGATCCCCAAAGATCACATGTGAAACCAAGGCCAACAGAATACAAGATGGAAAGATGAACTAGATAAATTCAGAAAATATTGGCTCCGCGATGCCCATGATAGAGAAGTATGGCGGATCCTGGGGAAGGTCTATGTCTAACGACGGACGTTAAAAGATTGATTATTATGATGATGATGATAACGGTAAGAGCAACGTTACATTAAAATTCGATTCCTGTAGCAGCTCCATCTTCTTTAATTGTCTATTCTATGTACGCTGCTCAGGCCAAATGATAGATTCATCGTATAGTATCCAGAACATCATTTCAAATAGAGTTTTAAAATAACATAACTCAATTTATAATTATGTATCCATTCATAATTATATATATATATATATATATATATATATATATATATATATATATATATATACATAATCATTACCATCAAATATTATGTTTACGGCTGAGTAAAGGCCTTCCCTTTCTCCTTACGACCGCGATGGTACAGACTTCTGTCATGTCTTACCAGCAAATCTTTCTGTCTCATCCCTTCCTCTTGTGGTTGGTATTTTCCTACTGTATTTACAGTTCCACAGGCACCAATCGGTCAACCTTTTGCTCCATCCGTTGACGCTTCTTCTTGTTTTGTGTCCAACCCATTTCCATTTTTGTCGCTTAATTATTCATATAATATCCTTCACCCCTTGGATGTACTTCGACCTTTTCAATCTCTTGGAGTTATTTCTACAATTGCTCTTTCCATGGCTCACTGCACTATTTTAAGTTGGTTCGTAGTTCTTTTGTAGGTTTCCATGTTTTGCATCTGTATGTCATAGCTGGCGCTATGCATCAATTCTATACCCTATGTTTCAAGCATATCGCCAAGATGATTTTCCATATGTTTCTATTCATACCAAATACTTTCCATCCAATCGCTACGTGACTTTTTATTTCGTTTTCGTGGTCTCCTATGATATTTTGCAGGACTTCATTGTTGAATATTACTTTACATTTTATTCTGTTTATCTTCAAGTCAATTTTCTTTTTTTTCTCTATTCAAGTCTCGTAACTTATACGATGCTTACAATGATACGTCAACTGCGAATCTTGAATGATTCAAATATCCTCTGTCTGTGTTTATTCCCACTTGATTTTTAATAACATACTTATTTTATTTATCATTCGTAACTTATATTTTTAGTTAGGTAGGTAGATACATCAATAGCTCCACGGCTTAACAAGGGAAATAGGATTATCAAACACAAGAAATATCTATTTTCTCACATAATCTCTTTTTTTATCTATGCAATTAATTCGGTGGTGATTATTAATCACATGAAACGAACGTTGTAAATTGAAAATTTCAGATCAAAATCCAGCTAATGAATACGTGTCAGGCTACAGACTCATTACTCCACCTTCGTATTTTGCTTTTCTCTTTCTAATTCTTTTATTTCTCTTTCTCTTTAATTTCATTGAACAATTGTCGTCATCAAAGATGGCGAAGGCCTCTATTCTCTATTGTTTTTTTTGTTTTTTTTTTTATATGTGTGCGTATTTGTGTTCCAGGGCTCCTGGCAATACCGTTTTATCTATGGATTTGAAATTTTTCAGCTGACCTCCCCTAGATCACTTCTAAAAATGTTTCGTTTCTTTTATATTGTTTTTTGTTTTGTTTTTTATTTTTGTTTTGTTTTTTCGTTTTTTTGCAAGGAGCGTTTTTGGCCTTTTGGGAGCCTTATTTTGACAATTTTAATAATAACATCTAGATTCCCCTGGTTGTAGATATTCGTAGATGTTTTCTCTTTCACTCGAGTTTAGATGTTTTCCAATGAAAAATGCCTGTGATGTCATAAACAGAAATTATTCTGACCATATTTATTTCCGACAGAATATTTTCTACATGTCTTCAAGACTTGACGCTACGGTTGTTTAATTCTTCGTTGCTATGGCGAGTCTGTCTTTCATTTTAAAAAAATTCCATCTACATACTCTGTATTTTTCTTTCAAATTTGTCTATGTTTATTAGAGTCCGTCAACCAAAACTGTCAACACAGATTTCTTCAGTTTTTAAGCTGGTCTGGCATGCTAGGTGTATTAAATGGAGTTAGCGGGTTGAAAATTTAAGCATTTATATTTTTCATGTCTAGAAAAAAGCTGTTTTATCTTATGGAAATATCCAGTCTGAATACGCTTTTAGTAATGTGCTTCAAATTGCAAAGGAAGTCCATTCTGAATTGATCCCACAATTTGTGTCCGGCTGCGTCCATGCTTATTTTTTTGAAAATTCAGATCTTAAAGTGCTTACTTCCCAACGAAAGCACAGAAAAGTGAATCATTCATTGATCCCTCTTTTTTCATTTTTTTAATTGATCACCACGACATAACATGCTGCCAAAACACAAGGGTTACGTGACGCTTTCTATTGAGTGACTCACCAGACTAGTCTTTTTCCATTTCAATTTTTCTTCCTCCTTTTATTTATTGATTTTTATTTGATTTATTTCATTCATTCAATCATCATTCATTCATTCATTCATTCATTCATTCTCTCTCTCTCTCTCTCTCTCTCTCTCTCTCTCTCTCTCTCTCTCTTGTTTTGTTCAATTGGCAATAGAAGGTCAGAAATTTGTTTGGCTGGAGGGAGAACAACTCAGTTTGTTACTACACCCTACCTATAAGGTCGCAACTTATGGTTCCCAAACATTAAATTTGCTTTTTGCTTCACCTGAAACCTTTCCAGAAAAACAAAAAAAGTTAAAAACAAGTAGAGAAAGAAAAAAAAACAAAAAAAAAACAGCGTTTTTGTTGTGATTACAGATGGGAGAAGCTAGTAACTAAATTTATGCAATGATTTTGTTTTTTAAAAAATAAATCTATAATAAAAACAAACGTGGTTATGACAAAGAAGCCAAAAATATTTTCGAGATTTTTTAATATTTTGCATCTTAGCCAAAAACCTTGTTTGTTGTTATCATTATTTATTTTATTAATAATAACATTATCCTTTTATTTATGTTGTTCTTACTAAAATCTTGTTTCATGATATTTATTATTCTTAATAATTTGTCTTAACAATGATATTTTTATCAAATCAAAAAATATCTTAATTATACTCATTTTTAAGAGTCTTTATATCTTTTGTTTTAAACCCTAAAATATCATTTTTATTATGTTCATATACTTTACTAGTCAAAATATTATTTTGTTTTAAACTCATAGATAATTATTCATTGTGTTCATTATTGTTAATTGTCAAAATATTATTTTGTTTTAAACCAAAAAAATATTGTTTTGTTATTTTTGTCTGAATTTTTGATATCACTAATCATCATTATCATACGCTGATATACTTGGACTAGTATCCTCATTTTGATTGTTATAGTTCGCCCTTCAGTTGTCTGTTGTGGTTGGTAATCTTTTGAGAATTTCAAACCGAACCCTTTATTCAATCAATGGGAATAGATTGTTCTAATAAATCTCTCTATACTACATGACAGCCCACAGGGCTTAGTACAAAAAAGTCATATCCTCTGATTCAGTGGAAGAGGCAGACAAATGACACCACAAGGATAAATCAACTAGGAGAAATCGATGTACGAGATATCTTCTTAAAAGGATAGCAGAGTGAGAGCAACTTACCCTCGTGTATTGAATGAATAGTTTGCTCTGAAATTCCTTGAAGTTTACCAAATATGAAAATATGATAGACGCCTCGAAAAGATGAATAAACTCGTCCAAGTAATTCATTGTATGATAATTATTTTTTCTTATGTTTATTATTCTCTATTGTTTTAATGTTATTTTATGTTGATGTGTTTTCTTTAATTTTTGTTCTTAAGCATGTTTTTTCTTTATGTTTTGACGATAAAACAATGATATATTTATATAAAAATTACTGTTCTTAGGTATTTGATGGAGCACAGGATACGTTTAAGGATTTAGTGCTGGGGTGTCCACATTAACATACAACTCTTCAATTTAGCAATGTAGGTTTGGCTTTTCGATCTCCTTTATCGAATCTGAACAAATTTTCAGAAGGATAGAAACAAAAACTTTGCTTATATAATTTTATTAATTTTCTTTAAAAATTAAAATTCAGGACCAGAAAAAATGACATGCGTTGTTTCGTTGATTGCAAAGTTATTTACTTTCTATTGTGAAATTTTCCTGCTTTTAATTTTCATAGATAAACGATCAGGAGCAAGATGTCAGTTTGATCAAATACTATATTATTGTGTCATCCACAGATAGCAGTTTCGATGTATTACATCTCTTCATCGTAGCTACAGACTTTATCCCATCCAATACCGCGAGGCAGAATTGAAACCTTCACCTCAGACCCGTAGGCTGATTTCCTACCTCTGGACTACGGAAGTGGACAAGCAATGAAGAAATTTTATTTGGCATTTTGTGAAGTAGCTAATGTCATTGGTCCTAAAGAAAAAGTTCACATTTTTCTGGCTCATTTTTAATGTTATTCTGCAATGATGACGCTAGCAATGACCCAAGCATAAAATCTCCCCCATATTCAGAGACAAATAGATTTGCAAGACTATAAACTCTTTGTTGCAAGGGAAAAATTATCCCAATATTTTAGCAACTGAAATTAAAACCATTTTCGATTGAACAATTTCAACACTAACAGTGAAAAACGAGTATTTGCCAGATTAATTTATCTTTTGTTACATTTAAACGAGTTTTTTTTCCATTTTCAAGAAAGTGATACAAACGAATAACTCATATGTACATACATTGAAAGTATCAGTTTCTGATGGCTGACAAAGTTGAGGAAGGCTCTGTGAAGTCAGTTCTGAATTGATGACTGCGAGAATTCCTAAAGCTATGAACAAAAAGAAGACCAGCCTTATTTTCGAATTTTATGACAGGTACTGGCAAACCTATGTAGCTTCAAATTTTAAAAGAAGAAGATTTCATGCCTCCATGCTGGAGCAGAATGAAGTTGTTGAAGGCCCTGATTATCATTGAAAACTGCAGTTGAAATAACTATTTTGTTTTATCTCACATGATTCTCCTTGGTTTTTGTTAACTGACAGTTTTTGTTTGTTTCATCCTTTATTTCTTTGTTTGAATTTTTTTATCACGCAAAAGTATACCTCTGCCCTCCAGCTTCAGGCTAAAGGTCCGTCTGTTTTGGCTCCCGGCCAACCTTTGTGGAACGTTGCATCCAGAATCAACGAATTTCCTTTATGTTAATTTGACAGCATAACCATAAGACCCTTGAATATTCAACGTAGCTCATATCTATCTATCGATCTATCTATGTGTCTATCTATCTATCTATCTATCTCTCCCTTCTCTCTCTCTGTCTATATATATATATATATATATATATATATATATATATATATATATATATATATATATATATAATCTATTCATACAAGATATTACATACAGATGTGGAACATGGACACTAACGAAATAATGAACTGAACGCCTACCCAGAATTACACGAAAAGCCATGAGAAAGGCAAAGCTAGGGATAATTCCGAGTGATAGAGAAGGATCAACCTAAAATCCGATGACGGGCTGGGGTGAAGGATATTATATGAATAATTAAGCAACAAAAATGGAGATGGGTAGTACACTTAGCATGAAAAAAATGACAACAGATACAGCAGAGGGTAAACGAATGGGTGCCCATGGTACAGTAAATGCAGCAGGAAAAGACCATTCAAAAGACGGAGGAATGAGATAGAAAGGTTTGCCAGTAAGACATGGAAGAGGTCAGCGTGGTTGCCATGGAAGTAGATGAAAGAAGAGTTAGCGCTGGAGAAATTTAGTTCGATCTCTACACAATGCTCATATCTAAAATTTATTTGCACAATCTCTGGATGCTCAATTATTGCCGTTCCTACTAAAATGTCTTTAAAATTATCACTTAAGAATTGTCCATCTACTAATTTATATATATATATATATATATATATATGTGTGTGTGTGTGTGTGTGTGTGTGTGTGTGTGTGTGTGTGAAGGATTATTTATATACGTACTGATATATATTTGAGTATACATATATATGCATTATAAATATATCATTTTTAGGTTTGACCCGACATCTACGTTTTCTATGCAGCATGAATAGATAGATGATGAAGGCATGCATAAATATACATATATACATAGATAAATAATGAAGGAATGGGATACTGCATGGATTGGACCTGTTTCCAACCAAGGAGGCCATCTTAACACGATGCCGCTCTACCGTCTGAGCAACATTAAAGATGACGTCTTCATGATCATTCTCTCAAATCAAATATCCATCTGTTTATAATGTATACACACATATATATGTACATGTATATATTTGATTTATTGATCTGATATTTTGAAAAAACGACTAAATTTTGAACTGGATTTAAATAATTTTTTAGGAAATGCGTGATCCAACGTTGTCATTGAGACTACGTGACATCACATTTAGGTAGCGTTATTCGGTTCTCTCTTGGATACTCAAAGTTCTTTGGAATCTATTTGTTAGAATTTTGGCTTGCCCTCTTTTCGCGTTTGTCTTCGATGATATTTCATTTTCTTGCATAATTGGAACATGAAAAATATATGAAAAATTCATTATTTAGTTGTTTTTCCAGGTTGCCGAATTATTAAGTCACACGTTGTCTGAAAGATCTTTCTACTTATAAAGAAACATGTGTATGTGTACGTATATGTATGTATCTATGTCCGTATGAATATATATGTGCATCTATATGTATGCATATATATGTATACGTATACATATATATATATATATATATATATATATATTGATATACATATATTGTGAATATATATATATATATATATATATATATATATATATATATATATATATATACATATAACATACATAGAGCATTTGCGTAAGGGTGGTACCGCAGGCATCATGCCCAAGTCTTACGGTCTTTGGCAAGCACAATTAGTGTGGCTATTCACAACAGCAAGAAACAGCATGCCCCCAAACAATCCATTACCTTCGTCAAAGCTAGGAAGAGGTACGACAACAGCAGAACTATTTTGGTGTGTGTGTGTGGGGGGTGGGGGTTCTAGCAACCGCCTGCACCTGGCAATTCAGAGTTGTCCTGGGAAGGCTGCTTGAGATCCTGGAAAACTTTGCAACCACTCTTCTCTGCCCAGATATGATGCTTACATCAGTTAACAATGCAAATGGTATTGCTGGAATTGATTTTCCCCTAGCAGGGGAGAATCGAAGAAGCAAACTGGAGTAAAAGGGCAAAATTTGCTGAAATCATATCATCACCATCATCATCATCAGTCTACTATCGTCGGTTGTTGGACATAGACCATCTGCAGGATCCACCACAAATCTCTATCATGGGCGTTGCAGGGCCAGTTT
The DNA here is from genome assembly GCA_963457665.1 of Thysanoteuthis rhombus. NCBI lineage: Eukaryota > Metazoa > Mollusca > Cephalopoda > Oegopsida > Thysanoteuthidae > Thysanoteuthis > Thysanoteuthis major. The sequence goes on along the minus strand of OY735214.1, from coordinate 42,085,426 downwards.
TTTCTGAATTTGTCTTGTTCATCTCTCCATCTTGTATTCTGTCGGCCTCAGTTTCGCATGTGATATCTGGGGATCAATGTTGTGAGTCGTGATGTCCATCAGTTGTCTGTCATTCTTTCAACATAGCCTGCCCATTGCCATTTAATTTTTCTAATGGATTTCATGATGGCTCTGACTCCTGTTTTCTCCCTGATATACTGTGCTGTCTTGTGATCTCTCCATGTAAGGTTGAGCATGATTCACTCATGCACGCGTTACATGCTCCTCAGTTTGTAGGTTTGTCTCTTGGTTAAGTTCCATGTTTCAGCTCCATAAGTGACTATCGAGAGAATGCACTGGTTGTATACTCTTCTTTTTATGATTATTGGGATCGTCTGGTTTCGGCACTCGTACGTGAGCCGATTGAAGTTGGGTGCCGATTCTTCGTTGACTATTATTAGTCGCATTGGACACTCAAACTCCATGGAGTGAGACGTGTATAGAGCAAGAAAGCCACCCAATAAACCTGGGAGTCTGTTGAAAGGGCCTCGCGATGTCTGTTGACATGGAGGAGGGATACATGGACGAGCACACAAATTTGGGGCTGAGCAGCCCCAGCAGGGTCACCCAGACGAAAAGGTTCAATAATAAAAAATGCTCCATTGTTGGAGGAGTAGGTAATTGAAGAACCAATACATATATATATATATATATATATATATATATATATATATATGTGTGTGTGTGTGTGTGTGTGTGTGTGTGTGTGTGTGTGGTGTGTGCGTGCGTGCATGCGCGCGTGTGTGTGTGTGTGTGTGTGTATTTGAGAAATTGACATATTTGGTCCGGCAGAATAAATTATGAATTGATTCCACGTCGTTACTTGGTTAATTTATCATTCAATTTAGACAACGTAAATAGAATGAATATACACACTCATATATATATATAAAGAGGGAGAGAGGGAAAGAAAGAGAGAGAGAGAAAGAAGAGATTTAATCTTGATAGAGATATACGTATTATAAGATATAAATACGAATAAAAATTAAATTTGTAAATAAACATATATTAACTTCATCTTCTATAATTAGTTGAAATTTAACCTTGAGAATTACGTCACAAAAATGATGATAAAACTCCCTTTGCAAATCGAATTAGGAACATCACTAAATTACTTTACTCTACTTCCTTTATTAAAATCTTTTTCAGATTTTCAGTAGTCTTATTGATAATACATGTATATATATATTTATTTGCATATATGAAAAATGTATGTATGTATGTATGTATATATATATATATATATATATATATATATATATATACACGTATGAGTGTGTATATATATGTACATCTAATAAGCATATATGCAAATTTCGTCTCTGTTGTCGCTAATGCATCTCATTGGTTGATTTACCTTCCTATCATGACATAAAAATGTATATTACGTCACACAAACTTTCAAGACTTTTTGCATGATCATCACGCATTAAGGCAGCTTTAGTTTAGTTGAGCCTCTCAAAAGGGCTCGTAAATCACTGAAAGGGTTGTGAAAATATCAGATCGTCTATTGCCATGACAAGTGGGGTATAGACAGGCCAAACAGAAGCTGAGTTTTCAAAAGAAATCATTGAATTTCAAAACTGATTATCAGTCTGCCATTTTCGGGGAGACTGCCTAAAGACTCTATACCCTAATTTTCTTTTTTCTTTTTTTTTTTTCACTTACGATATCTTTTTTTCTTTCACCCGAATTCACGAGGTCAAAATAATGATGATTGGGAAATGAAGAAATATTTAGTGCTGACCCATGCTACCTTGTAAATGGTTCAAATTCCACTCGGGGCTAATTTCTTCGTTATCCGATCATCGCTGTTTTATCGCTCAATGCCGTAAACAATTCGGTTTGAGCAAAATTTTGTTCCTAAAATTGTCTTTTCTTATTCATATTGTCGGATACTAATATACATTACTCATCATATTTATATATGTATATATATATGTGTGTGTGTGTGTGTGTGTAAATATCGGTATCATGGAATGTATGCTGTTTACATGTTTGAGATTGAAGAAAGTAATGTGGATATATCTGTGTTGTGGGTTGTTCAGTTGTAGTGACAGGGGAGGTGTTCGTAACCGTGTAAGTGTATCCTCATTCTCAAACATGTGAAGAACGTACATTTTTTCTGCACTACTGCAAGTTTCTCTGAGAAGGATGGCTGGAAACCGTCGAAATACATCTAAATATAACCGCGTGATATTAAATTTTTGGGGGATTTAACATCTGCTATTCTCTTGAATTTGTTCTATTCGGCTCCTTATTGTCACTCACATTCGCATTTTGTCGGATTATATTGCATCCACACAGCGATGCATGTAACGCGTATAACTATACATATATATATATATATATATATATATATATATATATATATATAAGTATATATATGTATAAAATCTATAAATATATCTATATATAAAGTGTATGATTATATATAAAGTGTATAATTATATATATATATCTATAGTGTTTAAAGCTGTAATTAAAGCTGTAATATATATATATATATTAGCTAGAAAAATGCTCATATGAGAGAAGCCAACACGAAAATTCCCCACAAAAGAATGAACATGAAAAATGCCCACGCGCTCTCTATATATAAATCGGTTGCAGTTTTTCCCTCTCCCTAATTTAAATATGTTTTAAATAATATTCTTAGACTAACTACACATGCTATAGCATAGAACTGTTTACGGACGAACGTCAGCTGTTTACAATTGTGTATCTTCATTCTGCATTTCTAACAGAAAATTCTGTAACAAGTATACTTTTGATACGAATTAAACAAATGTTGTACAATTAATATCTGTATTACAATACTGTTACACACGTACAGCCATAGATATACATTGGTAAGTGTAGCTTGGTCTGGTCAAAGTTGACAAGACTTCTCCTTTGTTTACATTCATCAGCTGTTATAAATTTCACTACGTAGGCAATATTTCAATACCATACGTCTCATGAGTCTGTATTCAGTCTTATATCTTATTTTATATCTTTGAGATGCGGGTCAAAATTATTTTTATTTTATAAAATGAAGCAAGTGTAGGGTAAGTCTTTAACACGCCCTCCCATCCTCAAAATATGATAAGTCAAAAATTGCTACAGGAATTAATGAGAAGAAAAAACCTGTAAGAATACAATAGCATATTTTCATTAAAAATATTCATTAATTAAAGTAACAATACATCAGAAACTATCAATAAGTATGTAATAACAAACAAACCTTAAAATAATGTGAGCAAAACTGTATAGAACATCCTCAAAACAAAAACATTACTGACTGTGCAATTTGTAAAATCTTTGATACGCTATTTTAAAATGTAGTTCAAATTCAGATTTAAAAGATATGCTCTCAAGGGTTTTTTTTCTGTTCACTTACAAAACAGATGGAAAAACGATTCATCGTAAAAGAACTTGCGAAGTTTTTTTGTAGACTTGAATAATCCATTGAAAACTGCCGGGAACTTGGATCTCTGTAATAAACGCTTTTCTTAGACAGAGAAGTTCATTTTGCATCGGCCGTATATAAGCAAAATTATGAATAACCAACGAACAAACAAATAAAGCAGACATCATCGGATAAATTTCTTGAAATGAAGACCACTCCTCGAGCAGAGACTCGGCTGGGTTGTCCGGACGTTATAGATTGCCATGTTATCATTTTTGCCGGAGATGACTCAAAACCGGTTATTAAAAGGGCAGGGGGCGTAATTTGTATACAAATTATTATAAAAAAAGATGAAAAAATGAAAAGTTTCAAAAGGATTAACAAAAAAGAAAAAATTGTACAAGCAGGATACCCGGCGTTGCCCGGAAAAATAAGTTAAAATATAACCAAACGGCAAAATACGTTTTTTGATATACATCTTTTTACACAACTAAAAAAAGATTATTTACATTATGTACACATGGAAAAGTAGCTGCAACAGACGGAATATCATGATGCACAAAAGAATGAATGATGCCATTACTTAGTTTGATGGGGCTCCTGGATACACTGGTTGTTCTCTCATTCGGTGCCGGGATTTATCCCTAGAAGAGCCAATATAAAGTTTTCCATAGCAAAAGCATGTAGAACTCGTCCTTGTATCTTGTTAAAACTTCCAGAAATGACACCAGGTGACTTCCAGCATCGTAATCACAATTCTGCGCCCAAAGTGCAATATTCCGGCTAACAACTTAGAAAAATCGCTAAAAATTGCATATAGTGATCTGAGATGATACCGAGGTCAAAATCACATTTCTAAATTCTTTGGTCGTGAAAGAATCAATGTCAAATTTCAGTTTCATGGGTGAAAAAATTTGGCCAAGAAATCAAAAAATTGGCTGAATGACCTGAAATTTCCCCTGGTGACTCCAAACGATCTGAGATCAACTCCTAATTACATATGATCTTTGCTATGGAAAGATGTAATTTCAGTTTCATAGGTACTGAATTGTAGCGAAAAAAACTTGGAAATAACCCTGATAGCCTTGAATGACCTCAGAAATCAATGTCACATAGATTGCAATATTTACCGTGAGAAGATATACCCATACGGTAAATTTCTAAATATGCTAAATCTAAATGACCTCTGGTGACCTTGAATGTCTTTCGAGATCGACCTCACATAGCCTATATTCTGAGTTGATTTCTCCCCAGTCTGCATGCAGAATATTAGGTCGATATCCCTTGTAGTTTCAGAGGGGCACAATAAGCTAACAATCAAATAAAAGGTCCAGATATTAGTATAGATAAAAGTTTACCATTCAAGATCAATTCTGTGTCCCTCATGAGTGTATTTTTATGCCAAGGAATTGTCGCCTACTCCAGGCTTATGCCGAGACGCTGTGTATGTCACAAATCTACGGTAAACCTTTTGTTGGTACGTAAGGAGATTTCACATCGGAATCACGATAAACTTATGTTAGGGTAAATACATAACCCAGTAACCTACATGTTTACTATTGCTATCAAATGTTGCGGACAGTATACAATGTAGATATTTATTTTGCCATTGTATGTCTGGTAGTGCAATTGCATTGTTTATGTTTCAAAAGCAACTATGCTGTTTATGTTCCCTACGTCGCATAAGCAGATCGAGATTTTTCAACATTTTCATGAAAATTTATGGGCTTTAGGACGTATAAGCGGTCGGACGTTAGCCAGAACGACGTCAAGTAACGAATACATGTAGTTTCTTCGTAATTACTTTTTTTTCAATGAAACGTCTGTCTGTCTACTAACACAATGTCTCCGAAAGTACTCAGTGAATTCACGGATAGTTCGTGTAGAGATGGGCAATGGGATAAAGAGGAGTTGGTTAAATTTGGGGCAGATCAAGGGAGTTTTTTGATTGACAGATATTTTTCGTTTTTTTTTTTGTACATGTATCTCTAAGCTTATAAATGTACACACTATACCTTTTAAAAGTTCGCAGTGAATTTCAATTAAATTCCATGGAACGATGGAAAATATCCCTCAATAGAAGTGACTAAATCTTGACCAGATACATACCCAATTACCTCTCCTACATCATAGTTATATGCACTTATCACATAAAAGCTCCAAAAGTTCATGACTCTTAATTCAATATCTTTAAAAGTTCGCAATTAATTACAATGAAAATTTACGGAAGGAGAGAAAATAGACTACAAAAGAAGTGATTAGATTTGGGGGGAGGATTCACGCACAATTACTTCCCCAACGTCATAGTTATATGTCCAGACCACATTATACCGCCAAAAGTTAATGTCTATCCACATGATATCTCCAGAAGAATTTCAATCAAATCTTGAGGGAAGGTGGGCAATGGTTTACAGGATAAGTGATTGAATTTCGGGGTGGATCCATTCACAATTATTTCCCCCTGACAATGAAATTAGCAGAGGTGTGCTCTCTAGTTTTATTGTATCGTTGTTGTTTTTTTTGGTGGGGGGTATGATACCGACTAAAAACATTTTAGTTGAACTCATTCTTAGTTTGTACATGTTATTTCACGAAGCCAGTACTGGAAAATTGAAAACTAAAGAGGTTTAGAATAGCTGGTAAGTGTAGGTTTATGCAATAACATTCAATAATATTGGATAATTGTGATGAATAATGAATAGTGTTAGTACAAAAAAAGATCACCAACATTCTAGATATCCTGGTCCAGAAAGTAGAGGGATGACACCATGTGTTACCGCCTTAGATGATGTAAACAAGAGCAGAAGGACTTTTTTGTCTAAAAATCACGAAGATTTCATGGGAACGAAGCTCATATCTTTTGATTCAAAGGTTTACTTCAGTGCATTGATTTACACTTATTTATATAAGTTTCTCCTGGCGACATCGTCCTCTTTGTCGAGAACCTTGTTGTCATGTGTAAATATGTTGAGAACAATGACACAACGATCGAAATCGGAAATCCAAAGCTAAAGAAAGTAGACCACTTCATTTACCAGGAAAAATGGATCTCCATGAAACCCTCTAAAGAAAGAATCAAAAGAAGAATCATCCCATGTTGGCAAGCTTTCGGCTGAACAAGTTTAGCAATTCAAAAACAAAAAAGATCCCATTAATTTTAAAAAGAAGCCTATACAACCAATTCGTACTCCTGGAAGTCACTTATGGAGTTGAGACACGGATCTTAACCCAAAGATTGGCTCAAAAATTAAGAACCATGCAATATGCCGAAGAAGGGACCATGCTTAACACATATGGAGAGATCACAATAGCACTGTACATTACAATGTAACAGAAGTCAGACATATACAGTCCATCAGAAAACTAGAATAGTTATGGGTAGGCCATATTGCAAGAATATCAGACAACTAAACATCACAACTCACAACATGAATCCAAAGAGATAATACGCGAAACTCTGGTCGACAGAAAATAGGTCCATTCGCTGCAACACCCTCGATAGAGAGATCCAGCGAATCCTGGGGAAGGTTTATGCTCAACAATAGGCGGTAAAATGCTGCTAGTGCTTATGTTGAGGTTAAACTAGAGTTAAAGCTTTTTCTCGATGAATATTCGAGACTAAATAAATACTGAATAAATGTAAGATCTTTTATTCTGGATCTTGCTTTTAGCAATTATTTTGGGCCATTTTTTTTATCTCTCTTGCCTGGAATATGAGTGTTTTTACAATTTGGAACACGAAAGTCAACAAATGAATATATTTAAAGGAATGATGTTTTTTGACCCTGATTATTTAGCGAAAACCTCCACAAATTATATTTTAGAAGCTCTTGATAACATTTCATAAACTTAATTATTGTTCCTGACTGCACAGGTAGTAAATCGGTCAATATTATCAATAATTGATATTCTAGAAACAAATAAGATCCAACTTGTTTTACTGAACATTCTTAGAGTTGAATGAGCAGTAAACAGAAAACATGGTTTGAGCGCTTGAAATTTACAACAGACTTGAATTCTTTCTTCTTCCGCTTATGGTTTTTGAATCTTTTTATACGGTACAAGTAATTTGTTGTTTGCATTTTATTTCATGTAGAATTTACAGTGAAGATCCCAAACAAAATAGCAATGCATGAGAATAGGTTCCATAAAAGATGCTCACACGATAAGAGCCCATACGAAAATTATGTCGCTGTGTAAAAATATTTCCTATGTGGGCAATTTTTCTGTGTGAGCATTTTCCGCGTGGGCATTTTTCCATGTGGCATTTATGATTATGGGCTTTTTCTGTGGGATATTTTTACCCAGGCTTTTATCAATGATTATCAGAACATCTTGCTAAGTTACGACTAGCCTGTGATCCCGTTCCTTTTTTTACGCACACGCCACTCCATTAAGGACAAACGACAATATCCTCTCCTAGTAGCCGCCATACATGTATCAAATCAGAGCTATATATATATATCGTAACCTGACATCTCAGCGCATGTTTGTTTGGCGACAAAATCTGACACCAGAGCGCACGATAACTAGGTGCATCTCTGCGCAAGAAAGACCAATAGAAACAAACTATGGAATTGAAACAGTTTATCTAAAACAAAGAAGAAAAATACATTTATGCTTTTTGCTGAATTATTTTACTTCTCAATTAAATCTGATACTTTACAAACAAACTATAAAACTATTTACTTTTTAGATACTTTTTGTGTTATCCCGGTGCAAGACGGTCGTTCAGACGTCAGTGATAAATAGACGTGCGCGTCGAACCATATATATATATATATATATATATATATATATATATATATATATATATATATATATATATATATAATGAGTATGTGTGTCCGTGTGTGCTCGCATGTGTGTGTGTGTCGTATATTTTGGCGAACAAGATGACAACTAAAGCACCTACCAAAATGGGGTCGTCTTGTAGGTTAAATACAAAAACAGTGACTAAACATTGAACTGAATCCCTGATATTCAGATTGAAATCGAGGTTTCATCTTATCTGAAGGCTGGTTTATCTTCCAAAATATGTGCGTATGTGTCAATATCAAACACTATAGAGACAACGGATATTTGTAACTTTGTAATCTTGTCTCTAACTAACCAACTTTACGTTTAACAGACTCCTAAGCAATTGCACCCAAACGAACTTTAAATTCAGACACAATCATGAATTGACTCCAAGATGAACAAAGAATAGGTGGAGCAGACCTTTGTTGACTTCGAAAGGTGAATCTTGAGTCAGGTCAATTTTGCCATCTTTAAATATCAGGAAGACGGCTAAAACCTATGGATTGCAAATTTGTACATAAGGGTAATTTGGTAGCAGGATTAACATAGAATTGGTGGCTCTGACCTCCGAAGCTCCTACAGGCCAATTTTCGGGTAGAACTACTATTTGCACTCTAATTTGTAAGTTTCTGTTTAAGGATTTATTCATTTCTATTGAACAAATCACTGGTAGCGATAATGGTCCAGTGGTTATAGTAAATTCCCTGAGAAAGAGTGGTTCTATTTACAATGTGATTATAATGTTACTATGTAGTTATAATACAACATACTTTTTACTTTTGATTTTACTGCTTTGATCACCTCGAATTCATAATAGTTTAACTCAAATTGGAACAGGAATGAGGAGTTTATGATCAGTTTTTCTTCATAAATATTCAAATATTAGAAAAATAATGGAGCTACCGGTCGAGTATTGCTGCTGGGATGCAAGTTAGAATCTGATCCACATTGGCTGGGTTACTTGGACGAGGGGGTCTTATGTTGGGAGACCTAAAACCTCCCATGACCCCAGGATCATAACATCACTGAGGACGTATCCCAGCACACCCTTGAGTTGTATTTTACAAAACGGTTCATCGATTTATAACGATTTTTTCTAATTGTTTGATAATAGAACGATATATTCTTAATATATTTTCTATAATCTGAATCATAAATGATTTCTGTTTGCTTGTACATCTTGATTGATTGTATTGAAAGAATAAAACATGGTCTGATTTTTTAATAAAAATGCTGGACCACACACGGGAGGCCAGATTAGAGAAGTAAAATCTCTACCCATACCTTTGATAAAGGTACTAACGATTTTGATGAAAGTACTTGGGCTTCGAATAAATTTACATGTATTTTGAATAGAAGTCTATGCGTTTAGAATAAAGGGACTTATAAGTTTGAATAACAGTTAAAAATGAAGTATTCGTAAACTTTCACGATGTTTACTTAGCGTAATTAACTATAGAGTTATGACGTGTCACTGCTGTAAGTGCCCATGTACAAAGCTGCTCAAGATTATTGGCATCCTAGAATCTACAGAAATAAATCGGCATCTGCCAAATCTGTATCGTCAGAATATTTCAATAGGATTTCCAAAGTAATTTAACATAAAATCATCATTTTTCAACTAACAAGTAGTCTGAGTAATTTGAAAAGAAAACATCGGGAATTTGACCGAGACAAAAATATGGACACACGTGAAGCTTGAGAATGGCTGCAAGGAATCTTTGGGAGGAGTCATGGTTGCCAAAGGGGGTGAGCGGCCAAATAGAAACGAAAGATGCAAACATTACAATCCAGGTAATATTTTTGATTTCTTCTTTGAAATTACAACCTGTAAGTCGAAAAATGTATTTTTAGTCAAATTAATTTAGATACACTTTCAAAATATCCTGATAAAAAATTTGGTAGATTTCCATTTATTTATGAAGATATTGCACAGTTTCTACCAGAAACATTCTAGGGCACCAATAATCCTGACCGGCACTGTATATTCAGATTTGTTGTATGATAAAATTATTTTGAAAGATCTCTTTATTAATAATCTTAAGTTATCAGATTCTCTTTTTATACAAATGCCAACCCCGAACCCAAAATATGAACCTAAAAATTTAGAAAGCAAACCCCATTTTTCATTGTAGATATTAGCGTGTGCGTACGTGTGCGTACGTGTGCGTGTGTGTGTGTGAATACTGTCTCAATAGATGACTTTGTGAGTTGGTGCGTTTGCATGTTAACAGTATACGTGTTGGGGGTGTATTTTTTTTTTATTGTTCAGTCTATTTGTAAGTGTATTCGCTTTTATGTCTTCTGTGGTGATGATTTTAATTATGATGATTAACACTAGAATTTCATAGTTTACCCTATTTAGAAGTCATTTCAATACAAAATATGAGCAACAAATGATTAATCTTAAACTAATTATCCTAATAAGTGTATTAAAAAGGTATCCCTTACTTTTAAGTATCAATAAATTGCAGTAATTTAAAACTAAATATTTGGAGGATTTTCAGAACATTATTACCCCAACTAGTTATTTTGCATGCATTAATAGGTTTGTCATTATCAATTTATTAAATTATCGCCATAACTATTAGAATTATCACTACATTACCATACTAGTAATCAATATTATTATTATTAATTAACCATAATGATAATCATAAATACATTATCATATCTATACTTATCATAATTTTGATGTACAAATTATGATATAGTAATCATCGAAGTCAAGATTTTGTCACTGTCGACACACATTGCTAGATATTATGCATGAATTCTCATTGTAGTTATAATTGAATAAGACCTTTAATCACATCATTATGATTATATTTCATAGACACATTATGACATAATAATCACCATTATCATTTCCATTGTCATTATCATAATTATCAAACATCATTATCAATTAGTACCCAAATCCATTATCATCGTTAGTATGGTCATCATTATAGTTATCAGTTTTGTGTTTGTTTTTATCATTATTATTAGTCTTAGTATTTTTGTCACTATCATAGTTTTGATTATTATTGTTATGACTATTGATCTGAATGTCATTTTCATTATTATTCTCTCCTTCCTACTTTTTGCTATTATCATTATCTTTTGACATTATCAGTTCAACATACATCTTTGCATTCATCATTATCTACTTTATTGCCATTTAATTATCATTTTAATCATCATTATTATCAACGTTATAATGCTGAATCATAATTATCAACCCTATTACCATTTTATCATTCTTTTAATCATCATTATCAACGTTTTAATGTTGAATGATCATTATCAACACTATTACCATTTAATTGTCATTTTGATCATCGTTATCAACATCATAATGCTGAATCATCATTACTTACATTGCCATTTAATAAACCTTTTATTCATCATTATCAACGTTTTAATGTTGAATCATAATTATCAACTCTATCACCATTTAATTATCATTTAATCATCATTATCAACATCATAATGTTGAATCATCATTATCTACACTATTGCCATTCATTTGTAATTTTAATCATCATCATCAACGTTTTGATGTTGAATCATAATTATCAACTCTTACCATTTAATAATCATTTTAATAGTCATTGACAGCGTTATGAAGTTGAATAGTTATTATCTACACTATCATCATTTAATCATCGTTTAATAATCATCTTCAACGTTGTAAAGTTGAATCATTATTATCAACTTTATTACTATTCACTTATTGTTTTAATCATCATTATCAACGTTATGATTATCTACACTGTTGCCATTTAATTATCATTTTAATCATTATCAACGTTACAATGTTGAATCATCATTATCCATACAACAATTAACAAAATCATTGCAATTTTCATTATCATAATTCTAGAAATTAACACAATCATCATTTTCTCATCATGAGTATTAGTATTTTCAAATCTATTACAATTATACAGGTTTTCTTCGTTCCTTTCGAAAGTTCATTTTACACCAGTTTCTCAAAAGTTAAAATAGCATTCCTCTTTCTTTAACACCCCGGTCTCCACTACCTCCCACCAGCCGAACATACCATCATTACCATTTTATCATATACTTCCGGTTAACGAAGGAAACCTGTATTATTGTATTTGCTACTTCTATCATTATTTTCTACATTGTCATGATAATTTGTGCTATCATTATCAGTAATTAATATTGTTATCATCATTTTTCTCGTTATTGATTTTTTTCCAAACAGTTATCATATCTATTATTGCTGTTATCTTTATTGCCTTTGTCATTACTCTTGTTTTAATAATCAGCATTGTGTTTTTATTTTCTATTTTTTGACATTGTTATTATTCTATATCTCTTTTATATTCCTTAAGCATTATTATCATCTTTTCATTATTACTATTGCTATCTTCATTTTTATTATGTCTTTTCTTATTTTATCATTATCGGATTCAAATCATTGCATATTAATCATAAAGATTATCATTATCGTTAACGTAATAACTTGAGTGTCTCATAATAATACGGCTTTTTTATGCAAGTGACGCCAAATCAATGATCTTTCAATATCTTTTAAAATCATTTCTCATCAGAAGTGATAATGGAATCCTGCTTAGTCTCAATTGAATGGAAGAAGTTGGGTTTTTTTAATACTTGGAGTTTGCCTTTTAATTACTCAAAACTTTGCTAATCACCAGCATCAAATGCTGTTGGAAATGCTGTTGGAAATGCTGTTGTCCCGTGAACAAATCCAAAGGGACATTTTCAACCCTCTCCTTCGTGATCGCAGGCTGGTGCAATTACTGCCCATATTCATACTGAAAAAAAAAGGCTTTCCCTACCTGTGTGCTGCTTACAGACACACGAAAACTGTTATTCAAGGTAAATTTGGCATCTAACTCCACAAAATTAAGCAGAAACGCCAGGAAAACTCAAGAAGATCATGTGCACAATTGTACAACTAGGTCCCGTCGAGATTATAATGCACACTTTATTCGAAGCAAACAGCTTGTTGCAGGAAAAAGGTCAGTTTTTTTTAATTGTTTAACAACCAGTCTTCGTATTCACTTTGTGGGTTGGAACAACCTGCGTCAAAACGAAATTTGGTTTTTATTACGAGACACCATTTATTACAGCTTCTCCATATTCAGCATTCGTATAATTATTATTACCTTCCTCCTTTTCACTATTGCTATCATTGCAATCATCATCATTGACATCAATTCTATTATTCTCATTCCAATGGTCATCATTATCCTATCATCATCATGATCATAAAGATTTTGATTAGTAATCTAACCATACAATGAGCTTTTATGCAAATTTTTATGTTCAATTGTTTGTTTGCATTCAAATGGGATGATCTCATTGGTTGATTTGCCTTGATATTATGACATCACAAAAAGAAATAACGCCATAGAAACGTCATGTCTGGTCATCACACATTAAAACAGCTTGATACTTTGGGACTTGAAAAAAAAACTTAGAATTAGGATAGTTGAATTATTAAGAATAAATTAACTAATAAAATAGCTCTCGGCTCCTCAATGACGATCCATACATTATCAACAACGTCATTTTGGACGGGTATACCCTTGATTGTGACGATTATTATTATCGTTAAGATTTCATCATAATGTTTGTCAACATCATCATCAACATCATCATTATTTTTATTTGTACTCGTTGAGTTCTCACTCCAGCATTAACTGGAGACTTACCCCAGAATTCATGTGCCAGGTAATCTCCCCGATAGTCAAGCTCTCTTCTCGGCATTAACTGCTAAACACTTACGGTTTTCATTGCGTTGGGACAATAATAGACAACCTTTTCCACCATGGCAGAAGTACTAAGAATTTTATGTACCGAGAAACATATACGAGTTCTGTTCTGAAAGTATCCAGCTATTCTTTTTAAATATCTCGAGAACTGGTTGTGCGACCTTAATGTAATTAGGTAATGAATCAGATGGGACTTTCTGGTGCACACGTGAACACTATACGGTGGGGTCACTCAATTCTCTAACTCTCAACCCAATTTCAACTACAGATGTCTACTTGCAGCTTAAAACGCAACGTTGGCTGAAGACAATGATTAACAATTTTGTTTAACAATGACAGAAGTACAAAAATACTCTCACGCCCAAAAGGACTTGTACCAGATTTGAGGCAAAAGTTCTCGGCGTATCTAATCACGTCTACTCCTTATCGTGTCTACAAACAATATTAGCCAATGCAAAATTGGTCTCTTGTTTTTGAAAATTCGGACTATTTAGTGATCACTTAATTAAAAAAAAAGGAGAGAGAGAGAAGTAACTTGCTTATTGATCACCCTTTTTTCCATTTTTACAAAGCATGCTACCAAGAGATATTGGTCACGTGACTGACGCTCCCTATTTCCTACCTTTTAGGTCCATGTTTTGGCCAATTTGTTTTTTGGCCTTCCTTAGTTGTATGATTCGCCTAAGTGGAAGGGCTTCCTACTCCAGGTGGTTCTGGACTAAAACATGAGATTCAATTTATGAGTTCTAGGATGAGTCATTATATCTATTCCACGGGTTGTTTGGAGAAATATTCTTATCAATATGTTTTGACCAATTAGTTCTTTGTCCTCCCTTAGCTGTATGATTCATTTGTGAAAAAGAAGTTCTTTTTATAGTTATGAATCTGAGCGTCGGGAATTTCAGCCGGTGATGTCAGTCTATTTATCATTCTACGAAAAAAAAATGGCTAGATATGATAGACTGAGTCTTTGAATCTACCTGATCCCCCTTACTCTGAACTTCAAATTCAATAATGATTGCGCATTGGCTGTATCGTTTGCTGACCAGTTCTATCCGTGAGTGGCATCGTCACTAACAAACCAGGCAGATGAAGTTGTCACCTGTCCGAGGTTGATCTTGGGCGTTGGCGTAGCGAGTTCTCCGGCGTTCTTAAAGCTGGTCGATACAGCGACATTCAAAGCAGCTTAAACCGGCGTAGCAAATCTTTTGCCACTGAATGATTTAGTGCTAGCTGCTTGCAGGTGACAGTGAAAATGTTGCAGATTTTGAAGTTGGATTTCAAGACATCCCTGTAACTCTTATGCTGGCCCCCTTTGGAACGTCGGGCGTTCGATAGCTCGTAAAGACGTTGATATTCGGCTGTCCTCTATCTGAATGACGTTCTGACCCTTGAAGAAGAACGCCCCTGTGTCCTCAGTTCCACATCACTCAAGTACGTTTATATTTGGTATTTTGTCCATCCATAAATTCATACCAACATATCATTTTTCGGTACAATTGCAAGAAACTGGCAATAGCATTGTTCTCCTTGGTTGAGAGTCAGCGTTATTTTCTGCTTGTTTTATATTTTGCTTTGTTGAGCATTGAGGTGAACTCTATACTGGCCAGGCTAATGCAGCCTTTTGTCAAATTCAGGTAAGCAGCTTCTTTCATTCTACTCACTCTCAAATGAGGTTCCTCATCTATTATTTAGGCCTGGTCCTAAAGAGGAAAAGATGTCCCTTTTTTTATTTTCATATGCGTGACTTCATGATATCTCTTCACAGTTGCAGGGCTAGATCTCCCCAAGGAATTGTTTTTAAATTGATATTCTTTCGATTCGTTTACATTATTTTTTTTAATATATACCTTCCCAGGTTCCAAGACATATTGCTCCCCCGGGTTTTGATGCCTTCTCACAATTACAAGATCTGCAGATCCCACACTTCACCCCTAGGTTGCAGCTCCCCGATGTTTGTTTTTAAATCTAATATCTAGGAGTTAGCGTTTTCAGTCACACTCCGGCAAAAAATCCAACACTGCCTACTGTATTCTCTGACGATTAGATCCAGTACAATCAATAGTAGAGTGATTAACGTCATTTGAAGTCACCAGAGGTCATTTCATGTCATTTTAGCCAATTTACAGAGTTTGGGACTACAGTTTTCCACCAAGTATGCTGAAATTGAGCATATGGGCAGATCTTTTCAATTCGAAGCTAACAGCCTAAGCGATGTTGACATTAGAAGCCAATCAAGGTAACCAGAGTCTATTTCTTGTCATTTCTGCTCAGTTTTCCAAGTTGGCTATTATTCACATTCTGGCAAAAGGGTAGATCTTTTCTTGCGGAACGTCAAAGGCATTGTAAAATTGACTCCATAAGTCATTTTTCAGGCCATTTTTACCAATTCGTTTTGCCACAATTTCGCACCAATGAAACTGAAATTTGGCATCGAGGTAGATTCTTTCACGATCAAAGGATATAGGAATGTGATTTTGACATTGTGGTATTCCAAAGTCATCATATCATCATTTCTTGAGATTTTTCTAAGTTTTAGACCACACTATTGCACCTTGGCTGCACGCATTTTATATAGGAGCACATCTTCACACAGTGAAAGTTATATACAATGTAACTTTGAAGCTAGGGATCACCTGAGATCTTTTCTGGAAATCCTAACAATCTTACGATTACTAGCTTTTACCTGAGTTCTCCATGCTTTCTCGATGGACCGCTCTATATTAGTTGGTCTAGAGTGGGATCCTCAATCAAACTTTTCGTACTAGTACTCAATGGGTTAAATATTTATGTAGTGTATTCAGATGCCCTAAGTGATGTTCGTTCTTCTGTGTGCATCAGGATATTTCTTCCATTACAGCTACTTTTTTTCATATGTACGTATAGTAAATTATCGCTTTTCTATTTGCTGGGATGTGTATGAAGAAATATATCAGATAACGTATTTTCCAGTTCGGTTATATTTTGAGCTATTTTTCCCAGTCAACGTCACTTATCCATCCTAGTATATCACACATTAAATTCGTGAAACAGTCAGTCACGGTACCAGATGTTCTATAATGTTTAATTGTACGGCATCAAATGTTATACAGTATTTGATAGCACGGGATCAATTGTAATATAGTACTTAATAGAACGGTATCAAACGTAATATAGTATTTGATAGCATAACATCAAATGCAATATATTACTTGATAGTAGGCATCAAATACTCTATAATGTCTTATAGCACATCATCAAATGTAATATAAGGTTTGATAGCACAGCATTAAATATGATACTAGGAAGCACTGAAAGAGTGCACGCCTCTGCCACCGCTGTTGTCAGAGTTGGGGGGGAGGGGTAATTGTGCAAGAATCCGTTCCAAAATTTGATCATCTCTTCCACAGCTTATTTTCCACCCTCCTACAAGATATCATTGGAATTTATTGAAAGCCTTTATGTGGACAAACATGAATATTGAGACATATAGCTACAACGTAGGGGAGATAATTATGCTCGGAAATGCTCAAAAATTTAATCAGTTCTCCTATAGCCCTTCCGAAATTCATTGATAACCTCGGGCGATGTCTTGGAGATATAAGAACGGCAATAGCATGCGTTTTTGACATGTAACTGCAATTCAGGGGAGGTAATTGTGCAGGGATCCACTTCAAAATTTGACCAATTATCCTGTAGCCTATTATCAACCCTCCTACCTCCTACCTTGATATGAATTCATTCAGAAAATTTTGAGATATCCTGTGGACAGTCAGGGAGCGTATACATGAACGTAATTGAATATATATATATATACATATAGATAAATAAATGTATATATATATATACATATATGTATGTATATATATATATATATATATATATATATATATATTCACAACACAAACAAGTTTATGTTTCTGCCTTCTCTGGGCCTCATCAGATTCGCCTGTTTGCGTCGCGAATCCACTCCACATTACTCTACTCTAAAACAGCTTGATTCTCGGAGGATAAAATTGAAAGTATCGAGCACTCTATGAAATAAATCGATCACATATCAGAAATTGCTTTATATTATGCTATAATTCAAACCTGATCTGTACCATATATGTATATATAGAAATCAACCTGAAGAAAATGGCTTGATCCACCCCAATTTTACCACCCAATTGCCCTTCCTTCGAAAAAATTCCTTTGAAATTCATTCAGTAATTTTAGACATATTTTATAGACAGACGAACGAACGGACTGACGTGATCAAATACACATACTTCTTTTTAATTTCATTGACAGAACTAGATGAACATTTGACAGCAGCTTATCATTTTTTCTCTTGGGCCAACGATCTTCTGTTCTAGAGGTAGGATCTAAAAAGTACGACTTAATTTGCTTCAGTTCTGGCTGAGACTTCTCGTTCTATTCAGGGACTATATGGCTGAATGAAGAAAAAGTAAAATGAATAAGGGAATAGTGTCTTCTTTTGAACCACGTGAATAAAAAAGAAAAACCAACCATATTTCATTATCTCATTCTAATATGAATACGTCCACCAATGTGATTGCAGGGTATCAACCCACGTGCTTCAAAGCACTCACTGCTCGAGTGGCAGGGGCGAACGAAAAACCCATGGACGCTCGCTGGTTCACCTACTGGATGAACTATAGAACACGAGGAAAACCTAAGAATTGTGTGATCATCGCGATGTTATCATGACGTGTAATTGAGTCACACGACTAGTTTACGTATAATGGCTCCATTCAATTACGCGTGTAACCGATGCAAACACGCAATCTATAACATTTTTTTTTGGTTAGGCCACGTTGGGGAATATATTGAAATAATAAAACCTTTCCTACTAGTTGGACAATAGAATTTGAAGAATTCCGAAGAACGAATCGACTGAAACGTTGTGATAAAACCAGGATGATAATATTAGTCTGAACAACTCGTGGAATAGTGTTAATGATTCATCCCTGAATTTCAGACAATATTCATCATGATTGTTAATAATATCAGTCGCAGCTGTTCACGCTCTTACAATTCTTGGTATCATAGCCATTGGGCACCATTCCTGGCTACCCTATCTCCACTTTCTCCCCCTCGATCTCCGGCTCAGCAAAATACCTTGTCGTCTGCTTCCCCGATTCGATTTCCCTTCCACCAACGTATTGACACCTAATTATGCATTGCACCTGTTACAACTTAAGAATTTCTCCAGTAAATCCAGTATTTACTTTAATTATTTAATATCATGACAGCCCCCTTCACTTTCTTTCTTTTACTTTTCATTTATTCATTCCTTTTTTCTCTTTGTTTCCATAAACGCCCTTTTTTTTGTCACGTTTTTCTTTCCCTTTCTTTTACTCTTCCTTTTTTTTATCTTTCGTTTGTTTCTTTTTCCCCTTTTGTTTTCTTTCTTTTTTTCCCTTTGTTTCTATCCAATGTTTCTTCCCATCGCTTCCTTTTCTTTCACTCTTCCTTCTTTTTTGTTTTTCGTTCGTTTCTTTTTTTCTTTTAAATCCTTTCTTCCCTCCTGTATATATTCTGTTCTTTTTCTCGTTTTCATTCTTTAACTTGCCTTCTCTGTCTTCTCTAACGTTTCTACTTTTATCCAACTCATCCCATTTCCATCTCTCTCTCTCTCCCCCTCTCTCTCTCTCTCTCGCTCTCTCTCTCTCTCTCTCTCTCTCTCTCTCTATATATATATATATATATATATATATATATATATATATATATATATATATATTGTTTTTCTTTTCCATTTTTTTTTGTTTCTTTTGTGTTCTTTCCTTCCAGCTCTTTATGCTCGGGCCCCGCCTCTTTCCTTTTTCTTTTTCTTTTTCTTTTGTTTTTCATTCATCTGTCCACTACTTAACTCTCCATCTTTTTCTTACTTTCTTCCTTTCACTGCTAACCTAGATATATTTCATCCTTCTTCTTCCTCTTCATTCCTTTCTTTCTTCCTTTCTTTCTTCTATTCTTTCCCTCCTCTCTCATCTTTCCACTGTTTCCTCTTTCCTCCTTTATCTCTTACCGTCTTTCCATTCATTCTCCCTCTCATCCTTCTCTTCTCCCACTCTCCTTACTCTGCCAAGTCCGTTCCTTCCTTCCCTTCCCTTTTTTCTTTCATTCTTATTCCTTCCCTCTCATTCATTCCATCCTTTTTTTTCCTTTCTTTCTCCAATTCTCAGATTTGGATCTGCCCACTTCATTCCATAGTTCTTCAATGGACCGGACAAATTTCCATAATAATGGTCTATAAAACTGGCTTACTAAGCATAACCTAATGACATCACCACCAGCCTTTTAGTATCCATCGGAGGACAAGTACCTTCCCCTGAATTCGTCAGACCTCTCTACCGTGGACGTCGTGGAGCCAATACTTTCTCAATTTGTCCATTTCTTCACACCATCTTATATTTTGCCGGCTACAATTTCGCATGAGATTTCTTAGGACCCATGTTGTGAGATGTGATGTCTATCAGTTGTCTGACATTCTTGCAACATGACCAGCCCATTTAGACTAATGAATCTTTGTCCTTAACAATTTAGCATTAACTTACATTGCAAATCTCCCTACTAACAATCATTTTAGAGGGGAAATTTTCAAAAAACGAAGTGTTCCTAGACATAATGAATGATTAAATTTCCTACCCACGAGGTCCATTAGTGCAGATTGTATACGCGATACATACATCCATAGCCAGCAAGCCAGAGTAGCTTGAGAACTGTAGAAACCTATGCTGACAGTTTTGGTTTACGGGACCTAATACTAGGAATCTACTCTTAGTAACATAATGCAAACAGGATTTGGAGTGACCATAGCTCCCCCACCCAGTCATATAACTCTAATGAAAAAAGCAATATGTTCCACTAAGTATCACAAATCGCCCCAAGCTCGTGATGACAAAACCAAAATGTAAATCTCTGTGGTGTGGAGTTGTGTACTGGTAGGAGAGAATTGGCATTGATACTCTGCCCTCTTTTCAAAAGCACATTCCAAATGAACAGTCCCCATTCCACAATGATTCATCATCGCTGCCTTTCAGATAACTAAGCTCCGCTATACTCTCAAGTGAACTGGAAGGACGTAGACATTATTTACAATAATATGTACCAAGTTTTTCCATTGTTTGGAGTTTTATATATATATATATATATATATATATATAGTGTCATCCACAGGCGGCTGGTTCGATGTATTACACCTCTTCAGTGTGGCAATAGACTTTCCATTAACCTATCCAGTACTGCGAGGCAGGATTGAAACCTTCGCTTCAGATCCGGAGACCGATATCCTACCTCTGAGCTACGGAACTGGACAGGCTGAATCTAAGCGATATATTGCTTTACACATAAATCCCCCATCCACCAGAGTGCTCTATTCCTGCATGTGTGTGTGAGTGTGTGTATATAGATATAGATATATCAACACATAAACAACAACAAAAACAACACACACATACACGTATACATTGAAATACCTACAGCATCCACATTTTCTATAATTGTTTATTCTATTTGCACGAGGTCTGTCTACGCCAAATGATACATTCACCGGGTAATAACTGGAGGTCATTTCAATCAGAGCTTCATGATAATATAACGTATTTATTATCATTTCTGTCGGGTTATATACTTCTCGATGATAAAATTGTCCACGTTGAGAAACAATAGGGCAAATGTGGAGAGTGAAGTTGAGATTTTGGAGGAAGAGGTAGCCAACTTAACCAGAAAACAAAAAACTCTAAAAAAAAAAATGAAAAGGAAATTGAACTATACAAAACAGCAACAAATTAAAAAGTTTAATGAAAAATAAAGGAAAACGGAAAAAAATAAACAGTAGAAATAGGGGAAGAAATAATAGAAAAGGATAAATTGGAACGAAATTTAAAAAATGAATTCACTGCAAAATAAACCAAAATTTGAAAAAAAGTACAAGAGTTAGAACTTTATCAATATCTTAAAACCAATAAAAATCTGGCTTTGCTTTCTCTATTCCACAACCCACCCAACCTTTTTAAATTCAATAGCTGGCCGCAAGGCAGCTAAGTCAGGCTGACCAATAACTTTATAGTATTGTTCTGCCCCACCCCAATAAGAAGGCAGAGTTTGAATTTCTGAATAGGTATCATCATCGTCAGCAACAGCAGCAACCCTTGAGCATCTGTCTTTAGACATAGATCTTCCCCAGGATCCGTCAGACTTCTCTATCATGAATGTCGTGGAACTGAAAGTTTCTTTGATTGTCTTTTACGTCACGCCATCTAATATTTTGCCAGCCATAGTTTATCATACGATTTCTATGGATCCACGATGTGAGTGTGGATGCCCAACGATCGTCTAACATTCTTGTAGCATGATCAGCCCATTACCTTTTGAGTTTTTGAATGGATTCTCTGATATCCCTGACCCCTGTTTCTTCTCTAATATACAGACCTGTTTTATGATCTCTCAATGTGATATTGAGCATATCCCCCTTATGCGCATGTTGCATGGTTCTCAGTTTGAGGGTCAATCTTTTGGTTAGGTTCAATAAGACAAGGTGATATCAACTCACCCAGCCTCTTTACAGCCTGCCGAGCGATAATCTTCGAAAACCAAGACTGGGATTTAAAAAAATAGGAATCAAAATATACGGCAAATACCTAAGAAACCTTAGATTTGTTGACGACATCGTCTTTTTTACTATAGACTTTCACGATGTCCAAGTAATGCAAGACGAACTGAACTGGAAAGAGCAAGAAAGTTCACATGGATTTCAGTAAAACATTTGTCATGTACAACAATCATGTTGAGGACAAAGACACAAGAATCCAAATCGAAAACGCAAACCTGAAAAAAAGTCGACCACTACATCTATCTCGGACAATGAATCTCCATTAAACCATCAAAATATGAAGAAATCAAATGGAGAATCACTCTAGGGTGGCAAGCTCTCTGTAGAGCAAGCTCAACCTCCGAGAACAAGAAAATCCCACTAGTTTTGTATAGGTATAAATGGTTAAAAAGAATACCACTTAATCGTTCAATTTCTTTCTCTTTCTCTTTCTCTTTCTCTCTCTCTCTTTCTCTCTCTCTCTCTCTCTCTCTCTCTATATATATATATATATATATATATATATATATATATATAATACAATTGACATACTATGGTAATATCTTCGGCTGAACATCGCATCTCAGTTACAATCATGATTTCCGGGTTTAATTCTTGTCACAGGTGGTTTCAGTAAAGGCCATGATTTGATACATAATATCTATTGCTTTCATATAGATACGTTAATATGAAAGAACAGAAATTCAAATAATGTAATAAATTCACATCTCTTGAAATAACCTAACCAGTAAATACCATAATTTCTTATGTATTATTGGCTATCATAGATTATCCACACCTCTCGATTAAGCTCCAATCCTGAATGAAAAATGCATGATCCTTGTATATTCAGCAACCCTTTCTTTGACTTGATCGGTATCTTCAGAATGTTTTCCGCGAGTAGGATAATGTGAATCTTAATCTGAGCATCACGAAATAGTGAATATCATACTTCCTAAAATGTACACTAGTTATGAATTATTGAGTGTAGCTAAGTACTCTTATTGTGGAAACGAGATAAATAGTCAATGATAGCGATGTGACTGACTATGGCGAAGAGTCATCATCATCATCATCATCATCATCAGTCTTTTAACGTCCGTCGTTGGACATAGACCTTCCCCAGGATTCGCTTTTCACTTTTCTATCATGAGCGTCGCGGAGCCAGTACTCTCTGAACTTGTCTAGCTCGTCTCTTCATCTAATATTCTGCCGGCCTCAGTTGCACATGTTATCTCGGGGGATCCATGTCATGAGTCGTGATGTCCATCGGTTGTCTGCCATTCTTGTAACATGGTCAGCCCACCACCATTTGAGATTTTTAATGGATTCTATGATGTCCCCGACTTTTGTCATTTCCAGGATCTACTGTGCTGTCTCGTGGCCTTTCCAAGTGAAGCCCAGCACAATTCTTTCATGTGCATGTTGCATGGTTCTCAATTTGCGGATCTGTCTCTTGGTTAGGTTCCATGTTTCAGCTCCGTAAGTGACTATTGGGAGGATTCATTGGTTTTACACCCTTCTTTTCAGGATTAATGGGATCTTCTAATTTTTGAAGGTTGAGCTTGCTCTGCCAAAGGCTTACCATCCTAGTGAGTAAGAAAGAAGAATTCAACTTGTTTAATTCAGTGCTTTCTCAAATACCATTCCTATTGAGGAAATATTTTCGCATACTCCAGTTTTTAGACTATAACCAATGAACTCCGATGATGAAAAAGAATTTTGACTTTTAGAAATCATATCTATTCTAAATCTATTATATTTATCTTAATTCTATGGTACACGTCAGTGTACAATAATGATGTTTTCCAATATCTGTGCAATGGATAATATCATTTCTCTGTCACAAGATTCGCAACGTTTGGTTTACAGGGAACACAACTTCGGGCCCTTGTGGATTATTCATTGGATATCCATGGTTCCACAGGTGTCAGTTTCGAAATAAAAGGGTTAATTGAATGTTTTTATTTTCATTAAAAAAATAATCGAAAAAGGGGTTATTTTCCCCAAACCTACATTTTCATGATTTTACAATTTTAGAAAGTGATGCCATTAAATGAGTATTTTTATTGTTAATTAGTGCTGCGTTTGACATCTGGTGCGTATGTTTTCCACTGCAATAGTGGTTGTCAAACAACTTTCTACACCCAGCAAACATTGCTTGGAAAATACCTAACAATTATGTTTCCGTGGATAATACGCACCTGGATTTTTTGGCTCAACATTTTCGGGAGAACTGCGGATTAGATATGATAAATTATAACAGATATCTCTTCTTGAGGAAACTATTTCATACCTCAAATTCTGCAAATTTCTGGGGATAAGATTGTATATGTTAACATCGATAGATGCACACACACACACACTTATATATATATATATATATATATATATATATATATATATATATAATTGTGTGTGCGTCTCTGTCTGTCTGTCTGTCTGTCTCTGTCTCTCTATATATATATGTAGGTAAGTCTGTAGCAAAATGATGTAAAAAGCATTTACTTTGCACAACTGATATTCATTTTTCAATACACTTTCCTCCCTGACAATGCACTCAACCAAACATTTCTTCATTAATCACTCACATCGTTGACACTATTACTACCAAGTTCTATCCAGTTTTACTCTTCCTTGACTAATTTCCAACATTTACTTATTCTATGCTTTTATGATTGGCAACTTCATTTCTATTCCTACACAGGTGACGTCTATTTCAGTGGGCCCTGTCAATTTCTGATTGGGGTAGCTACTACTGACGATTCCATTGCGGTTGAATCATTTAAAACTTTAACATCAGTATTCTGTACACTGTCTTCATTAATTCAAAACACAATATCAATTTTGGCACTATACATAAGCGAAAATTTTTCAATTTGTAATTCATTCTACAGTCATGAAACGACACAGTTTTACATCAAAATGTAAAAAAAAATTGGAAATCAACTTGTGTGTTGAATATAACGTGTTTAAGTGCACTTTATAGCTTTGCATTGTACAGTTATGGTGGTGGAATTTCATTTCTAAAGGTAAATTATAATTACTAATGTGTGACTTTTTCGCAGTTAAGAATGCCTGAAAGACATGATTTCGTTGATGAACTATGGTGAAAACAGATGGAAATGTTGTTTCATGATGTCTGGACGCATTTTATTTTATTTTCTCATAAAAGTCATGAAAATGTTCACTTCGAGGTCGGGGTTTGAGGTTAATATCACAACATTTAACACAAATTTGTTCCGAGTGATACCTTCTAAAAGCTCCCCGTGCATTCGAAATCATCAAAAAATGGTAGATAGTCAAGGGAAAGATTACAAAAGTGAATGGTTGATTTTTACACGGAGGGTTTCTGCTCTCTTTCGTTGCATAAATATTCATTAAACATCGTTACCCGTGTTCCTGTTGACCAAAAATCAAACACAAATGACCTGACCACAACCCATGCTACGGGTAACTCCACCTAACTGACCATGATCTGTACCCATGATTGACCACATTGATAAATTGGCACTGTATTACGAGTTCGCAAATAAAGGGGTGGAGAGTTTTCTCTGATTTGACATAGTCCTCTATTTCCACTGACTTCTGACCGTCATCTCAAGGGGTTTTCATTGAGACTGAATTGTACCGATGAGATCGACATCGGAATTGGTTTGGGCAACCGGACAATTCCCCCTTGTGTCTGGACGAAATGTTCGGACCAGGAGTGACCTTATACAAATATAGAGACCTGAGGGGTTCGGCTGACGCTCATTAATGCTCAACACTTCTGCATTCTTTGCAAAATGATTGCTCCCCCTTTTCTTTCTCCCTCTCTTTCTCTCTTTTCTCTTTCTTATTTTTTCAAGCTATTTCTCCCTCTGTCCTCCCCCCCTCTCTCTCTTCCACCTACTACTCCTTCTCTAAACCCCCTCTCTCTAGCTATTCTCTCTCTCGTTTTTTTCTCTCTTTCTGCCTTTTTTTATATATATTTTCTCCACTCTGTATTTCCCTATCCGCCCCCTCTCTCTCATATATATATATATATATATATATATATATATATATATATATATATATATATATGTGTGTGTGTGTGTGTGTGCGTATGTGTGTATGTGTATTTCTCCCGGCTTGTGATGGATTGAAATAGACTAAGTAAAAGTCATTTGAACATGAATACACGCACGAATTGGAAAGGATTGAACCCATCAGCATCTTTGATGGCTACGGTCGTTTCATGATAATGTCCAGCCAACTTTAGTTGTGTTAATTCTGGGTCCTAGTTGGACTTGACCCCTCCATCCT
The DNA here is from genome assembly GCA_963457665.1 of Thysanoteuthis rhombus. Classification (NCBI taxonomy): domain Eukaryota; kingdom Metazoa; phylum Mollusca; class Cephalopoda; order Oegopsida; family Thysanoteuthidae; genus Thysanoteuthis; species Thysanoteuthis major. Next base: position 42,058,572 of record OY735214.1, on the reverse strand, counting down.
GCAACAAGAACAATCTTCACTTCTTTTACGGGGGTAAAATCTTCACTGTTTGCCTATCCCGTCACGTAAAACCAAACCGACACATGACGTCAGCATTTCCCCCGACGTAATATGAAATAACATCAAATTAATCAGTTGGCAGCTCTCTGGTCAACTGAGCTTAACTGACAAGTCTTATATTGGAGTTAAGAAAATGCAAGAGAGATGGGATGTGGAGAGGCCAGTGATTTGGGGCATAATGATTAGGGATACTGAAAATAGAACACAGTAACATACCTTATTTTGTGGCATTTTTCTAGAGGTAAGACTCAAAAATATCCTTGAAGTTTCATTGACGAAGTTGAGCTACTTTTTGTTTTTTCTTGTAAAGTACAGCGTTTGTTTTTTTCCTCTTAAAATCAACTGCTGAAATGAGGGAGTCTTATGTACCTATGGTCCTTATATGCCATCAAACACGGTAAGTCACATGAATTGATTACGTGCTTTGCCTTCATTCGATACATTATTGAACAAATAGAAATATATATGCATGCATGTCTCTTAGTAAAATCACGAAGACACTTCTTAAGATATCTTGATATTTGCAAAGAGATGGAAGAAGTGAACTTGTAGTGTGAAAAGAAACGGTTTTGATTCATTATGAATGCAGTAGTTTGCTTCGTCTCAAGAATCTGAGCACTAAAAAAAATAGAAAGTTGATTCATGATTCATAAGGACATCCTGAGAAGTAATCCAATAAAATATTTTCTATTAGTTAATAATATGTTGGGTTTTTTTTAAGGAGAAAAAAGACCTTATCATGAAGACAGGCATCAGCATATGAAAACAAATGCCTGAAAAAAAGTGGGAAGAAAGATAAGGGAAGCTTTTCGTCGGCTGAATTACTTTTCAAAAATAAGTAAACTGGTTAATCAATTAGTTAATTAGTAATTAAACAAATTGGGAGTTCTTAGAGGGATGAAAACACGTTCTCAAAAATATAAAAACAAGCTCACGAAAAAGTTTAAATTAAGAATATCTCTTGAATATGCTCAAAATCTATTAGGTTGATGTAAAAAGTTTCCGGCATGTTTTTGTCAAAACTCTTTACTCATATTCATAGCATCATTGTTCAGCCTTCAAAGTAATTTCCTTAGTTTCTATAACTTTACGACACCTTTCAGCTAAATTGCATATTCTATCATATTAGGTTAATGGAAAAGTTTCTATAGTCGTCTGAACAGGTTTTTTTTTTTTAATCGTTCAAATTCATAGCATCATTATTCAGTCATCAAAGTATTTTCCTGGGCTTTTGTATGATCTCATGCCACCTTTCAACTACAGTGCGTATTCTATCATGGAAAATCATTCCGGTTTTGATTCCGTGAATTCTTTTTGGAATTTTCCCATATATTTGACTCTTTGGGACCGTTGACTGGAAAGGGAGGGTAGCATTGAGCTAAACCAATGATAGTTTGAAGATGACAGGTCTCAAGAATATGAAGCGAGTGAAAGAATATCTATCACCGTTTCGGTATGTCATGTAGAAAGAATCACTGGTTGCTTTCTTTGACCAGAAAAGGTTTCGTCTTTGTTCCAATGTGTTATCCGAAGTAGCTCACTGTGGCCTTGCTCAGTGACGGTTTGTCCAGATTTTAGCGATTCCTCGTAAGGAATTCCATCAGGCACAGAAAAAAGCAGATCTGTTTAGTCACTCAATAGAAACCGTCTTGTGAACAACATCTATTCGTCGGGTGTGTTCTATTAAAAGATAAGAAAGAGGGGTGATCAATGAATCAATCAGTTCTCTCTCCTTTTGTTGGGCAGTGATCACTAGAAGAAGTCTGATCTTTTAAAAAAAACTAACGAACAAATAGGCATAAAATTACATTGCAGACCGAACCCCAACCTAGATACCTAAAAAGGGGCGGGTAAAAAAACCCAACGTTTTTATAGATATAATAAGGTGTAGATATTTAGATTTTCAATCCCCTGGTCCCATTGGTGTGGCCTGTACACGTGATTGATTCAGCCAGACAGAATAACAAAAAAAAATGAAGAAACTTATGTTGACAATTTAGGTGACAGTTTTGGCTGACGGTTTCAAACCTTTCTTGGTACATTTCATTTAGATTGAAGGCTCTTCCGAATCTATCCACAATTTTCCTCGTTATGGATTCTCCTAATGAATAATACATTTTCATATCCGAGACTCGTTCAAAGCTGATTTTTCAATGATGAATCGAGCAAGAAAAGAGAGACAAGCGTTTTCGCTCAAATCAATGTTTGTTTCGTCAAGTCCTAGCTTCTGAATAATCCTTGCACTTTTAAGAAGTATACACATACATAAGGGTTCTCAGCGCCCGGAGGCAAAGATAACGCCCGGGATGGGGGGCAAAGACATCGCCCGTGGGCAATGACAGCAACCAGGGACAAAGACAGCACCCGGTGGCAGATGCAGTACATCATAGGGGAGAGCATAATTATTTATCAAGAGGCATTATAAGCCAGGGGAAATATACACCCCTTCACACCTGTACCCGAGTGTAACTGTCCCCTCTTGTTCCTCTTTTGTTACACCTATGCGTATGAGCAATGGAGGAACTGAATAAACTTTAGTGACACTTTTAAAAAGATTTTGAAAGGTATGGTCCTGGGAACTTTTTATCAACTTAAAAATCAGGCTTATGATAAAAATCCAAGATTATATGATCAATTAGTCAACACTCCCCTTTGGTAGAAATGGCATAAAGTGAATTGATTCATAAAGGGATTTTTCTAATATTCTTAAACCCCCAAAATAACCTTCATCTATGTCTACTAATGTTATGCTGAGCGTAACACTCCTATACACCCTTTAGACTTTTCTGATACTTTAGGAAAGATGGGGCCTCATTATGATTTGAAATAAAGCTCAGACACTCACAGATATTTCTATATTCTACAATACATCCACAAATCGCCAAAATTTTAAAATTTTGTACCACTAAAAGATTTTTCGTTAATTCTCTCATTTCTTCTTATTTTTTCATCGTTTGTGACATCAAATGAGCGTTGGTGAGAAACTTTACAATATACAATCGGTATCACCTTCCTGTCATTGAACCAAAACGGCTTTTACTGTTCAGAAGCTAGCATATTTTTGCGTTTTCCGTGCATCCGTAGCTCGGAGCACAGCCGTGATACAACGCACCATACGTCACTGGAAGAAATGTAGGGATAGCAAAAGTATAAGGGTTGAAACATAAATATATATTCGCTGAAGGAAAACGAATGAACCCAGCCGTCGAATAAAGACGGGAAAGCGAGAAAATAAAATGAGATGGAATTGAACTTGTTTCCAAGCGTCAGTAAGCGGAATAATTGTTTAAATACTAAGGAAGATCGTTTCAAGCAAAAGTTTTTTTTTGTTTTTTTTGTTTTTTAGATATCATAGTATTTTACATTTCACCCCCAGGTATACCGTCAGCAAAGTAACGGGTATTTTACAAGTAAAATCTAACTCTACTTCAAAAACTGACTTCTCAAAAACGTAGAGTTCTGGCGTTTGCAACTTATTTTAACACTGGAGTCAGATCGTGACGAAAGAATAGGTTCGTGTTTTCAAGTTTTCTTTCAGAACTAGGGAAGTGGTACTAATACTTCACCAAAGGTATGCCTGCAAAGAAAATGCTGACGCTGCCTCTCGAAGTAATAGGTGATATCACCAAGATAAGAACCGTCCATAGCGCCACAAAAACGAAAAAAAACGACCTAAGCAAAGAAGGAAAATAAAATGAAGATTATCTGACGTTACCTGTTGGACAGGGGCAACTTGCGTTCATAGGGGAGGGGATAGATATGAATATACATTTGAAAAATGAAAAAAAAAGAAAGAAAGTGACGGTGAGAAGATTGATAACTACCTCAGAAAATATAACACCGTTTTTTTCCCAAAACATCATTGCACAAGAAAGAATAGCAGAACCCTTCAGAAAAAGTGAAAAAAAATCCGATCTCCTCAATAAAATTTGAATAGGATAAGTACCAGTAAAAGAGAGTTGCCGTCCAGACAACTGAAAGAAAACTACACGTTTATCTTATCATCATCGTCGTCGTCGTCATCATCATCATCATCATCATCATTTTTTTAACGTCTGTGGGCCAGACCTCTCGATCGTGGCTTTCGCGGTACCAGTATCTCCTGAACACGTCTAAATCGTCAGGTCATCTTAATTTTTGATGACCTCAATTTGATGATCTTTGGGGATCCGTGTTGTGAGTCGTGATGTCAAGCGGTTGTCTGACGTTCTTGCAACATGACATCGCCATTTGGGTTTTCTAATGGATTTTATGATATCTCTGACTCCTGTTTTTCTCAAATATACTTTGCTGTCTTGCAGTCTCTCCACGTGATGTTAAGCATCACCCTTTCTTTTGCACGTTGCATGGTTCTCAGTTTGAGCCAGATTTTAGTTTCGATTCAACGTTTCAACTCCAATGCTGACTTTTATGGGATGCAGTACATTTTAACAATCAAGATCGAAAACGCAGAACTGGAGAAAGATTACCACAACATCAACCTGGGACAGCGAATCTCTATGGAATCTTCAAAAGAAGAAATCAAGCCAAAAATCACCCTGGGATGGCAAGTTTTCGGTAAAGCCAATTCAGTCTTGAAGAACAAGGAAATCCCACGAGTCTTCAAAAGAAGGGTATACAACCCATGTTATCCTCCTGATAGTCACCTATCTGAAAGATGGAACCTAACCAAAAGATTGACACTCGAATTCAGAACTATTCAGCGTACAAATGAGAGATTCAGAGAGAGATCACAAGACAGCACAATATATTAGAGGGAAAACAAAAGTCCGAGGTATCAAAGAATTCATTAGAAAACCTGAATGGCAATGGGCTGGTCATGTTGCGAGAATGACTGACAATTGTTGACCTTACGACCAGATCATATGCAAAATCATGGCAGACTGAATATAAGATGGCGTAAGGAACTACAAAGGTTCAGAAAGTATTGGCCCAGCGATAGAAAGGTCTGGCGAATCTTGGATAATGTCTATATCCATCGGCGGACGCTAAGAGATCAATAATGATGATGATGATGATGATGATGATGATGATGATGATAACTAACTTGGGTACGTTAGAACCTGATGTCTGAATGACTCACTCTTTTTTCCCGCAAAAATCACGTTTTCCAATTTCAATTCCGAAATCACCTGAATTTCTATTTATTCCACTATGTGTTTCTTCTATCATCATTATCACTTTCTCTCTCTCTCTCTCCAAACCTCTTTCTTTCTTTCTTTTTTACTCCCTATTTGTTCCACCCACTGTATTAATTTCTTTCGCTATTTCCTCTCTCCTTACTCCCTTCTTATATCTGTTTTCTTTCTTTCTTTCTTTCTTCTATTCCGTCTTCCCTTTTCTTCTCTTTTCGTATCTCTATCTTCCTTTAACTGTCCTTCTTTCACTATTTCTTTCGTCTTGCCTATCTTCTCCCCTCTTTTTTCATTTCTTTCGTTGCCTTGTCTTCATTTCTTTCCTATTGCATATCCTTTCTTCTTCACCCATCCCCGAGCTAGGGAAACATCAGGCAAATTGTCAACATGATCAACTCAGGTTTCTTCAGTTTTTCAGGGATTTTTGCTGGCTAGCTGGCTATCTATGAATATTTCATGCAGACAGGTAGCAACAATGGAGCTAGAGGGCTGAAAGTTTGAACATTAACTTATTATTATACCTACAGAAACCTTTTTTTTATTTCCTTTTGGACGCTGCCCCAGTCTCCCGAAGACATTTAGTGGGTTCCAGTTTACAATGTAAGCTCATTCTGAATCGGTCCTGTTAGTTTGTTTCTGGCAGCTTACACGCTCGTTTTTTATGAAAATTTAGACTTTTTGTGATCCAACAAGAAGCGAGAAAGGTAACTCATTCCTTGCTCGAACCCCGCTCCAATTTTCCAATTGACACGACACGCTGCCCAAAGACGTTGGTCACGTGACAATTTTTATTGTGAGTAACCAAACATACCCTCTCTCTCTCTTTTATCTTCCTTTTTCTTCTTCCTCCCTTACTTTTTATCTTGTCCTTCATTCTTTCTTTCTTTCTTTCTTGCTTTTTTTCTTTCTTTCTTTCTTTTTTTTCTTTCCTTTTTGTCCGTTTATTTCTTCCTCCTTGTTCTTTCTCTCGTTGATAATAGCCTCATTCAGTAAATGACGCTTTTTGTTCTTTGCTAATAATGTTATTATTACTTTCGTTTCTCATGATTTGCACTCACCTTGTTTCTTTCTGCGGAATTCCTTTGCTTCGTTTTGAATAAATAGGAAACTCGCCCGGATTTTCTTTGTCTGACTTGTCTGTTACGCTACCTAATTCAAGCAGACTTTGCTTAAAAGCTGAACACGGACGAAACGAATAGAGGAAAGACAAAGAGAGATTGCAGCCAAAAGAAAAAGAAAAAAAAGAAGAGGAAATCCTCGACATCTTTTTGAAATGTGGTCGTTTGAAAAAGCATCAAAGAATATCATTTGTTGGTTGGTGAATCTTGTCTCTCGCAAAACAGGATACAGAAGCGGCGAGATAAGATTCGAATGACATAAACAAGGCACTTGGTTGCACAAACAGACAAGCGCCAATCTCCCTATAGGCTTGGGCGCCACGGGCGTCTGCAGCCACTTTTCCAAGGGTGGGGGACAAAAAGATATACATCCAGATGAGCAAAAAGAGGGGGTTAAAAGGATTTATTTGGAATTTACTTTAGTGGTAACCCTGTTACCCACGAACAATGATACCGTTTTTTTTATAGGGTTACATTAAGTTGGGATTACATAAAACAATTGCATAGCATCATTATCCTCCACAGACAATAGGGTTCCAACTTTCAAACACCCTCACCTTAGATGGAAAGGCCTGCGCCCAATTCATGAGAGGAGCTCCCTGCGGTCGCCCACCTTGGCTGCAGAGAGAAATTGTGATGCACTTATCTTGGAATCCCTTTTTAGCTAATTCTCTTTTTCATTGGATCCCTAAAATTCATTTCAATTAAGGTTATATGAGTGAACATACATATATAAACAAAACTGATGACACGTTTTCTATTTTTAATCAAATATCGATAATCTATATGCACGTTTTTTTGAATGACCTTCGTATCTTATGCTTCATAGCTGTTTACTGGCTTTTTCTCATATCATTAGTTTTTTCAACTCGTTTGTTCTTAATGATATTTAGCACAAGTAATACTGGGTTGCCTGTTGATAATATATATATAAGAAAAGGCAAAGGAATCGTCAGTACATTTTTAACTTACATCAAAGGGAGTCACTCCTACAGAACAGTCACATTATAACGCATAAAAGTTCTCAACGAATAATTATTTTGTGCGTCCGAATAGTATATATAATATTGGGTAGCCAAAGTTTGTTTGGTTTATGAAATTAAAATAAAAGACATTTTCATCTTTATTTCTGACATTAATTTCATTAAACAACGTATTTATCATTTCGTTCAATTCTTCCGCCATCTTTCAAGCAACTTCATAATTTCTTCTTCCCAGGACATTTTTAACAAAGAACTGCTCTAGGTGCCCTTTGGAGTCTTCTAGAGGATTGATTTTTTTTTCTATGAAAATAATTCTGCAAAGGCCACATTAAATGCTATTCCGAAGGTGCAATATTTGGTGAAAACTTTCCAGCTTAGTTGTTACGATTTTCCTGATTACAAAAGAAACATACCGTTTAACATTATCTAGCTGAAATGTTACGTCTTTTCTTTCAAGAAATTCTGGAAGATTGTTGTCTTCAGTTGGTCTTATTGGAAGCAGTATTTGTTAGAATCAATTGTTTGGTTTTCCAGTAGCTGCTCATGGTAGAGAATATCCTACCAATCCCATCTTGTACCAAACATCATTATCTTGAGAGGAACGGCTTTTGGTACAGATTATCATCATCATCATCATCATCATTCTTTTAACGTCCATCGTTGGACATGGACCTTTTCCAGGATTCGCTACACTTCTGTATCGTGGGCGTCGCAGAGCCAGCATTTTTTAAATTTGTCTAGTTCATCTCTTCATCTTGTATTCAGTCGGCTTCGGTTTCGCATGCGATCTCTGGGGATCCATCGTGTGAGACGTGGTGTCCATCGATTGTCTGTCATTCTTGCAACATGGCCTGCCCATTGCCATTCAAGTTTTCTAATAGATTCTATGATATCTCTGACTCCCGTTTTCTTCCTTATGTACTGTGCTGTCTTTTGGTCTCTCTGTGTGAGGTTGAGCATAATTCTCTCATGTGTGCGTTGCATTTTTCTCAGTTTGTGAGTCTGTCTCTTGGTGAGGTTCCATGTTTCAGCTCTATAGGTGACTATTGTGAGGATGTGGTTAATTCCGTCTGCAAACCGATCCCTTACGTTCCAAGTTATTGTAAAACAGTCACACTGCATCGCTTGTTATAATTTCTTTACAAAAACGGAACGTTCCAAGTACCATCACTGGTGGGATATTTACCGGCATTCACCCTGCCGAGCTATCACTTGCTCAACAATCATGTCCAGCAACTGTACCTACTACGATTTACATTCTCTGCCATCTTAACAGTGTTGAGATTGGCTATAAAATAACTGAGTGGTACCTCATATTCGTAGCAAATTGCACACAAAGATATGGTCCAGTTGGTTTATTTTCTCCTCCCTCCTGTGAAAATCACACCTCAATTCTACAAACGTAAGGAAGCTGTAGCAAATTATTTACAATGTATGATCGGCTTATTTTCAGTAATCTCCCGTTTCCGATAACGTTGATTACTTTCAAGAGAATTCGAGAAATTTCGAGACCAACCTGGACACAATCAATCATTCCCATTCACATAAGCTGCCTCCAACTTTTTTTGTGAGTCTAGGTCGGATTTTACCGTTCTTAAAATCTAAAAAAAAAAAGCATTATATGCAGAAAATATTTTCTCCCTTCTTCAATGTTGAAATTGATAAACGAACATACACCAATCTTGACATATTCTTTTTAAACGCAACCTAATATAACACCTATCGAAATACAATCGAAGACGATTTTTTTTTAATGAAATTAATTGAAATTAAATCCTCATAATGCTATATAACGGTAAAAACTGAACAGACGATTCGGCCAATTCAATAGATTTTACTTATACAACTGTCTTCTCCTTGCTGAACAGCTTTACTGCCCTTGCCGCTACTTCTGCAGACAGACATGATTTTCTTTTCGTTGGTGATTCTCAACGACGCTCCTCATAAATATCCTGTGGTTTGAATTCGCAAGATAAACTGTTCACTTGAGACTTATAAAATGGAAAACAATTGAGTATATCAAACCATCCATTACCAAAAGTAATATTTTCCGAGTTGAACTCTTCATGCCTCTTCGAATATTTTTTTTTCACAGTCTCTCCGTTCAAGTCTTGTTTTGTACTCGATCGTTTGGTTTTTCAGTGGTTGTTGTCGGCTCTTTTTATATTCGGTTACCTGCGAATTTTCTTTTTCTTATATCGTTAATGCCCTGACTCTCTCTCTCTCTCTCTCTCTCTCTCTCATATATAATTATATTCCTCCTATCTTCCCTCATCGTAGTCCTTTTTTTTGCCTTATACATATATATATATATATATATATATATATATATATATATATATATATATATATATATTCCTCCAATCTTCCCTCATTGTAGTCCTTTCTTATTTTGCCTCATATATATATATATATATATATATATATATATATATATATATATATATATATATATATATATATATTCCTCCTATCTTCCCTCATTGTAGTCCTTTCTTTTTTTTTCGCCTTATACATATATATATATATATATATATATATATATATATATATATAAATATATACATATATACACACACACATACATATATATATATACATATATATATATATATATATATATATATATATATATATATATATATATATATATATATATATATATATCCTTCTATCTCCCCTCATCGTTGTTCTTTTTTTACCCATTCCTAACCGGTTAGTCAATGCATATGACCCTCTGCCATAGTTCCAGTAAATGCTGACAGCGTTAAGCTGACTATAAAACAATCTGACGAGAGTATTCTAACCAGGGCCGGTGCAAAAATTTTATATACCCTAGGCAAGTCTGAATATTTGCGCAAGGCTTATATACACCCGAGGTTGAATTATGACAACAATTTTCAGATCGGAATACCCAACTCCGACTTTTGCACCCAAGACGACCGCCCAGGTTCGCCTAATTGTCGGACTATCCCTGATTCTAACTAATGCTTTCATTTGAAAACCTTTTTTTCTCCAAATGCAGGGCTTGCTAGTTTGGCCCAGGCGTTTAACGAATCGCCTGGTAATCACTTAGTCGTGATTTCGTATCACGATTGGGTAATGTTAATTTTTTAAATGTATTATATTTATTAAAATGAAATAAACCCTTGCGTATTTTTTAACGGGAAATGTCACTTTGACCCAGTCGGTTAGAGGGTCATCAAACAATTACTTGGTCGTAATTTCAATTGTTTATATCGTTTTTGTTTTGATCGGACAAACAGTGAAGAGTTCACTCAATTCAATTAGGTGAGAATTGTTTCTCCTTGTTCTCGCTCTTGTTCTCGCTCTAGTTCTCGCTCTTGTTCTCGTTTGGATAGAAGAACAAAATCGGCTTCAGACTCGGAGTTTGACAATACAATATGAATTATTATGAAAATTTGATCAATTGATACTTATTCAGTTTCTGAAAGTAAACTTATGCAAAATATCAAAATCAGACGTAGGCTGAGAGAAATATAAAAGATATATCATAGCTCCCCACCGCACAGGAGAATTTGTAATATCCTATTATTGGTGATTGTTGGTGTTAGAAGGTCAATATAGTGGAAATACTATGATTTTTTTTTATTTATCTAGATAATTTATTTAGTAATCCCAAGCTTCACTAATGTCCGCTTTACACCATTTCACTTTTACAAAATACCTCATGCCACCGTAATATTGAACTGTGTCTGTGAGCATCTGTGCTTTATCTCCGATTACCTAGCAAGTTAGCAAGATGCGCCTTCAGGTATCAGAAGAGCCTGGGAGAGTTTGTAATGACGTTATGCCTAGCGTAAAACTTGCAATAACCAACAGTGTTATTTTGGCTTCCAGGAACGCTCAAATGTTTCCCATATAAATTGGTTGTAATTGTTTTTTCACTTTACACCATTCCGGTTTACGAGAGGTCTCATGGGAAGATATTCATTCGTTCTCACGATTACATATATAGTGACAAAGCACATATCAAGATCACATATACAAAGTAAATAGATTCCCAAATCCCCCACATTACATTTAGCATGTAAATCGAATTTAATCTTACGATATGTCCGTCGGTCTGTCTGTGTCAGCAGAACTCAAGAACAATCAGAACAATGGCCATCAAACTTTCTGTAATTACTAATGAGGTCTCGGGGTATGTTTTAGCATATTGGTTTTTGAAAATCCCCAAAAGATAATCGTGAGGGATCTGCACTCACTCCCATCCTCATAAGAATGATCTGATTCCAAACTATCTATATTATATTGACAGTCTGGTTCTCTTTATGCGTATGTGACCTGTAAGCAGGCAAACCGGTGCATTATAGCTGGGGGTGTTGAATTAAGGTAACCCTAAAATGTGCTAACCTGGAAGGCAAGTTTCCAGCTAGTATTAATAATTCAAAATGTTGATCATTTAATATTCATATTTTGCAAGAAAACTTATGCAAAATATTAACTTCAGAGGCGTGTCTAGAGGGTAAAAGCGTATATATTGTTCAACTCATAAGAAATGTGTGATAGCCAACTCTTACCGATTTATGGGTCTTGATGCACACACATGCGTGCTCACACAAACACACACACACACACACACACACACATACACACACACACACATATATATATATATATATATATATATATATATATATTCGGTTTCCTTTAATCACACGTATATACGGGTTTTCGAGACTATTTGAACACACATAGACACTCTCTCAATTCACAAATATCAACGTACACAAAAGTTTAATCCATTGTTTACACACACACACATGTACACATACACGGAAGTACTTTTTCGTTTATATACATATACACACACTGAGGCACTCTTATTTACACAATCACATACGTACACAGACGTAATATCTAATTTACACACCCATACATCCACACAAATTTACCCTTCCTTCCATGCACACGCGCACGTTCCCACAGATTTACTCGCTCGTTTATACGCATGCACACACATATAGATTTAATCTTCCATTCACATACACATACACACGTACAAATAGATTTATCCTTGCATTTACACACATGGATTTACACGTATATTCACGCACATATGCATACGCATATAAGCGCATAAATTTTACTCTTTCATCTATGCACACACACACACACACACACGTATACAGATTTATTATTTCATTTACACACACAGGTTTATACTTACCTTCCCACAAACGTATACTTGAAGATTTAGATTTCCATTCACACGCACGGAATTGCACTTTCATTTGCACACACACACATTTACACACAGATTTACATTCTTATTCACACATATGCACATACATATAGGCACAGAGATTTATTCTTTCATCTTTGCACACACACACACACACACACACACATATATATATGCACAGATTTATTCTTTCGTTTAAATACGTATAATCTTGCACCTTGTTGCACACATACAAACATTTCTACTTTCTCATACGTCTCCTATTTCCTAAGGGACCCGCGTTGTTAGCCAAGTCAATATTGAATCAAATTCCCTTCTTCTGTAATTTATTATATTAAAACTGATTTAATGCCAAAATTCTGCTTGTTGCAAGTTGTGTCCTACTGCCGGTTGTATTTGTTTTTGAGTTGTTTTCTGTTTTGAAATATATTTTTTCTTCTATCCTTCTGTTTAGCATTTTCATATTTTCGTTTATTTATTATAGTCATATTTATTCTCTAGAAAAAAAAATTCTTTTTTTCACCCTCTACTCTCGAAATCTTTTTATTTCGTTCTATTTATTCAGATTTTTTTTTTATTTATTTCATTCATTTATTTATTTAGTATTACCTCTGTCAATGTCTTCGTTTTGCTGGCCGAGTTGACCTTGTGTTGTCCAGGGAAAATTTTCTTCATTTCGCTAACGCCAATTCAGCTTTTCTTTTATTTTCTCTCTCTCTCTCTCTCTTTCTCTTTTGCCCAAGACTACTGTCTATGATTAAAAGGCTTTATATTTACTGGGGAAAACGGCTGGCAAAATGAACAGAGTCAATTGAGCTAAGTGCTAAGGTCTGACAAAACCATCCGCTCTCAAATCCCCGCCCAAACTATCAAGATGTATAGTCCATCTTTAGATGCTGATAATTGATCTTCACAGATTCTATGCTTGTTTTCATTTCGAAACGGCGTTCAATTTTGGGATTAAATTTTAAAACACCATTTTTTTTTAAATCAAGAATACTTGACAAATCCCAATGTGAAATGATCTTGCTACTGCGTCTGTGCCTAAAAAAATAATGAATTTTATTCATTAAATCTCATTTGGAAATACCTGAATAAGTCGCGTTTAAGTGGTCTTCTTAGTCTGGTGGTAGGTAATAGAAAAGTTATCACTCAGACTTCTTTCTTCGCAGTTTTTAGTTCTCTCCTCATTTACCTCTGTCAACGTAAGTGAAAAGAAATATATGCATTTGGTCGCATCTGTTCGTTCGTTTGGAGATACGACGTGTCCAAAAGTACAGAATAAAGTTCTGTGATATTTTGTAAGAGGATGGACTGGGAGGTAAGGAAGACGTGGTAAAGTTTTGGGGTGGATTCACGAATTTTTTTTTTTCTAGAGGTATTTTCCCGTTTTGTTTTTGTTTTTTTTGTTTTTTTTTCTCAATTACGTATGTCTTCGATCATGATTGTCTCCAAAAGTTATCGATAAATTTCAATGAAATTTTGTGGAAGGGTGGGAATATGATGCAAAAAAACTGATTAAACTCCGGAGCTGATTAATGTGTAATAATCTCCTCTACGTCGGAGTTATAAGTCCAAGATATGATATCGCCAAGATTTCATGTTTATCCACAGTATATCTTCAAATGTTCCGAATGAATTTCAGTGATATTCTGTGGAAACGTTGGACAATATACTATGGGAGAACTTATGGAATTTCTGGGCGGGATCTATGCACAATTAATCCCCTTTTCCCCTGATAGTGGTAGTGGCAAAGGTGTGCGTTCTTAAATTCTGTGACTAGATTACATACTCTGTTCTCGTTCTACCACATGTAACATTGATGTGTCTTCTGATCGTACCACTTCTGTGGTCGGGCCACGCTGTTTATATAACGCTAGATTACGTTGGAAGGCGGGACAACCATGCCAAGTGCAAAATAGTGCTTATGGTCATGGACTAAGAGTCCGTCTCTTCCATAATAAACAAACGTCCACCCGTGAGTAAATGTAAGATTGGCTTGAAAATAAAAGAAGCATATTTTCAGATAATTTTAAGTCGTAGCTAAAAAAAAATAAGATCGCATTCATTCAATTTTAAAAACAGGTGTACTTTAGATGAAAATACCAATCATGGCCCTGGCAGACAGTATTTGGGATCAAAAAATAAAAATATTCAATTTCCAAGTTTGCGCACTTAATCAATCGAAGATCCACGCTATACACTATTCTGAATTGGACGTTTTTTTGCCAGGTTGGACCAATTCAAACCATCATCACCATCATCATCATAATCAGTCTTTCAATGTCTGTCGTTGGACATAGATCTTCCCCAGGATACGCCACACTTCTCCATCGTAGGCGTCGCGTGGCCAATATTTTCTAAATTTGTCTTGTTCATCGTTTATCTTGTATTCTGTCGGCCTCGGTTTCTTGCATGATCTCCGAAGATCCATCTTGTGAGTTCTGATGGCCATCAGTTGTCTGTAATTCTTGCAACATGGCCTGTCCATTGCTGCTTAAGTTTTGTCATAGATTCTAAGATATCTTGGACTCTGGTTCACTTCCTGATATACCGTGCTGTCTTGTGATCTCTCCATGTAAGGTTGAGCATGATTCTCTCATGTGCGCGTTGCATGCTTCTCAGTTTGCAAGTCTGTCTCTTGGTTAGGTTCCATGTTTTAGCTCCTAAGTGACTATCTTTTATTTTTAAGATTATTGGGATCGTCTTGTTTTTGAAGGTTGAGTTCACTCCGCCAAAGGATTGCCATCTGAGGGTGATCTCTTCCTTCTTTGTGGGTTTCACATAGATTTGTAGTCCTAGGTAGATGTAATGGTCTACTTTCCCCAGTTTTGCACCTTCAATTTTGACATTTATGTCCTTATTCTCAACGTGATTTTGCGCATGACTTTCGTTTTACTGAAGTTCATGTGTTGGCTGATTCTTTTGCTTTCTTCGTTTAGTTCATCCAGCATTAGTTGGGGGTCGTGTAGGTTCTCTGCGAAAAAGATGATGTTGTCTGCGAATCTTACGTTGCTCAGATATTCACCGTCTATTTTATTCCTCTATTCTCCCAATCTAGGTTTCGGAAGATCATCTCAATGCAGGTTGTGAAGAGTTTGTGTGAGCTGGTATCACCTAGTCTTACTCCTTTTCGGAGCTGGAGAGGTTCAGAGTTCATAAGTAGTCTGATAAAAGAGTTGCTGTGATTGTGTATATGTTGTAGTACTTTGACGTATACAGGGTCTAGATCTTGTGGGGTGATGGCCTTCATGACCATTGGAGTCAAATGCCTTCTTGAAGTCTATAAACGCTACAGCGAGTGGCAATACCTAAGTATTATGAGTTACGGCAATCGGTAGGCAGGTTGCAATTTTAATTTGAATTGATACGAATCCGGAAAGATTTAGTTAGTCACTCAATAGAAACTGCCATGTGACCACCGTCTTTTGGCAGCATGCCGTGTTGGGGATTATCAATTTAAAAAAATGAAAAAAGGGTGATCAATGAATCAGTTACTTCAATTGCCCTCTGTTGGGACAACAAAGGTTCGAATTTGCAAATAATAAGGAACAAATAGCGTGAACACTGCCGGACATAAACCAATGGACCAATTTGACATAAACTCACAGACTTTCATGACATTTACTGGTGTTTAGAGAGTTCTTTGTACCGGGGCTACCTCATTATCGATTGTTTCGACCAAGTAACATGTATATATATATATATATATATACACACACATAGGTGGTGGCATAGAACAGGGTTTAGCAAGTGAGTGTGCCCAATTGCTGTGACTTTGCCAAATTGAAATAAGCGTAACAGAATTCTATATACGGATAGTATAAATATGGCAGACCTGGGCAATAGAAGGTCAAATCTTGGACACTGAATTGAAAGCAGATTCCTGAACTAGCATTAGAGGTCTGCAGCCCATTCCATCGGTTAACAACAGTACGCCTGCCCGTGTAGGTTGAAACAAAGGTGACGAGATAATGTGTGCGCGAACTTTGAGACTTGAAAATTATATCTTTTCAGGATTATGCAAATTATTCGTAATATTTGCAAAGTACGGTATTTATTGTTAACTAGAATATTCCTGTCCAAAATGACGGAGTTATTTGCGTATGGATCAACACTAAAGAGCCTAAATTAGGTAATTTACTCTTAATAATTCGTATAATTATCATAATTCCAAGTTTGTTTATTATTTTTTTTTGTAAGTCTCGTCTCATATCAAGCGGTTTTAATGTGTGATAATCAGACATGAAATTTTACGAGTTTCTATTTCGTTTTTCTTTCATCTTGCCGTAGTTGCTTTTTATCGCAGCGTGCATATAATCACATGCCATAGTCGAATGGATCAGAAATAAAGAAATTACCGTTAACAAGATTTGAACTCACATCATATCCTTAGGAGCCAGCTAACACATGGTCGTCCACTAGGGTTGGGAGAAATAGAAATACCCCTCCTCTATCAGGCCTTTACACCGAGGATGAGACGGTTCGAAAGTAGGAATCTTATCTATATTATCAAGGGCTAAAATATGTACGTATATACGTTTGTACACAAGGATGCCGAAGACCACGCATCACATAGCCGGAATAAAGGCACGTTCGAAGTCAGCAGATTCCAAATTTCCTTCAGCACCTATCTTTAGGTCGAATTTTTAAAAAAGGAATTGTCGATTTCTTTGGGGCCTGCGCTTGCACGCTCTGAAAAAAAAATTATAATATCTTTTTTTCTCTCTCCATGTAGGGCTTTCACGAAAACTATTGGAGTTAAAACCATTCTTTTTTTTTTCATTTTGGCAGTATCGGCAGGTCTCAAATTACCTACAGCACACAACTCCAGGTCGAATTTGAAAAAAAGAACTTCATCGATTCTAATTGGGTGTGCATTAGCGCTGTCAGAAAATAAGTCTGCCAAAACTATTCTTTTGTCGTTTTTTTCATCTTGGATCTTATATGCATAAAGTGAAACCATTAATATATATATATATATATATATATATATATATATATATATATATATATATATATAATGTGTTTCATCAGGGAATGGATACGTGATCCGACGGAATGACAATAAATTGCATCATATTAACATCTTAATTAAAATATCAATTTCCTAATAACATAATTGTGGCGTTGAAAGAAACGAATAGAGCAGATGTAGACCAAGAGTGAGCAAAATGAGATTTTGGACCAAAAATAGTTATTTGCGAGTAGCTGTTTAGCTCAATGGTGAAACAACGCTATGTTGAAGCGGCTACCCAATCGGTCGAAGGTTTGTTTCTTGCAGCAGTCCCATAACTTTTAATTTTTTATTCTATTTACGTAGTCTAGGCCAACTGATACATTCACCGTGTTATAACAGGAGATTGTCTCAATATGATGTAACACAATTCATATATATATATATATATATATATATATATATATATATATATATATATATATATATATATATATATATGTGAATCCGTATCATCCAAAGAAGGATTTCGTCATTTATTAGAACCTACACACATTTAGGCTGTTTTGTTCTTGTTGTTTTTTTTTGGGGGGGGAGGGTTAGGGCGCTAATTTGTGGGCATAAGGGGCATGGTAGTTCGATAGCCAAGTGGTTGAGTAAGAAAAAAAAGAAGTTGATTGAGCAAATTCAAACTTCGGTAGAGAAATATTTTTTCTTTCAGTTTTATATGCTGCCAAACAATTTGACATTCAAACCTCCCGGATATTTATCGGTTTTGATTTTTTTTTTTTTTTAATTTTCAGGTTTTTAAATGAGTTTTATTTACAATGTAGTTATAATGCTAAACTGCAACCTCACTTTCCATTCTTCATCGGAAAACAGCAAAGATGGATTTCTTTCTTTCTCGTTGTTTATGCAGTTCGGTTGAGTCTACATCATATAAACTAATAAAGAACATGCGTGTCCGTGCTCTGAAAGGGCAGACAACTATGCATCTTTGGGGGAAAACAAAGGTATATAAAAAATCAGCAGGTCTCAATTCACCGACAGCACACATCTTAAGGCTCAAAAGAGGAGGAAATCAAGTGAGGAATCATTCTAGGATGGCAAGCCTTCGGCAGAGCAAGTTCTACTTTCAGAAACCAGACGATCCCAGAGCATATTGGAAATCAACATTGGGTTTCAATTTATCACACCACACATTTTTTTAGTTGAATTTCGGATCTGAGTCCGTGTTCATATGGAAAAAAAAAACAATTTTGACGCTGAAGAAATTATTAAGAACATCTATATACATTTATTTAGAAATTAGGTACATGCTATCGACGGACTTGGTTCGAAACCCGATTGAGAAAATTTTACCTTTTTTTTGTTTCAATTTCATGTGCTTTCAAATTATTAGACATTCAAACCTCCTGGAAATTTGTAAGTATTAGGAATGAAAACATTTAAAGTTTTTTTTTTCTTGAAGAGGGGGTCCGATTTACAGAGTAGTTATTATGTTAAGCTGTACTTTTACATTCCATGTGTCATTGATGACCATGGATGCGAATTCCCTCTTACCAGTTTTTTTTTCTAAGAGCAAAAACCCTAACCCTACTTCTAACCCTAATCCAGTACCAACACACAAAAAAAAAAAACATGGACACATTTTAAATCAGCTTGAATATCTTTATTGATCACTATTTTGCTGGCTGCGTGTAGTGCCGTTATAAAGAAATACGGTATTTTTTACTGTTACGTATTAGAAACCCACAACCAAAACTGTCAACCTAGTTTTCTTCAGTTTTTTAGTGAGTCCGGCTGGCTATGTATGTATCACGCGTACATGCTGCATCAATAGGGCTACAGAACCGAACATTGAAACATCCACTCCTTATTAAGTCTAGAAAAACGTCGTTTTCTTTCTGACCCCCAACTCCAAAAGTTTTAGTGGGTGTGCGCATCGTAACTCTACTGAGTGACTAACCAGACCTCCCTCTCTCTCTCTCTCTCTCTCTCTCTCTCTATATATATATATATATATATATATATATATATATATATATATATAATTATAAATATTGAATAATCTATTGATTCGATTTCAGCTTGCTCAACTTCGGTTTTTTATGATAGGTCTATAGCATTCAGATTCGTGATTTTAGGCGTCTGTCTCCATGTTAACTCTCTTTTTTTAAAAATTACTTTATATAGGAATATCCTTGATAAACTTAACGTCAATGTCTGTTGATATCAATAATCTATTTTCCATTCTATTATCAAAACAAGCTTTGGTTTGCCATTGTTATTGACCATCGTTATTATTTTTTTTTCTCTTATTGTCTGTGTCTGAACTGCGAACAATTGGAGAGTTAATTAACCTGCTCATCTTTCTGGCAGCATTTCTCGTAGGGCGATGCTTTCAGAAACAGTGTTTGACTGGATATCAAAGTAGCCACGTGGGTAAAATAACTCTCTGTTTATATGGAACCACCGGAGCTACCCAACATATATTTATATGTGCGTGTTTTTATGTGTTTTGTATGTGTGTGTGTGTGTGTGTGTGTGTGAGTGTGTGTGTGTGTGTGTGTGTGTGTGTGCGTGTGTGTGTCTATGTGTTTACGTGTTTGTATGTCCCAATGCTCTTTTTTTTACGTGACTTGAAATTCTGACGCTACGATTGTTCAATTATTGACTGCGATGACGAATCTGTTTTTGTTTTGTTTTGTTTTTTATTATTATAATCAATTTTTATTTACGTTTTATATTCTTTTATCATGGGGAATTTTTGATGAAGAATTATATTTTTAATTTTTAATGAGGAATTTATTTTTCATTTTTGTTTCCATTTCTTATATCAGTGATCTATTTTCCATTATTTTATCAAAAACCTTTGTTCGTCATTGTTTATCGTTATTTTCCCTTATTGTCTATGTTTCCGTAGAGAAACAATCGTACAGTGAGCTAACCCGTTCATTTTTGTTACAGCATTCGTCGGAGAGGGCAATGCTTTCAGAAACAGTGTTTGCCTGTCCGTCATTCCGGGAATAGGATTGGTTTCGCGGGTAAAACAACGCTCTATGTACGTCTGTTCTCATTTATTGATTTTTAATGGCTTTTTTTTTCATTTTTCTTTGCAGGAAATAACAGGAAAACGAAAGAACGAACAAGGGTTTAGGGCTCCCGACAGCCCTGGAAAAGTAGTCACCTCTTATCACAATGATGGTGGACATGGGCGAAGTAAAGGAAATACTAGATGTAAGGGAGAATTTCCAGGTAGGTGACTTAAAAAGTCACTGTATCTATTTTTTTCACATTTTTTCACTTCTTTTTTTTATCATCGGATCAAGTATTATAAATAGTTATCATTATAGTCATTATTAAATTCTATGACAACTTTTTACCTTCATCTTGAATGATTAGTTGCTTTTTAACACAACCCTCACTCAGATCGATTCCCCTCTGACAGTGAGTAAATAGTCTCTGATTGGAAAATGAAGAATAAGCCTCATGCTATTTACTCACTACCAGAGGGAAATTGGCCTGGCTAGAAGTTGCGATGGAAAGCAAATAAAAAAATCAAGATTAAGGTAAAAGGTCATAAAATTTAGAATGATCATCACTGTATCTATATTTTTTCTTTTTATTTATTCATTTAGTTTTTTATGTCTACGATGGTTGTTATTCTTATGAGTGACGTATCTCTAACCGTATAACCCGCGTCAGCTTATAACATGTACCTATAACTTATTTGGCAAGGAATATTCAAGAGAAGAAATGAAAAAAACTGAAATTTCTATGAACTTCGTTGTCCATAGGGTCTTCGTCTAAGATTGCAGGCTATATAAGGAAAAATGCAACTAACATTAAATATACCGGTCTGCACACATAGATTATCGGCCAGTATTCCCGAACGTGCTTTAAAATTCAGCGAAAACACCCTGCAGTGCAATAACAGAAATAACATTCACTGAATTCCAGTATGTTCCTGCCACTAATACGTGTATATTTTAGCATGGCATTTTGATTTTCAATCATAACTTAATCATTTATAAGCGGTATTAAGTTGTAAGTCTAGTACCGGTAAGCTCTACCCCAAAGCCTACATTATCCCAACCAGCAGGGTATAAAACGCAGAGTGATCTTCGGAGGGTTTGGTTTTTTTGTTGTTTTTTTTTGTATAAGTGCGCCTTATATGGTGACAAATGCATCAAATTCAATTAAATGAATGCTGTGCCCGCTTTACACGGGGTTCTCCACAATACACGAGGTTACCTGATATACATGGAGTTCCCTGCTATCTGAAAGTACAGTGTTCCAATAAAAACCTTTGGTGAGCCAATACCCATAAATCTATACGGAAAAAATTGTACTATTTTTCAAATTGTTGTATCTGCCACCATCGATCATCGTCTTTATCTGTATCTACTTCATCCGATTGTTCGTATATCTTGGATCTTTAACGCAGGATCCATAAGTAAATGAGGTATTAGGTTGAATGGGGAACATAGACGAGTCCTCCTGGTTAAAAGAAAAAAACGTAATGCGAACGGGGCAAGTTATGAGTAGGATAGAATAATGAACCTATCATCTCTACCTCGTGATTTAAGTGAGATACCAAAGTATCTTACTATATAAAAGCCCATTTGAACGTTAGACTTGGAGGTATACAGGCGAATAATGTATCCATTCGGCCACCGTTCCAGTGTTGGAATATAAAGTGTAATTAACTCCGAAGTAAATTAAAAGGTTATTTTTTAAAATCAAGTTTGATTGTAAGTTGATATGATAACCCTATATTTCACTAATTTGAATTAGTAACTAATATTTTCTTAATAATATTGATGTACCAAACTCATTGAAAACAACGATAACTAAATTTAACCTTTCCTTTGAGTTTGTATTTCTTTTCAACGAGACACCCATCGCTTTAAAATTTGAAATCCAATCACTGCTTGACTTTTTCTTTCACCAAATAGTTAATTTCATTATTATTGGAATATTAATTTCATGGAAACCAAATAAAAAGAAATGCAGTAACATTAGTTTACATGCTATGAATAATGGGGTATCAGGTCGACAAAAGAAATATCAACCCTTTTGGTTAGCTCGTTGTTTTTTTTTCCTCAGTGTTACGTTCCTTGAACAAGCTGCTCTGATTATTTCTTTTTTTAAAAACTGTTGATTGATTTCGCTCCAAGTGACACAGCGTAAACTTTCCTGACGAAATGGCGATGATTTTCAGTCATTTTCTATTAGCAATAACGATAAAATATTCTTGATCATTTGATAAAAAAAGGTCTGTTCTTTCTGTGGTCTGTCCATTTCATCTGGATTTCCAATGCATTCATTGAGTAAAATTATTTACGATGCTTTTCTACAATAAAATCATTGTATCTGTTATAGATTCAATAGCCCTACTTTTGTTTAGCAATGTTTGCATGAATTTCTCACAACTTATTATTACTTTCTTAATGCTCACCTATCATAAATCTATATACAAAGCATTCTATAGTAGAATAAGTTACTATGCATTTTTATAATAAAACCATTTGCAGTGCACGTCTGTTGTACTAAAGCCACATTATGTCAGTAAAGCTTGCATTAATTCCTGGCCACAGCACCTTTTTTTTACTTTTGAAGCATTTCTATAGTAAAATCATCAACTATGTATTTCCATTATTGATACAATAGTCCAATTTTTCTCTAACGTTAGCGTGAATTTCTAGCCACAGACAATCCTTTCGTCTTGATTATCAATTCATGTCTATAATAAGACCATTTACGACGCAATTCTAATGTAGAGTACGTTTCAGTGTATTCCTGGTGTAAATCATTAGCATTGCATTTCAATTATATATATATATATATATATATATATATATATATATATATATATATATGAGTATGTGTGCGTGTTATCATCACAGTAATGGAGGTGGGCAGAGCACATAGTGAGCAGAATGCTGATGAAGCAAAAGATTGGTGCCCGTGAGACAGTAAACGCAGTAGGAGAATCGGACTCGAGGTGGGAAGAAGAGATAGAAAACTGTGCCGATAAGACAAGACAGAGATTAGTGCAATCACGCTCTTCACTGAAGGAGACGGTAAAGACCTTCGGTCAGCAGTGGACTTATGACTTGTGTCATTTCAGTTACTTATTTCCTAATATCTGTTAATGTAATTTATGTAATGCTGTATTACTGATTGCTCTACCACGATGTATATATATATCTGGCCACTGGGCTTACAATATCGTTTTTCTTGAGAGTAGCAAAATTCTATATGATAACGAAAACTGTCATCTCTTCACTACATATATATGGATATATATATATATATATATATATATATATATAAATATATATATATTGATGTTTTGTGAGATCTATATCAATATCAATAAGTTTATGTGTATATATATATATATATATATATATGTATATATATATATATATACATTTATATATTCTGTTTGTTACTGACGCATTTCATTGATTAATTTACTTTCCTGTTATGACATAACAATGAAAATTACGTCATAGTTACTCTTAAGACTTTATGTCTGATAACATGTCGAAACAGATTGAGATGAGTTGAGATTTGGAATTGGAATATTTCAATTATCAAAAAATAAATTACCCAATAAAATATCTTCAGTCTCCTTAGTGTCGATTTTATAGTATATATATATATATATATATATATATATATATATATATATATATATATATATATATATATATGTATGTATGCATATATATAATGTTTGCATAAATTTCTGACCACTGCATTGACAATATCTTTCTTTCTGAGAGTAGCAAAATTCAGTGTGATAACGAAAACTGTCAGTTCTCCTCCATGTTTGTAATAAAATAGACGATATCTTCAAGTGATGAATAACCTGCAAAGGAAGGAGAAAATGAAGGAAATAATAGATAAGAAAGGTAGAAAGGAGGTTGGGAGAAGTAGGTGGTTAACGAAGGAAAAATAAACGAACTAAACAACAAAAGGGCGGGTGAAATGTGTGCAAAAAGAAATATGGCGACTTGGCTCTGTGAACAGAGATCCGGGAGGGTTTTCCCCGCGTCTTTTCGGGTCTTGAGTCGACGAGACCAGTTTTTGAATTGCCCAACAGCCTGCGCAATGGATGCTCTCTCTCTCTCTCTCTCTCTCTCTCTCTCTCTCTCTCAGAGGAATGAGATGGATGCAAATAACGATACAGAATTAGCTAACGATTCTTACTGATCATTTCGGTAGTATGGTGAATTTGACTGTGCCCTTGTGCCAGACTGAACTAAGTTCAATATTTTTGGCTCTATGGTGGTGCAGTAGGTAACAAGCTCTTCTTGATGACAGCGTAATGAGTTCGGTTCTCACTGATTGCTTCACTACTGAGCTCTTGAGTCACATTGGACTTATGTTAGTATCATTTGCACCTACTGCGTTGCAATGATCAGCAAGTTTCTGTTCAAGACCAGTTATTTAGTTTAGTGACTCTCATCCTCACTGATTGCTCCACAACTTGAGCCAGACTGGGCTTAGCTTAATATTAATGGCGCTCACTGTGGCATCATGGTTACCAAGATACTGCCCAAGACCAATTCATAAGTGTAGTGAGTTCAATCCTCACTAATTGCTTCACTGCTGAGTTCTTGGGCCAAACTGGGCTTAGCTTGATATTCTGCACACCTCCTGTGGTGAAATAGTTCGCCTCGTGCACAGGGGGTCTTAGATTCGTTTCCTAGAATGAGTGACTAGAGTGGAAAACTTTTCATCGAGACAAATTTCCCTGTGCGCTCAATCAACACCTAATGAGTACACAGTTGTATGATAAGGGTAGGGGAATCCCTTCAAAGGACTGGTGACAAGTAGGTCATAACCCGTTGGAATAAAATCCTGGTCTCGGTCAGACTTGAGATTTGCAAGGATCCTTAACTTGATGCAGATAGCTGAAACCGTCACTGGGTGATCTTACGCCAATGAGAGTTGTCTCTTAGGAGACGGAGCGCTTTACTTTTTACCGTTGTGTAATGGTTAGCATAGAGATTTGCTGTCCTAGGTAGATGTAGTGGTCTACTTTCCCCAGTTTTGCATCTTCGATTTTGACAGTTATGTCCTTATTCTCGATGTGATTGTTGCACATCACTTTTCCAAAAATCAAAATAGAGAGATGAACAAGACAAATTCAGAAAATACTGGCTCCGCAACGCCCATGATAGAGAAATGTGTCAGATCCTGGGGAAGGTCTATGTCCAACGACGGACGTTAAAAAAAGACTGATGATGAATGGTTCGCAAGCTCTTATCGCAGACCAATTTGTAAGTGCTGAGAATTAGATACTCATTTATTACCACAATACTGTGTTTTTGTATCATACAAAGCTAAATTCAGGATATATATCTCTCTATATATATGTGTGTGTTTGTGTGTGCGTGTGTGTGAATAAATCAAAAAGTCATTCCCTAATGATGAAAAAATGTCTTTTTTACACAATAAATATCTATTTTATAGTTATCTTTTTCTTTGTTGATGGCCCAAGCTTTTCATCAATCACATTGATCGAACATTATGCAATGATCTTTTTAGATCAAATTCCAGCTCATAACTATGTTAGTTACGTACTTATTGACCCATTCCTGAATAATTCATTATCATCATCAGCTATGATAAGTCTACTGCTGGACAAAGGCCTTTCTCATCTCCTTCCGTGACGACCGCGATTATGCTAAGCTTTGCCGTGCTCTACCGGCGCACCTTTCTATCTCATTTCTTCATCTTAGGTCTGGTCTTTGCCTACTGCGTTTACTGTCCCATGGGTGACAATTGTGTGGCCTTTTCCTAATTGTCTAGCATACCATTTTTATGGCTTAATCATTTGTATAATATCCTTCACTCAAGTCCTCCCTCTGATTTATGTCGATATGAGTGCGCATGTATGTGTGTGTGTGCATGTCCGTGTCTGTGTGCGCGCGCTCTTTACCCTGTTCTAAGCTAAGCTTGGTAAAAATGATCATTCAAACGAAAGGGAAAAAGCTTCAACAAAACCATGAAAAATATTGAATAAAAGCAATGAATGAAAAATAAAATTATATATATATATATATGTATAGTAAGAGCAAATGGAAGGAGAAAGAGCGATAGTAGAGATAAATGAATAAAAAAGAATAGAAAGGAGAGAACAAAGACAAAATAAATAACGAATGAGTTTTGAAAAGAAAGAAAACAGGTCTGGTGAGTCACACAATAGAAACTGTCATGCAACCAACGTATATTGGGGTGATCAATTGAAATTTGGAAAAAAGGGTGATCAATGAATAAGTTGCTTCTTTTGCCTTTTGTTTGGCAGTAATCACTAAAACATCTGAATTCAGAAAAACAAACAAAACAAGTGCGAACGTTGACAGACACCAACTAAGTAACCAATTTAGTATAAAATTAGATTGCAAACTCATCCGTCACCTAATGACTTAATAAGGGAGGGGTGAATTTTTTTCATCGTTTTGGGGTTGGGGATATAATAAAGAGTAAATGTTTATATTTTCTGTCTTTTAGCCCTATTATTGCAACATCTATGAGAGATACATACATAACCAATCAGCCAGACTCGTTTAAATACTGAATGAGCTCAAGATAAGAGTTTTTGCAGACGGTTTCTAAAAGACGTCGTATGAGTATCAAAAAGCAAGTGGAAATCAGCCTGTTTGTAGTCAATTAATCTTTGAAATTTGTCCTTTTTCATAAACAACCAACCAATACTGTCACCAATACTATCAACATAGGTCTCTTCAGTTTTTAAATTGATCTGGCTTGCTGGTTTGCTGGCTG
The DNA here is from genome assembly GCA_963457665.1 of Thysanoteuthis rhombus. Taxonomy (NCBI): domain Eukaryota; kingdom Metazoa; phylum Mollusca; class Cephalopoda; order Oegopsida; family Thysanoteuthidae; genus Thysanoteuthis; species Thysanoteuthis major. Next base: position 42,031,300 of record OY735214.1, on the reverse strand, counting down.
GCAGGCTGACTATGTATGTATGTATTAAGAAATGGATATATGACCCGACAGAATGATTATAAATTGCGTTATCTTACATTGAAACTCTTTTTCGAAATGATCTCCTGTCATTACACAGTTAATATATCCTTTGGTCTAGACAACATAAATAGAATAAACAGTTAAAGAAATGTATCAATGGAGCTATTGGGTGACATATTTAAGTATTCACATCTCATTATGCATGGAAAATATTTCGTTTTTGTTTTTGTTTGTTTTTTTAACTCCACTCCCTCAAATAAGTTTTCAGTGGAGGGTTCAATTTGTAGTGTATTCTTATACCAAATTGATCTCTTATTTGTGTCCGGCAGCATTCATGTTTTATCTTATTTTATTTTATTTTTTTTTTCTTTGAGTTTCAGTCTTTTTTTAGTAATTACTGCCCGACAAAAAGCGAGAGAAGTAACTCATTCATTTATGTACCCTTTTTTTTCTAATTCTAAATTGATCACTCCCAACACAGCATGCTATCAAAAGACGCTGATCACCATACGGTTTCTATTGAGTGACTAATCATACCTGTTTTGTTTCTGCTTTGTATTTTATGTTTTAGAGGAAACGTTGGGGGCGAAGAAACATAGTCAAATAATGGAAACAAACAAACTATGTGATCAGGATAAAGAATAGTGCATGCTGGATGAAAGAAATTTGAGAAAGAAAAAAAGCAAGAAAGAAAAAAAAATCAGCCCAGCACAAGAGAAATAGCATTGACCACAAAAGATCAAAAAATGAAAGAATAGAGAATTGTTGGGAAATATTATTGACTAGAGATCCAAGACTCTGGCAAAATGAATAGGACTTTTTCTAACTCCGAATACGGAGAGGACAATAAACATGTCGAGGCTGCGCAAGTGAATTGAATAGCTGTAACAAGAGCGTACGTATGTATGAATCTACGACTATCTGTGTAGGCGCATAGATTCAAATAAGAAATAAAAAAAGAGTATTCGTGCGCATGCGTGTTTCAGTTGATCGTGGTGTAACACGTATTTCTTTTAGAGATATATCCCCACGTTCAAGCGTGTATGCGAAAGCATGTCAATATAAGTTCATCCTGTGATCCAAAAGTGAAGCATTTACTCATTTTTTTTTAAACCTAAAAACATTTCGTAAGCTGAAATGACGGGAAGTGAAGAAGCAATTACCATTGATTTATAGGGAAAAACTTCTGAGCGGTCCAAGACTTGGAAAATGGTGAGGATGGTATAGTAAGCTGAGACTTTGAAGGTTTGGAATGTTGGCGGCACAGGAGATAGGGGGTGTAGAAGAAACAGGAATATGATAGTCATGGCCTCTGTAACAGCAAACTGCGTTATAAACACTGAACACTGTTATTGCTCTTCGCCTGTTTTTCCTCCTGAAATCTCAAAAGTCGAAGTGAATTTTTCAAAAATCGGAGAATACGAATACAAGGGAAAACTCTGCTGATAACGATGTGTCAGACAGCAGACTTCCTGATGCGCTCTCTCATATATATACATATATATATGAATATATATATATATATATATATATATATATATATATATATATATATTATTGTGTCATCCACAGACAGCTCTTTCGATGTGTTACATCTCTTCAGTGTGGCTATAGACATTGACCCATCCAATACCACGAGGCAGAAACCCTCTCATTGGCCCCGGTGGCCGATATCCTACCTCTGGACTACGGAACTGGACAGTCAGTAAGGCTGAATTTAAGCGATATATTCATTTTACGCAGAAACTCCTCATTCACCAGAGTGCTCTATTCCTATGAAAGAGCATTGCATAAGCTTACAATGGATGTGTTACCTCACCTAAAGAGTGCTCAATCCTGAATAGAGGAGCATTAATATATGTATATATATATATATATATATATATATATATATATATATATATATATACCTTGATATTCGCAGGTTCTCTATTTGTGACTTCGATGATTTGTGGTTCAGTCTTCAATAATCTAATGAGGGCATACCGCGAAAAGCCACACTTCAAAAAATACATCGTGCAGTATAAACAGAGCATGAAAAGTTTCATTATCAGTCTTTTATCATCCTTATTCGGGCATAGACTTTTCCCAGAACTCGCCATACCTCTCTATCGTGGGCGTCGTGGAGCCAATACTTTCTGAACTTGTCTAGTTAGCCTCTCAATCGTGTATTCTGCCAGCCTCGGTTACGCATGTGATTCCAAGGGATTCATGGAGTGAGTCATAATGTCCATCGGTTGTCTGCTTTTCTTGCAACATGACCAGCCCATTTCCATTCGTGTTTTTAATGAATTCTATGATGTCTTGGATTCCAATTTTTACCCTGATATATTGGTCTGTCTTGTGATCTCTCCATGAGAAGTTGAGCAGGATTCTTTCATGTGCACGTCGCATGCTTTTCAGTTCGAGGGTCAGTCTCTTGGTTCAGTTCCAAGTTTCAGCTCCATAGGTAAACATCGGGAGGATGCATTGGTTGTATACTCTTCTTTTGGGGGGCTATCAGGATTTTTCTTGTTCTTGAAGATTGATCTTGCTCTACCGAAGGCTTCCCATCCTAGAGTGATCCTTCGCTTGATTTCTTCTTCTTCTAGGGATTTCATGGAGATTTGTTGTCCTGGGCGGATGCAGTGATGTACTTTCTCCATTTTTAGAAAATCACAAATGTATGGTAATAATATTTGTGATCTGTAGACAACATAAACTCAATTTATATGCGGATTAAACACTCATAAATCAGTTATTTTAGACGTAATTTTTTTTCTCTGTGTTGTAAACAAATTTATTGATTGATTCTTTAGTAGATGAAGTATTAGAAGCCATTTTTTTATGCTATCATTTACCTTCATCTTGAATTTTTTCTTGCTTTTTATCGCAACTTCTCCCAGGCCAGGTATATATTTTTTAAAGTCACAAAAATATTGAGATGAATATAAACATTAGCATTAAAGGAGAAAAATATCGTTAATAATCGCTGAACTGTAGTTTCATGTAATTTGCAGGGGGGGTATGGTTAATTAACTGAATATATTTTTGATAGCATCTACTTCTAACGCACTTTTAAAACATATTGCAATAATTAAATATCTTCTTTGGGGATTTGAATTTGGTTATAACTGCAAGAGAACAACGTAAGGTTAGTAGTAAGAAAAAGAAAAAAAAAACTTTTGCATTACTTGTCGAGGATTTCTGTACAGATTGGGATAGTTTTTACGTTTTTGACTGAAAAAAAAATCGATTCCGCCATAATTTACGTATCTGTCACAAGAAAAATATCAAGTTTTGATATTTTAAATTTTTACCATGTGATTTACTGAATCCATTTATTTATCTGTACACTTACAATTTGAGAATGGTGAAGTGTTTGTTTATTATTTATGGTACAAGATTTATGGGTTCGGGGGACCAAAAGGGTTACGGCCCTTGGTACCCTCATCTCTGCACTAAGATTAGAATAGGAGTAAGGCCTATATATATATATATATATATATATATATATATATATATATATATACTAGGTGGAGGTACCTGGCGTTGCTCAGGGAACAAATAATCAATACTGAGAGGTCATGTAGTAACACTGAGCTTCTTGAAGTTCAATAAACAAAAGTAATAAAAAAAGTGAAAGGTGGTACAGTGATCACTAACACAGATCTTCTCAAAGATATAGTCACATACACCATGTTCATACAGGGCTAAAGTTACCCATATATACAATTTTTCAGCTGGTAGAGTAGAATAGTCTTACGTACGTCTGAAAATGTCTAAATTGATCTGACCATAAGTTGACCTTTATAGGAAAGCAGAAGTCAGTATCATATATCCTATGTCCATCTTGGTGTCAAATTTGTAGCCCATAGAGCACAACCGTCTTTGTTTGACCTGAAATTGACTTTAGAGACCACCGAAGTTCCTTCAAGGAGCTACCATCTCCGTTAAATTTGAAAATGCTGACCCATCTAAAACTAGCTTGACCTCAAAAGCTTGAGGGGCCACTATAGATCACTGTCACCTGTTGTATGTTCTTATAAGGTCAAATTACCTTTATACACAAATCTTCAGTTTTTAGGATGCAACTGTTTAGGAGTCTACAGAAAGCATAGAAACAAACCTGATTCGTCAATTAAGTATTAGATACATATTTCGTCTTTGTAGAATTGCTTATTTCTTCGAGGATAATTTGTCGCTTATATCCACTAGTAAAATCGCGATGAAAAAAAAATCATGGATACATATTTTATTTTCATGAGACGATATCTTAAGAAAAACTGCTGAATTCTTCTCAGTGGAAGAGTTTTTAGTTTCAAATTGTTACCTTTAAATGGAAGAATCGATGGCTACGAACACAGGAACCAAAAATCACATCAGTCATTGTATCATCATTAGCCTTTCGACGTCAGTCGTTGGACACAGAGCTCCCCAAGATTCGACAGACCTCTCTATGAAGGGCATCGTGAAGCAAATACTATACGTCTTTTAAGCAGACTAGATAAGCATGGGTTGGTTTCAAACCATCGATACAGGGATATCCACTAACAACAGGCAACCGTATTAGCTTGCTAATCATTGCTATACGACGAGCGGTCGGAATCTTTCTTTTCATTACTATTTTGTTTATTAACGTAATAGTTTTGTATCAGATAATCAGTTGTGGGAGATCCAATGAGAATCGAACCTACTAACAACAGCCAGCGAGATTAGCTTGTCAATCATGACTATACGACCTGTTCCCCTCCAAATTCGTCAATCTCGGAGAAAAACGAGCATGGAATATATTTGGGTTTCAATGAAAAGTTCTTTCAGAAAAGTTAACAGTGAATTTGTTTACTTAAAAGAGTCCGTCATAGTCAATGGTCAATAGGAGGTATTTCTTATCGGCAAAATTGTTTTGAGTCGAAGAGTCCAGTGTTACAGACAGAGAAAATCGCACTTTTCGTTATATCAGTAGATATAGATCATCTTTTATCTTATCTTTATTGTTTGGTTACACATCATACTAGTAATAGTTGTGATGGTACCAAGTTGTTTGATTTTTTCAATGAAGCACTGGTATAATTATTATCATTAGTATTTTTTTTTTTGCTAGTTATTATCTCATCTTATTTCTGTAGCTTTTTTTAATCACGTTGTAGTAATCGACTTGGCAGTCTGAATCTCTTAGATGAAGTATTAGCTTTGTTATTAATTTTTAACTAGTTTAGTATTCCGATCCATGATTTTGTTATTCTATTCCCCCTTCTCTGCCAAACTCATTTCTTTGTTTCGTTTCCCTTATCACTTCTGTCCAGGGAAAACGAGAGCGCAGATGGCCCCTCAGGGGGTGAGGCTACATTGGGCCACCAGCAGGATTCGAAAGCAGAAGCCCCTAGAAGCTTTGAACTCTTAGCAATATTTCAAGTCTCTGTACCGCTAGGGGGTACCTGTAGCCAAACGGTTAGCATCACGGAAAATGGAAACGGCACGAGGGCTTTATTTTTATTATTTTATACCACTAAGTTATGACTTGAAGAGCTGCTTTTTTTTTCTTTCATTCTCGCTGGATAAAGGCATTTTGAGTGAAAAAAAATCGGGAACATCTGTCCATTTAATTGGATGATTCGTTGAAAATTTAAACAAGGACTACTTTAATGAGTTTTGCGATGAATGACATAACCGAACGAAGCATGCTTTACGAGTCTTTTTCAAATCAAATGTTTTTATTGTTTCAATTCTTCCCCCCAATTCGCTTTCAGTACCAAGAACGACTTGGTTGTTCAGTCTCTCCTGTGTCATCCTGCTCCCCAAAAAGCTCCTGGGAAGCTATAGTCTCCTGACAGAGCAATCAGCATATGCTACCGTAACTGGTAATGAGCAGGATATTCAGTGTAATAAATGCATCAGGAAAAAAAATCTCATCAAACTCGTACAGTTTTAAAAGTCTTCAAAAGTCGATGTTGGCCCCATGATTTCACCAAAGTCTGATACACGTATGGTCCTACAGAGCCCCTTTTTCTTTTTGCATGGATTCTGGGCGATCATATTGGTAACTTGCACGTATAAGGTTAAGTACTTCTTCTGTCGTGTGTTGATTCTGTCGTAAAACGCTGAAGAAACCATTAATTGTGTTCGCAGCGTCAGACAACTTTGACACTCCGACAATCAACGAATCAAGGAGAACAAAGAAGTTCAAAATCAGATTCAGGCTCATCAGAGTCATCACGAATATTTTCGCGGGCATTCTTCTCTGGTTCATCATTATCATCATCATCATCATCGTCATCAACAACATTTATCCATGACTCTTAGTTCTTTTTAACATTCCATTTCATTGGTTATTCTGTCTCAATTTCCTCGGCAATCAGTTTCGCTTCATTCAAAATCTGTGACAATTTCCCGCGTAGATCATCGAGGTTGTTCAAGAGAGATTCTAGATTTGAAACATCTACGTCCACCAGTATTTCTTCGCTGGGTGATCTGATTTTTTTCCTGTCGGGCTGTAACGAGAATCTTCAGCCACATCGATGACATAAAAATGAAAGTTGAAAATGAGGGATAGATATTTTATTTACACCACTGATTACATTGACAGTTTTTGGCATGGAGTTGACAGACAGGAGCTCGTTTAGCTCCAGCAGGATGAACTGCAAATGGTCTCACACTTGCCTCACGGTTCGTCTAACGAGAACAAGATGAATTGCGGATGGATTCGCCCGCATGCTCCTTACAAATAGTCCACGTTGAGGACTGGAATAAATGAATTGTTAAATGTTTGCAGTATCCTAAAAATGTAATTGCCCCCGTGTAACATGCTGCAGAATTTATTTCCCACGAGTTTTTCGGACAATTGAAGTCCTTCTTGTTGTTTGTGCTGTTAACTCGATATTTTGGTCGATCCATTCTAAGGCCTTCTTCAGTTGTGCTATCCCGATGGTGGTAAACAAAAAAAATTCTCTCTAATGGGAGCAACGCCTACAACGTAAAATTCAAGCGTTTTCTTTCCTTCAACAACACAAACTATACGGAACTCAATCGTCGGAAAAACCCCTTTGAATGTTAATGTACCTTCTCAAAACTAGATAGCACCTACACCACGTGAGTTTAGTGAATTGCAAGCATGCGGAAAATGAAGCAAGTGTGTGCTGTTAGGCACCATTGTGCTTGCAAGACATGCTGGCAACATTTTGTTTCCGTATCCAGGTTTGCTAATTCAGCTCCCGTCTTCTTACAGCAATCAACAGAGGTTAAGAAACTTTCTTGAACTGCAAATCTAGAATCATCTTTGACCAAATGACGTACGAGGAACGTTGTCTGCTTTGCATTGCTTGAATCCGTTGTAGCATAGGCCATGATTGAATATTTTCCAGCTCTTATTTAACTGTAAATGGGATTCAGAACATAATCTGTGAAATCACTGATGAATTTGATTTGAATTGAAACTATGCAATCATCATCATCAGCCTTTCAGTGTCCGTCGTTGGACGTAGACCATCCCCAAGATTCGTCAGATCTATCATTGGTGTCACAGAGCCAATACTTTCTGAACTTTTCTAGTTCGTATATTTTGCCGGTCACAGTTTCTCATATGATCTCTTGGGATCCATGTAGGGTTAAACTCCTCTCCTGCTCCTATCCCGACGGATGATAACTGCATTTTAAGTATTATGTGTATATATATATATATGTATATATATATATATATATATATATATGTATATACATAGATATATATATGTATATATATATATATATATATATATATATATATATATATATATATATATATGAATATAAGATTTTTTAGTGTAAGTGCATTTATTTATTTGTTTGTTTATTTATTCATTTATTTGTTTGTTTGTTAGGATGAAATAAGCACTTATGTATCTGCAAGCTGAATTTCGTAGATTTTGTAGACTTGTCAGTTTGACTCAGTCGATAAGAGAGCCGGCTACCAATCACTTTATCGGGATTTCAAACCATGGTAGAGAAATGTTCGTTTTATAGATGTATTTATTCATTAGAATAAAATAAACTCTTCCGTATTTCCAACATAACTTCAAATAGATACGAAAGACTTATCAATTTAGCTCAGTCGGTAAAAGACACCACTACCAATCAGTTGGTCGTGATTTCAAATCATGATTTGTGGATGTCAATTTTTACACCCTTAAATTTGGTGAGGATTGTTCTCGTTGTTTTAGTTATGGTAGAAATGCAAATTCAAACACAGGTATGGACCGAAGTTTGACTTAAGTTTTGTCCGAGAAATTCATCAGGGAAATTTGGGTTGTGGATTGGGCTCTTCTCGAATAATGTCTTCTACGTATTCGTGTATGCATTCTTTAGTTGGAATATTCAATGGGGAACGTCCAGTATCAATATTTTTGTATTTTTATGGGCCCTTGGGCGTTCACATACCCCAGGACTCTTGTCTACGGTGTTCCCATCTCTCAGTAGGCCAGCATCTGACATTTTCAAAGACACCTTTGTACGAGTAGGTAATGTATAACACGCACTATTTTTTAATAGTGAAAGTTTCAAGATTCCCAAGAACGGCCATCTGAATATGCTTTTTCTGCTATTCTTATGATTTTCTCTGTTTTCTCCATAGACATTAACCAAGGAAGCGGTGATATCTCTCTGCACATGAAATGTTGACTACTTACAGAGTTAATGGTTAATAAAAGTTTGATCCTAATTTCAGTATTAGATTAAAGTGAAGCACCGTTCTTCAGTGCCGAGGGAAAAGAATGGAAGGAGGCAAGGGGAGGGGGGTGAAGAAATCTCGAATCATCATCATCATCATCATCATCATCATCATCATCATCATCATTTTAACGTCCTTCGTTGGAAATAGATCTTCCCAGAGATCTGCCAAATCTCTCTATCATGCACATCGCAGAGCCAGTACTTTCTGAATTTATCTAGCTCGTCACGCCATCTTTCTTTGTGTCAGCCACAATTTTGCATATGATTTTCAGGGATCAATGTTTTGAGTCGTGTTGTCTGACATTCTTGCAACATGTCCAGCCCATTGCCATTGGGATTTCTGTTCTATGATATCTCGGACTCCTGTCTTTTCCCTAATATACTTTGCTGTCTTATGATCTCTCCACGTGACGTTGAGCATGATTCTCTCATGTGCACGTGGCATGGTTCTTAGTTTGAGGGTCAATCTTTTGGGTAGGTTCTATGTTTCAGCTCCATAGGTGACTATTTTGATGATGCATTGGTTGTGTACCCTTCTTTTTACTTTTTTTTCTCTTTTTTTTTTTTTGTTTTCTTATGGTTGAAAAATTGAACTTGTCTATTCTCGCGAACCGGTTAGTCAAACGGTATTTTAAACATTTTTTTTCGAAATCGCTATAATCACGTTTATTTATTTATTAGTAGATGAAGCGTTGTAAACCATCATTGACATTTTTTTTCATTTTACTTTTAGACTACTGTTTACCTTAATCTTGATATTTTTAGCGTAGTTTATAGCCACTTCTCTCAGTCCAGATAAAATCTATTTAAATTGCAACAAAAATATTCAGACGAAGGTGAGTAAAACAGAGAAAATGTATTTATAATCACTGTACTGTTTTATGAAATGGTTTCTGTTAATGAAACGTATATTTTATCTTTAGTAAGCATCTATCTCAAAGTTTTCAACGCCCTTTGAAACGTATTGCAAAAAACTAAATATCTTCCTTGAAAGTTTAATTCAGGTTATATCCTTCAAGAAAATTGCAGGAAGTGAATCGTAAAAAAGGGACAAAATACCCCTGTGCGCTCACTGAGGATTTTTGAGCTGATCAAAGCCGTGTTTATATTTTTGACTGAAAAAGATATCGATTCCGTCGTAATTGAGTCTAGTTTTTAAATGTTAAGTTTTTACTGTATGCTATAATGTGCTAATTCATCCATTAGAATATTTACAACTTTAGGATGATAAAGTTAATCAAAAGGCTTGTGGCAAACGATTTATGAGATTTTTAGACCGATAGGGTTGGGGGAGATCGACAAAAATTATTTGCTGATTAATCATGTTCGCAGACCCCTGGTACACCTACCCTCACGAATGGCAAGATAAAGCAGTATTTACATTAAGTTCTTGTTTCCACCGTCTCCTTTGATGCAGGATATAGTGGCCTCAGAAATTGTACTGCTCCTAAAAAAATTGTGGCAAATGTCCATACTATCAGGTTGGAACAAAATAAATTGCCGTTTTGAAACAGAATTTTTAAAACATTGCTAGGGCTCAAACACAACATCATTAATTAAAGAAAGTAGCATGATAATCGACACAATGTCCCCAACGATCCGACTGCGAATTTTTTCTCTCGTGATAAAAACTGGGATCGTAGATATCGACAAATTGCTGGAAGAGCACTCTGGTGGAATATAATTGCTGGAAGAGCACTCTGGAGGAATATAAGCTAAAAAATAATATGTATCGCTTAAATTCAACCTTACTGATCGTCCAGTTCCGTGGAGCAGAAGATAGGATACCGGCCTCCGTGTCTGTAGAGAAGGTTTCAATCCTGCCTAGTGGTACTGAATGGGAAATAGATAGTCTATAGCCACACTGAATATATAGTTGTGTGTGTATATATATATGTATATATATATATATATATATATATATATAACGCACAGTCTATTCTGAAGCTGGCTCCCCTAAGCACTTTCGATGTTGCGGGTGGCTTCGGCAGCGCAAGGACCGAATCGAAGCTCATGGAACAATTATATGAAAATCGCTTTTGATCGTTTACCCCAACACAAAAAATAGATAAAATTGATACAAAAACCCCAATTACACCTGAAAGAGAACATGTAGAGCTTTAAAATGATATACAGATGTATAGAACAGAAAGGAACGATACGAGAAAAAAAAAAAACCTTCGCACCAATGACATTCATTTTGTTCGAAGTTGGTACGTGCAGTTCGCGTACGCTTTTCAAATTGCCTGACCTGAATATAAATCTACCAATCTTATTGTTACTACTAGTCAATGACCCTTCACTACGCTGACGATTATCATGAGAGTACAAATAAAAGATTTATGCAATGTAAGGTGAAAAATCGCCCAACCTGATTTATAGATTAAAGGGTAATTTAAGAAGATTTCATTCCTTGACCACAACACGTTAATGACATTATGATCGTTTGTATGATCATTTTCTTTAATCAAACGTACATGTGTGTGATATTTACTTAAATGCATACGGATATTAACCAATTATTTCTTTGTAGACGATATTTATTGTAAATTTCGTGTCTTCGCCTTCCACATTTTGATGTATACGCATACCTCTCGTCCAGGTTATGTATTTTTAAATAAGGGCTTCAACCCAGCAGGATGACGGACATGGCTCTTATATATTTAAAAATTTAAAATGGACACTTCCTAATTCACCATGAATGTGACAGACACGGCAGTATTATTCTACGCTCAGCACTCGTCTTGGCTGCTGCTGACTGTTAATGATGTCTGTTGTTGCCTGGTAACAACAGGCTAGGCTGATAGCTTCCACTGATGATATAAACGTGTCAGACACGACTCTTATTATATATACGATGAAGATTGTTAATTTCCACTGCACACACAAGTACACACACTCACGTATTCTGGTAGTATCGTGTTTTGTATCTGACACTTGTACGACTATGTATTTATATGTCGATATATATATATATATATATATATATATATATATATATATATATATATATATATATATATATTTCAGTATTGATCATATTATTTTATTGAACAACGCCGGGTACATCAGCTAGTGAATACATAAAGATGTGTGAATGCATATTCTCAATGACCTCTCAATGGCGTCTCATTGTCGATTGAGTAAGCTCACAGGCAAGCGTTTGTTCTTGCGTACGCAGTAAAGTCCCCTCTGACGAGTTGCAGTGTTACAACTGACGCAAATGGTTCTCGAGATTATAGCAAAATGATGATGATGATCATCATCATCATCATCATCGTCTTCATCATCATCATCATCATCATCATTTTGCATTAATATAATCATTTGTATCACGTGATTTGAATAACCAGTCAGTCTGGAAAGAATCCATCCATTTTGATATCTCGAGAACCGATCTCAATCTCTCCACTCCCTCTCTCATTTTCATATGTAGATGCAACCGATTTCTCTCTCTCTCTCTCTCTCTCTATATATATATATATATATATATATATATATATATATATATATATATATATATCATAAATAGTAGAATTTGGATTCGCCACACAACCTAGCTCATGTTTCTGCCCTCTCCGGGCTTCATCAGGTGAACGGGAGCTAGTTTGTGTAACGAATTCACATTCTACTATTTATTTCCAGCTCTACTCTAAAACAACTTAACTTCAAGAGTAAAAAGTTGTATGTACCGAGCACTCCATGAAATAAATCCATTACATATCAGAAGTAGCTCTGTATTATTGATATATTATTATATTATCTTATACTGCTAGCCTGATCTGTACCACATGTACTATATATATATATGTGTGTGTGTGTGTGTGTGTATGTATCTATATATATCTTTCATGTGTAGACATATTTATACATATATATGTATATATATCTTTCATGTGTAGACACACACACACACATATATATATATATTTCATGTGTAGACATATGTATATATCTATATAAATATATCTTTCATGTGTAGACGCAACCTATCTCTCTCTCTCTCTCTCTCTCTCTCTCTCTCTCTCTCTCTCTCTCTCTCTCTCTCTCTATGTATGTATTTCTACTGTTTACATGATTTTTCTTTTCTCTTCCAGATCTATACACTTCCCGATATTATAATCAGCAATGCACCTCACTGACCGATCAACCTACCCAAAAGAAACTAGTTCTACAAACATTTTCTTGTCCCAGAGACTCTTCGGGCACGACCTCCAAGTGCGTGTATAAATCCGACCTGGGCCACATCACCGGACCCGATCATTCTCAGATGCAGAGTAGTGTGAAACCCCCAACGGCAGCAGACCACAACCCGGCACTTCTCTACTCCCAGCCCCGAAAGCTAAAAGATCGCAAAACCTCCGCTCCCACCCCCGATCCAGAGCCTCAAAGTCTGCCTTCAGTACCGCAGGTGCCCCATTCCGACCGGCCCAGACAGGGGGTCCCGTCGTTAGAGAAACCCATGGCGGAAAGCGTTGGGCACGGCCACGGCCATGGCCACGGCCACGGTCACGGCCACGGGCACAGCCACGGTCACGGTCACGTGCAGGGTCACGTGCAGGGGCAGGGACCCAAATTACAGAAACCCTCACATGGGCCAGACTTGTACAAAAATATGGACCACAAAGTGTAAAAAAAAAAAAGAAAAAAGAGAGAAAATACAAAAAGTATGATTATAATATTAATATTAATAATGATAATAATAATGTTGAAATGTGAAAAAATAAAATTGGATTTAAAAACAATGATAATAATAATAATTAATTCATTTTTTGCCAGAAGAAGAAGAAGAAAAATATGAAAGAAGATAGTGAAGAAGGTACAGTTGAATGAAAAAGAAAAATGAAAAAGAAAAAAAAAATTTCTTTTTTGAAAAATGGCGAAAGAAAGAAAGGAAGGAAGGAAGAAAGAAAGAAAGCAGCCCCTATTTTCCCGCACCTCTCCTATGAAGAAGAAAAAAAAATTGTTTTTAATAGCATTTTAAAGAAAGAAACCAGAAAAATAAGAAAAATCCATTGAAAAATGGCATAATTAGCGAATAAGTGAGATTTTATATCAGGCAGCATAATAGACTGAACCATCTTAAAAATATAAATCAATAAAAAAAAAAAAGAGAGAGAGAAAAGTTACGGCTTTTTTCAGCAGCAACCCTTTTGGAGAAAACAAGAAAAAAAAATTAATTATCTTTTCTTTTTTTTTTTTTTTGACAGCACCTCCATTCCGTAACTGATATGAATGTTCTCGTTTCTTTTGTGTTTTTTTTTTAAATTTTTTTTGTGATGAAAAATTTTCGGTATCCTGATCAGGAGAGGTAGCGGCGGTGGCAGCCTATACAGAGGCGAGGACGATTGGCGGGGGACCTGCAACCGGTGGATGTCGTGAATGTGTGCGTATGTAACAGTGATCCCTGGACGAACCCAAGGAACAGGTGGGGGAAAAAAAAGAAAGAAAGAAAAAAAGAAAAAAAGGGAAAAGGGAAAAGACAAAAAAGAAAAAAAAATTGGCAGTTCCGTGGCGGGGAAGGGGAAAAGTTTTAATTTTATATATCTTTTAATTTGTTTGTTTTTTATTTTTGTTTGTTGTACTTTTTTTTTTTTTCAAAGGGTTTTGGACTGCCAAGTCAGCAGATAATCAGTTAAACGACAAAGATTATTCTGATTTTTTTCGTTTCTGTCTGTTTCTTTTTTTTTTTTTTCCTTTTTCTCTTTTTTTTTTAACTATTAGAAGAAAATTTGAAAATTCCAAAAAAATAAAGCGAAAGAAAAACGGCGAAAGGAGAAGAAGAAGAAAGAAAGAGAGGGAGAGAGGGGTGAGAGGGAAGAATAAAGAGGAGCCCAACAAAAAAGAAAAAAAAATGAAAATAAGAAGAAAAAAGAGATTTTGTGCTCTGGTCGTTAGAAAGAAAGAAACAAAAGAAAGAAAGAAAGAAAGAAAGAAAGAAAGAAAGCTCGTTGAAAAGAATGAATGAAAAGGAAGGAGAAAGAAAGAAAGTTGAACGCTAGAAAGAGAGAAAGAACTGAGAAAGGAAAGAATCAAACGGAAAGAGAGAAAGAACAAAAAGGAAGGAAAGAAAGAAAGAAAGAAAGAAAGAAGGGAAGGAAATAAAGAAAGAAGAGAAAAAGAAAGAGATGAAACAAAGACGAGATTTCGTTTGTTTTTATTTATTTTTTAACCGCGGTGGATGAAGAAAAAGAAGAAAAGGAGGAGAGGAAAATAACGCCTTCTTTAAAAAAAAAATAAAATAAAAATAAAAATGTGTGTTTCTTTTGTGGCTCAAATGAGGCCATTTGACATTTTGTTCCTGTTCAAAATTCACACACACACACATACACACGCAGAGATAACTAGAGAAAGAAAGAAAAATTTGAAGCCACGGGCGTGTGAAGCAAACAGCAGAAACTGACACTGGTGTAGGTGTCAGGACTCTCTTCGTGTAAAGACGTTACACTAACTTGGTTTGGGTTCAGGATTGAGCCTGTGAGCGCGTTTCTAGCCCTTGGGAAAACTTTAGCGCACTCTGCTGTCATCACGACGGTCGGACTATTCATGTACTTGTAAAATCCGCCGTACCTATGGGTATATGAAATGTCCACACGTTCCCAAACAGGAGCACACACACACACACACATACTCAAAGACACACACACACACACACACATGCGCGCGTGCAGGCGAGAAGATCGTTCATACATAAAGACATACTTGAAGGTAGATGCGTATTATACATACACCGTGATTTACTAGGCTTAGTTTGTCGGGAAAGCCACAGGTATGGGGAGCCTGGTGAAAATCGAACTCACAACTCTGTCATAATGATACTGACCAACTACTTGGCTAATCATTATCCCACGGCAAGGGGATCTATCTGTCTATCTATCTATCTTTCGACAGACAGAAAGAGAGAAAGAGAGAGAGAGTGAGCGAGTGAGAGAGAGAGAGAAAGAAAGCTTAACAAAATTTGGTGAAAGGCCAAAATAATGGCAACATCCACTGAGGATCGAAGTCATAATATAGCATTAGGGGTCTTCAAAACATTAGTCTGCCAACTTCTGAGAAATGAGCCCCCTATATATATATATATATATATATATATATATATATATATATATATATATATATATATATATATATATATATGAGTGGGAGAAACTAAGAGGGAGAAAAAGAGAGAAATTTACTAAGCTTGGCTTAGTTTGGCACAAGGCTATGTATGGGCGCTCGTAGAGAAAATGCCAGAAGTCCGCCGTACAATGGCTGCTCTAATAGGTATGTTAAGTTTAGTTGCGTCTGGGACCAAGCCGTAATTTTTGGGCTCCCAGGTGGATTCTCCCAAGTCCGTGTACAGAAACAACACTCACATGTACGCTTGCATATACACATATAAACACGTCCAAAGTCATACAGATACGTATTGCTCTAAACGTTTCGTCAACACACAGCCGACAGCAGTTTCGTCATGCGGACGTTTCTCCAAAAATCTCTTTACTAAAACGATGTTTCGCTGAAAACTTTTCTTTTGTCGGAAGGACTTTTTTTTTCAATTATGAATCTGTAGGTTTATTTTGTTCAAGATATCCATATTTCAGATTACAATAAATGAATAAATTAATCATTAAACTTGAACTGTTTTCAATCCAATGTTTTAGTTGGCTTGCTTCTATTAACGACGAGACATCGATCTGCTGTAGTTGATGGTCGAGAGTTATTTTGATTAGTAAGCAAATGAAACTTTTATATGCGAATTACCGGGTCTCGATTTCCTCCCAACACAAAAATCTTAAATATAATGGAAATTATGCTTGTTTATGCCACCTGAATTATTATAATTAACTGGTAAGAAATCCTCACCGAAAGTGAGGACACTATGCTTCCCCATTTGCACTATGAATGTAAACGAGAATGTTTCACTAGGTTGGGATATTTTTCTCACATCCAAACCATGCTGAGCTTAATAAATTACACACACACACACACACACACACACACACACATATATATATATGTAAAAAAATATATATACATATGTATATATGTATATATATACATGTATGTATAAATATGTATATATATATATACATATACATAATGTATATGTATAGATATATATATATATACATACATACATCCATATATATATATATATATATATATATATATATATATATATATATATATATATATATATATATATATATGTTAGCATAGTTAATACACGCAAAAATTGTTCTTACATCTGATTTATTGTTTGGCCAAATTATATTCAGAAAATCTTCATTCATCCCGAGATACACCAAAAAGAGTTAACCTTCGCTTATAAAAATCTGAAACAAAAAAAAACATTGTTTGTATGTAGTGTCAAGATACTGCATTTTACATCCGTATGAGCAAGGATTACCTACTTTAAAAGAAAAAGGCACCATAATTCCCCTACTACATCTGCTGTAAACAAGCATAATTTTCAATATGTTTCGAGTTTCTATCTCTAAATACAGTCAATTAATCATTATATCAATTGATATTATTCGAATAAAATTTCCGATGCCTACTATATTTTTGAAAGATTTCTGGTTAATATTTCTACCCGTTTAATTTTTGTCTATTGAAGAAACAGATTCTCCGAAGTAAAACTTGTTGTTGGCAAAAATACAAAATTTAAAACATCTAAAAAAAACCCTGCTATATGCTCATATTGGAACGATAAAAAAAATTGACAGATAGTCGACACCTGGTGAATTAAAAACACACTTGGATATAAAAGTCTCATTAACAAAATTATCGAATAACAATCTATCATCAACTACAGCGTATTGAAAACTGACCGATGATGATAGTGAACGAACTAAAACATTGAATTCGAAACAGCTTAAGTTTATCAATTTATTTCTTGCATTATGAAACATGGTTATTTGGGACAATGAACATTCGACATTAAAAAATGAGATTGAAAATATCATTCCGACAAGAAAAAAGTTTCTTGGTGAAGCGTCCCCTGTCGGCGAAACATAATTTCAGCAAAGAGGTTTTCGGCGAAGCGTCCGTGTGACGAAACGGGCCATCAGCTGACTCGTTTTCTGCAAAAGACATTCGGTAAAAGTTCGAGGGGAATTCTTCATGCACAAATGGTCACACTTATATATATATATATATATATATATATATATATATATATATATATATATATATATATATATATATGAATGATACAAGTGTGTGTGTGGCGGATGTTATTTATCAAGCTTTGCTTGGTTATAGAAAAATGTCACAAGCTTAGGCATCCACTAAGGATTGAACTCTTAACTAAGCAATAGACAAAAAACACCCTCCGAACTATTATCATGTGATAAGGCACCATACATACATACATGCATACACACTTACACACGCAAATTTGAACATACATGACTATCAAACTCACCTCACACCAGTATTACTCTAGCTAGACTGACTGATCCATCAAAGTGGCCCTTTGTATGCCTAGCATACGTACGTACGTGTGTACAAGTGCGTACACACATACACGCACTCTCGTAAAAGAAAATACACATGTATCTATTCGCATGAATACATGTGTAAATGAGGCCATGGATATGTAAGTTGAGTGTGTCGAGAGAATGTTATGTGTACGAAACAGATAGGAGTTAGCCTTCCCAATCCGAAGATTGGCGCAACACTATCTTCTACCCCCATATGGCCGTAGCGGGGGAAGAGATTCAACTTGAACCTCCTTGAAAGCACCCATTTCGAATACGTCTGCCCAAAACACAATGCAACGCAAACATAATGCCATTAATCAAAAAGTGCGCCTTACACATACACACAGACACACACATTACACCACAGGTATAAACGCATGCATGGATATGCACATATACTTTTATTGACAAATATATGCACTCGTAAAAAATGAAAGTAACTCCGATAAGCATAGTTCATTATCTTGATAACATTTCGGGGATTATTTACATCATCCTCAGAACAATATAATCATTGACAATTTCTCCATTCGCCAGAAAGGGCTGTCGCTGTGTTCTCGGTGGCTACCTCTGATAACACGCAACCTGCCTCTCCTTATACTGACGAGAAAATGTCATGTTAACAAGTGAGGGGGAGAAATAATTACAGCGAGCCAGAATATTTGTTTATCCTACATCAACTGCTTACGGGAATGTTCATCGGAGTTACATTCATTTCATTATCCGCGCATTCTCACACTCGAGCCGGTGTGTGGGCGTGTGTTTTTGTTTATGTACGTGTGTGCTCAAAAAGAAGGAAATTAAATCCGAAAAACACGTTTGTAGGTAATCACTATACGATTAAAAAAACAAGTATTGTGTATTTGATTTTGTTCATGTTTCGCTGATTTTTTCGATTTTTTCACGTCATCAATTGAAACAGTTTATGCTTTTTTTCTTGTACGTTCGTAGCGCTGCGGCTTCAAGGTAAGATATCACTATTTACAATCGGCTGTGTGTTTACGAATCCGACGACACGAAGATCCAAATTCATTTTTTAAACAAATGATGCCAGGAAAGACATGAAACTAAAAATCATATCCATACAAAGGCACACGTACAAGCTAGGTAACAACTCGGCAATAAGCATGCACAGACTCAATAGTCAACCAGTTTGGGAATATTTATTTCTTATATTGAAGAATCAGCGGAGGAGCTGGGCATTGTTGAGCTGATCCATTGTGCTCATAGAAAAAGCTCACACTAAATGTATACGGCAGACCTCCGCTAAATGTCAAGATATATATATATATATACATATATATATATATATATATATATATATATATATATATATATATATATATATATTGTGTCATCCACAGACAGCTGTTTCATTGTATAACAACTCTTCAGTGTGGCAATAGACTATCCATTCCAGTAACACGAGGCAGGATCGAAACCTTTGCTTCAGACCTGGATATATATATATATATATATATATATATATATATATATATATATATATATATATATATATATACGCATAGATACATATACATATTTATACACACACACACACACGTATATATATATATATATATATATATATATATATATATATATATATATATATATATATATGTACCAATACTTGGTTCACATGCGCACACGAACATACAAACAGATATCCAAATTTCAGAAGTCTGTTCAGATCATTTCTGACCAGATGAACGCAGATATGGTGCTATAGCAAATGGGCTTTCAGCTAAGGAAGCTTGTGTCTATGTTTGTGTGTCTAGAATTGATTCCCAGTCATTATTTTCCAATCAATTCTATATTTGGTTATGGGAGAGCTGATTGCCCAAGTGATCACTCGTCCACACCCCTCTTTGCCAACCATTGCGGCATCCAGGGACAAAAAATTTTTGTCAAGATATCTAATACGGATGTGAACGTATACATTTATCCCAGGGTTTTGCTGCTTAGTGGACACCATCATCATCATCATCATCATCGACCATGAGTCTTTTATTGTCTATCGTTGGACATGAACCTACTCCAGGATCCGCCACACCCCTCTATCGTGCGCGTTGTGGAGCCAATACTTTCTGAATTTGTCTCGTTAGTCTCTCCATCATTTATTCTGTAGGCCTCGACTGCGCATGTGATCTGCGCAGATCCATGTTGTGAGTTGTGATGTCCATTGGTTGTCTACCATTTCCGCAATATGACCTGCCCATTGCCATTTGAGTTTTTTTAGTGGATTCTACGAAGTCTCAGACCCCTATTTTCTCTCTGTGCTGCCTTGTGAACTCTCCACGTGAAGTTGAACATGATTATTTCATGAGCACGTTTCATGCTTCTCAGTCAGCAGGTTAGTCTCTTAGTTAGGTTCCATGTCCCCAACTCCATAGGCGACTATCGGGAGGATGCATTGGTTGTATACGCTTCTTTTTAGGTTTAATGGGATCTTCTTGTCTTTGAAGACTGAGATTGCTCTGTCGAAGGCTTGCCATCCTTCGCTTGATTTCTTATTCTACAAACAAAACTAAACCTTCGGTGATCTCGTTTTCCAAGATCTTACAGTCGAGAAAAATCTTTGTAGCTTTAAACACTAAGGATGTGAAAGAATTTTTTTCAAATTTATCTAATTTTAGTCCATAATTTCCGAATATTCGTTAATGAAATTTATGTAAGTTTTTCAAAGGGGTATATATATATATATATATATATATATATATATATATATATATATATATATCTGTGTGTGTGTGTGTGTGTGCATCACACACTGCTCAAGCATGCACACACACGCACACAGTAAAATCAAAAAACCAGAAAGCTGCCTTCGAAAGCAACTCTGCCTTCTACTCAACTATGGACTCAAAATTTTAGAATAGAATCCCCTTTCTCGAAATACCTCAACGTCATCATCAACGTCAGCTTTTTAACGCCCATCGTTTGACACAGACCTTCCCCAAGGTGTACCAGACGTTTCGATCCTTGGCGTGGCGGAGCCAATATTTTCTGAGATTGTCAAGTTCGTCGCTTTAGCTGATTTTTTTGTCGAGCATAGTTTCGCTTATGATCTCTGGGGATCCACGTTGTGAATTTTGATGTCCAGCAATTGTCTGGCATCCTTGCAACATGAACAGACCTTTGCCATTTTTGTTTCATAATGATTTCTTTTATATCTCTGTCCCCTGTTTGTCTTTTTAATACACTGTGCTGTCTTGTGATCTCTCCGTGTGATCACTCTCTTTTGCACTCAGCGTTGTTCTCTGTTTGAGAGTCAATCTTTTAGTTAGGTTCCATGTTTCGACTCCGTAGATTACTATATATATATATATATATATATATATATATATATATATATATATATATATATATATATATATATATATATATATATCAGTAGAATGGACAGTTTAGGTCTGACAGAATATGATGATTAGAGAGACAGCAGAGGGGGGGGGACTATATTCCATCCTGTTAGGTGTTAATCGAGTATAGGCTGCTTCCTTTGTGGATGCAGGTATAAGTCTCTAACAGCGCTCACTTTTCTTTATTCATTAATGTGATCTAGGACTGTTCAATGTGTTACTCAGTTAAGACCGGTGCCGGACAGAATATAGTCCCTCCCCTCAAATGTCTTCATAACTATCACACACAAACACACGTATATATCATGATCTGCTGTGATATGTTCACTGCTGTACTTTCCCATCTCATTCCATGACGAGCGCGATTGTGCTTATCCCAGCTACTAGTTTTATCTGATCTTCAGGCGAGACCGGGTATTCCACTCTTGCATAGTTCCTAACGGGTAAGGTCAGCGGCACACACACACACACACACACACACACATGCACACACACTTGTATTCAAACTAATCAATGCTTTATAAATAACTCTGATACCGATCGGTGTGAGAATGGTTCAGAGTGGCGTAATAGTTAACGGTGTAATTTAGCGGAACATTACTTCTATGGAGTGATTTAGATCTTCAGTAGGTAACCGTGCACTTTTGGGCTCGTACTGTACTAAGCTAAGCTTGCTAAATACCCCGAACGCACGCAAGGGATAAGTTACATGGCCGTGGAGTTGAGAAGTTAATTTCGCAGACCATTACAATTGTCATGTTCGGTCTTCATTGAATGTTCCAGCGTCGTGACTATGTACAAGACGAGTAAATCTGGTGTCTTTCACTATGAAGCAATGGTTGGAAAACTAGTTTCACAGAGTATTACTACAGTAGTGAGTTCAGTCTTCACTGAATACCCGAAACTGGCGAACTTATGACACACAATGCTCAGCGGATGTCTGTCGGGGCGTTCGGTTTAAACGCAGATTATTCGTTAGACATTCTTGGTAAAAGTCCCCGGGTTGAAAATCAATGAAAAAAATCGTTTGAAAGATCTGTGATTCGGTGTTGCTAGCACAAAAAGTCAGTTTTATTATGAAACACCTGGTTGGATTTTGTGAGACGTTGTTAATGCCATCTGCAACATTTCATTTATACTTGTAATATTAGTATTACTGGATGTGCAAAACGATATATTCGCTATATATATCTTAGCGGCAGCCATTGTCACCAGCAAAGAATGATACAATCTTTTTTATATGGGTACATTGTAAGGGTTATATAAAACAATTGTACTGCACCATACTCATTTATTGGCTTCTAGCAGGGATAACCAGCGTTGCCCAGGAGAAAATAACTCGAGATAACAATACATGAAAACAAATTATATTCTACATTGTTTTTTCATAAAATCAAATGTTCGTTTTAATCGATTATTTGCACCAACTTCAAAGTCAAGTTTAGCATTGTAGTTACATTGTAAATAGAAGCGTTCCCCCGTCTCCTCCAAAGAGCTTAAAAATTAATTGTTCTCAAAAGTGGCAAATTACAAAAAGGACAAGAAATACTTGCAAAAACTATTTCATTTTTTTTTTTTTTACAAATATTCGACTAATATTCGAAGTATGCTTGCATATTTGCCCAAGAGTGTGTGCAGGTGCATGACACCCGATATGAGAGAAATACTGAAATATCATCCAAAAAGTCTGTATACACTCGATTGAACCAGTTTCGGCTTGGTGGTTTGTGTTGTCTATAAAGACGTATATTAAAGAACATAATTTCTTACAGTGATGTCACATTTAGAGTTTATTATTCCCCGAGGAATACTAATATTTCAATTTAATAAAAATAACGTAATACATTCCTAAAAAAATCCCAGGGATAATCGTTGGAAAATATTGAAATGATACTTTAACAAAGTAAATATCAGAAGAAAAATTTACCAATGAATAAAAAGTATTTGAAATTTTATTGAGCAAAATTTTTGAAAGAAAAATATCTCGAGTTTTTTTTCCAATTCTTACCAATTATTTGTTGATTTTTCAAAATAAGTTGTCTTGCTTACATCTATTAGAAATGACCTTTGGTGATCTTGAATGACCTCTGATGTCAACCTCACATTGCCCATGCCCTCCGCTGGGAAAGGATGTATCTCTGTGGTAATTTTCAGCTTTCAAGACGCAAAATTGAATTCCGACTACAACGGATAACAAGACAGGGTTCAGTTTAGCCTCATAATTACATTGTAAATTGAAATCAATGGTGTAATCTTCAAAAATTGCCCGTTCTATGTTCTCCGCCGTGAAAAGATGAACCGCTATGCAAAATTTCAGCTCCCTACATCCACTATTTTGGTACACATCGTGGAACAGACAGGCAGACAAATGGATTTAGAGTTATATATATATATATATATATATATGTATTATAAGAAATGCATAATGTTGATCGCTCCTTTATATTCCTTAGATAAATATCATTATATATGTTAACTATAATTGTAACAAACTGTTTAAAAAAGATGTACACCTCTCACTCTCGCTACGGCAATATAGCTATAGAAAGTATTGTTATAATCACCCAAAGCATGAAAGAGCACTTCTATATCCTTTTTATATAGTCACAAAGACAAAATGAAATAGACGAATATAGGATGCAAAATGTGATTTCGCTCTCCAAAAATTGTAATTGTAAGTGCTCTCTTAAGTCCGATGTTTTTGTTTTCGTTTTTTTTTTTTTTTTTTCTTTTCTCTTGGTTAGGAGAGCCCGCCAGACGCTAAATTAGATAAATACAAGTGGCGAATTGACATTGAAAATAAAATGTCCACTACATGTAAAGAAAAAGATTTCACTCTTGGTTCAAAATCCTCCTTGAAATAATAATTTAACCTACCACGTTGGACTAAGCTAGACAGACCGTAATTTTGAAATAAGGATTTTTCTTTTATCTAACCACCCATAAAACATGGAAATATTAGGAGAAAACAACTATACATAAATAAAACGAAGCGTTGAAATTAAATGATTAGTAAAAATGTAAAAAGTGATCGAAACGAAAATCAAAATGACTCCTGCTTCAAAAAATACACATTTTTTTTTTTTAGTTTAACTTTTTGTTTGAAATTTTCTATGAAGAAATATTTTAATCTCACCTCGTGGAATGGACCATGCTAGACTGACCGTAATTTTGAAATGAGAATTTTTCTTTCATCTAACAATCCATAAAACATGGGAAAACAACTGTACAAAAAACGAAGTGTTGAAATCAAATAGATTAATTTTTACTCTTTATGTAAAATTTCCTGGTTAAGAATTATTACCATTTCTTTTTGATAGAAACGATTCGACATAACTTAATGAAAAATGTTATTAACTTACTTCAATGAATAGAAGTATTGTGCGTCCGTTTGCTGATTAGGCTGGCAGTGTATTGTCGTCTGCAATCTGAGCCGGGAGTGAATTGATTGAAATGAAGGCATTGAAATGTAACTATCGGAATGGAAATTTGAGGTCATTTAAAATTTGTAAATCAAATTGTCCCGTAAAGCCTTTAAAATCTCTGATGTCCTGTGTCCTCCGCCGTGAAATAATCTAATGCCATGCGAAATTTCAACTTCCTACACGTAAGATTTTTGGCTACAAAGAGAAATAGACTGACTGATATATATATATATATATATATATATATATATATATATATATATATATATATATATATGGAGATACATAAAGAGAGGGGAAGATGGTTCCAGCTTTCAAACCGCTACATCCTAGCTGAGAAGTTAAATGCTTCGTTACCCCCTAGCGGACGCCAATGCCTACACTACACGCAAATAACCTTGTCTATTAAAAGTTTTCAGAATAAAGACTAACCGTAACTAAAAAAACTTGCTTGTATGTAGTCGGTAATTGGTTTAGCAAACAAGAAAGTGGACGAAATCAACAACTCTTTTTGCTTGTTAATCAATCTGGAATTCTTTTTCTCAATCTTACTATCTTTATCTTTTAGACAGAAATAAATATTCTCACCACACACCAGAGAGTGCGACAAGCACCTCTTGTCTTAAAACGTTCACATGTAAAACACACTCATTATGCCAGAAATACTTCCCTGGCATTTGGGGAAAAGCTCTGGTGATTTGGATGACCATGAGCCTAGTTCCTGGAGGCCCCGTGTCTCAGGCAGTACCTCGCATCGCCCTAAAAGGGACCTGCAGTAATATGCTAAAGGGAACCAGGTAATTTTTGTCCCTCTGCACACGTGCTCAAGGTCTCACGTTAAAAACGCCGCGTGCTGCATAACAGCACAGCGGAACAATGCTTACACACCTCCAAGACTCTATATTGATGCATTAAAAGTGGTAGGAGCAGAGGGTTGGGTCCTGATTCATGGGGCAGTGGTAATAACTTATGGGGACAGGGAGATTTCGTCACTGCCCGCCGACAAATGTGTGTGGGTCACCACAGTAAACTTGACCTCACACATACGAACGCATGCTTGCGCATACGCGTATCAGGGACACTAGTGCACGCTTGCGACATTAGGATCTAAAACGATTCGGATGCGTTGAGTTTCTTCTAGCTGATCAGAAAAAATGGTCGTTTCTTGTCACTCAGTTGAAACCGTTACGCAACCAACGTCTTTTGGCAACATACCGTGTTGGGGATGATCAATTAGAAAATTGTTGGGCTGTGATCACTAAAAAAAGTCAGAATAAAAAAAAAAAGAAAAAACACGCGTGAATGCTGGCGGACACAAATTAGAGATCAATTTAGAATAAACGTACATTGCAAATAGACCTAGCCCACTAAAAAAACTTTATAGGGTAGGGATTTTTAAAAAACTAAAAAAAAAATTTTCTCGACACACCAAGTGCAAATGTACAAAATTTCAGCTCTCTAATTTCATTGGTGCCACCTGTACACGTGATACAATCTTACATACATAGCCAGCCAGCCAGACCAACTTGAAAACTGAAGAAATTTATGTTGTTTGGTTTACCGTTTCTAACAACACTTACCAGGGACGCATAAAGATTTTTGCAAGTATTTAACACACCGTACACTTCGTAAGACAACTAGTGATATATTTCCCGTTTTTTTTTTCTATTGTTATTAGATGAATTATCATAACTCATTTCTATTATATCAAATACAACTAAATTTTGCTTTCATCTGGATTTTTTTTTTGTTGCTTTCGATCGCCAGGACGATTACTTTCCTGTGGTGAGTAGATAGCGTTGATCAGAAAATAAGAATGAGCCTTAGGTAGAATGCGAACCCACAACCCCGTAGCCGTAGTTAGTGATTTTGATGTTTCATCTAATGAAAAAAATAAATAAACGTAAAAATGTATCAAATAAACTGGAAGAATGTAAACAAATATGGCTACGATTGGAATGAAGGATAGGTTTTTGAATTAATTAAGAAAAGACGACGAGATCTCAGTTGTAAACTTCAACAAGTGTGGAATATCAGCAGTAAGGAGTTTGGTTTAAGGTAAAAAAAAATCAGCTACCGGATAACTAATAAGACCCCATGGCCGAATGTTTAAAAATGGCCTGGCGTATACTGGACCCACTCTAGCTGGAGGATGTGAGTTCGATTCTCATCGCAGTCTTGTTCCTTATTTTTCAGATTGTGCTGTTTAATCTAAGCTATAGGATTACGTCTGATCTAATGTCGTGATACAAAGTTAGGATGAAGATAAAAACTTGTCAAAATGAATGATATCATTCAAGGGTCTGAACGTCTGTATCCGGATGAAGTCTTATTGGCTCAATTGGTAAAGCAGGTCTGGCTAGGCGGTATTCCTTCCGGTTATAGGATATGGATTCAAATTCCACCAAAGGCCCATTCTTTTTTCTTTTTTTTTTTTTTCGATCAACGCTGTTTACTCGCTCAATGTAATCAAAAAGTTGTGACAAAAAGCAACTAATATAATGAAGGTGAAGGCAGAAAGTAGTAAGAAAATTAGAGACTCGATACGTATTTGGATCAGTTTAGCTTAGTCAGTTATAATGCTGTAATAGTAGGGCATCTACTGATGTCCAAACTCACTCACAGCAGTCATGGTCTGCGAGACTAGATTGTTAACCATCACTCTGTGACAGGGCATATTGTGCAGGGGTATACTGAGGCTGAGTCTACGAATCCAGAGGAGTACTAGGAGCCAAGTGGGGCTAAAAAAAATAGGTCAACTAAAGGGGCCTTGAAGACATTTTGTGCCCTCCGATAATATTCTCTTGAGATGTCCTGTGAGGCGCCTCTTGTTTCCAATTTGCGCACGTGCACATTTGTACAGAGTAATTTAATTTACTTATTTGATTCATGATTCTACGCACCTACTCGACTCTTAAGCCTAGGTCTCTAGGTCGCACTTACGATCGGTTGCCAGATCGCCGATTCTGTGAATCCAATCGGCGATTAAATTTCAGACATGAGTTTTCTTACGACCTGAAAAAACCTTCGGCGATAGTGTCTGCGATACAATCGTAGTGATAGGACCTATTCTATTTCTTCCGATCGATTCAGATATCACAGCCAATCAGAAAAGAAGAAAGTATTCTACGTCACTTCCTTTCCGACTAAATGAAAATTGAATTAAAATGGCGACTTTTTTTGTATCGTTTATTATTTTAGTGTGAAAGTATACAATTTGTGTATAAAAAAAAGTATACATCAAATAATTACATTGACACAATACGTAAGTCATTAAACATTAACGTTTGCGGTGGTATAATGAACTCCATAATTCGTTTTAAACTCATTTACCTTTGTTGATAGCACTACATATTCCAGTAATAATAAACGATAAAAGTAAACATTGAATTAGAAAATTGCAAATATGTATCCTTCTGCACGTACATGCAGGGTCTCGCGTTAAAAGGTCACGTGCCGCATAACATCACAGTGGAAGGATACTTACATATCTCTGAGGCTCTACGTCCCATTATATTGAAAGCGACAGGAACAGAGGGGGGTGGTCCTCGACTCACGTGACAGTGGCAATTACTGATGGGGACTGGGCAGTTTTGTCACTGCCCATCGACAAATGTATGTTGGTCACCACAGTAAACTTGACCTCAAATATACGAACGCACGCATCATGGCCACTAATGCATGCAAGCGACGTACCCATTTTTGCATTAAAATACATTGTTTGCTTTGTGATTTTCTCATGAATTGATTGTGCGTTTAGTACATCAAAATATTCTTTGACGAATGGGTACGCTGCGAGAAAAACTTTTCTTGCAAATTTCTACTTGAATTTTCGTATATGTATTTAACACAGTTTAGCAAAGTCGGTATGAGAACCTCCAACCAATCAGTTAATTGGGATTTCAAATCACGGTAGGAGAATTGATTTTATACATCAGTTTGGTTTAATGTGGCGTCTCGGAGAAGAGTTTACTCCCCTGAATTTGGTCAACTTCTGACTTGGACTGGAGTTTGACTTTTAGTTATCCGTTAGTATAGTTGAATTGATTATCCCTTTCGAGATTAATCCCAATAAATGTACATATGCGAATATAGAAGAATAACATTGTTAATTTTCTATGCATTTCATTTGGATTGCACCTCTGAGTCAGACAATCTTCTAAATCTTCTAATTCTTCTAAGAATGATGCCATTTTCATTTTATTTCTATTTAATTGAAAAGGAAGTGACGTAGCATACCGTCTCCCTTTTTGATAGGCTCGATTGTGAGAAATACACACCAGATTTTCGTGAACCAGGAGATATATATCCCCCACTTTTCGAAAGTTAACTCCTTATCACTTTTTTGCTTTCACGAAAAAAAGAAAAAAGCTAAAATAGCATCCAATGCTACTTCTGCAGCGAACCGTTGTAGAGACAGCGAGCACCCCCCTCTCTCTCTCTCTCTCTCTCTCTCTCTCTCTCTCTCTCTCTCTCTCTCTCTCTCTCTCTCTCCTAAACCCCGTAAATATCCTGCACCTTCTATCAACTCAACCTCCGATGTTTAGGCTAAACATATCATCGTCACCATTTTTATGATACGGTAACGCTAAAAATGTTTCTCATGTATATATTGATGGTAGCTGGTTCTTCGCTTAAGGCCATTTTGATTTACAGAAGGTTTTTTTTTTCACAGAAGCACCTCACTTTCGGATAACGGGGAAAACCTGTATATACCAGTCTACTTTTTCAATGACTGCTATTTAACTTTAGGGCGTCTGTTGTAAAGCAAATTCTTGCTTGTGTAGTGCGTTCGATCCTCACTGTCATACTATATCGGCCTTGTGCTAGAGTAGCTTAACTCGCCATTAATTTTGAAAAGTTATTTTCCATGATATTTCTGTTGCTCTTCATTGCAACTCTTCGGCTTGTACTTTATTTTCGGTCCATGCCGCTTATATAACGGTCAGAGAGAAAAGATTTGTGATTTGTGATTTGCGATAAAAATCTACAGAAATAAGATGAAAGAAAGACTTGTTAAAATCTCATCATAATTCACCAAATGTCTGTCTGTATGTAACCGCTTGATTTAGAAAGCACACAACGTATCCTCATTACTTTTTTTCTGTATGTACCAATAGGATGTTTCGGTAAATTAGTTTTTTGAAATCTCCCAAACCTTTCAAGTTTTTGGGGCATCGATTTACAATGTAAGTACAATTCTAAACTGGACCCTTACTTTGCATCCGGCTGTTGGTAAATGTAATTTTTAACGAGTAAACACAGATGTTGGAAAATCTTGCTTCATCAAATCGATTACCGTCATATTCAAACAGTTTTTTTTTAGTCTGAGATATATAGATGCTACTGTTACCTTGCCTGAATCGTAACTATATGTTCACATTCGTTCTCTAAGGGTTCTCGATTTTTATGGACTTTAGTGGAAGCGTTAGCCATGGGCTGGGGATGAATGATTATATTTGGGGGACCGATCCCTGTATCTATGCCTATAAGAAGTATTCTTACCATTCGAAACAATGGAATCTCCCGCGATGACTAAGTATAAGACGAATGGGAAAATAAAAAGAATTGAAAGATTATCAATAACAAAGAAATTCGAACTATTCAAGATTAATTCGTCCAAATTAACAACAAAAATACGATAATACATTTGTAAAAATTATCAAAGATGACTATGTTTTATCAAAGAAATTCTGACAAGACAATCGCATCTATCACTACTAGATATAAACAAGCAATAAAAATAAGATGAAAGAAAATCTAGTGGAAAGAAAAAACAATATAAAAAAAATGACAATACTTCATCTGAGAAACATTTACGTCTATAACTTGTAGGTATAAACAAAGAACAAATATAAGATGAAAGAGAACTCACTAAAAAAATCAATAACAATGACAATATTTCATCAAAGAAATTCATTGATTATTACATCTAATAGGCTGAGCCTAGTAAATTCATCCACAAACTATCTATCTATCTATCTATCTATCTATTCATCTCTCCCTCCCCCTCCCTCCCTCCCTCCCTCTCTCTCTCTCTCTCTCTCTCTCTCTCTCTCTCTCTTTATCTACTATACACACACTAATGCGCTTAAACATATACACACACGCTTACATGGGTCTATGCGTGTTCATATCAAATATTTTGACCGTTGCCTAAGAGTGACTGGTCATAGGGCAGTGGTTACCAATCTAGTTTCGTGTATCATTATACAATGATTGTGCTCCTCACTGGGTACCCTAAACTTACTGAATAGAAACAATAACTGGTCTGGTTAGGCATTTTATTGGGCAGTGATCACTGAAAAAAGTTCAAATTTAAACGAAAAAAAATGATTACTGCTGGACAGTTTTTTTGGCGGGGATAACAAAATTTTTTTCTATATAAGGTATAACTGTTGACCTTTTCAGTCTTTAAACTCCATTGGTACGTCCCGTTAGGGCGATACATACATAGATAGCTGGCCAGCCAAACCAGCATAGAAAATAAAGAAATTCATGTTGACAGCTGACGATTTCTTATCACAAAATACAGGTGTCCTGTCATGAAACAACGTTTAGAAAGTTGGTCAAGCAAATGATTACTGCTGTAGTAGGTTCGATCACCCCTGGATGGTACCCTGGGCACCAGACACTTATGGCTTCGGGTAAGGTAAGCTAATCCTCACTGTGTGCTAGATACTCGTAGCCTCGTGTACGATTTAAATTGTCCTCGCTAGGGTAAGATTCACTCCACTGGTCGTACCACTCTCGTGAGTTCATACAAGCTAAGCTCATCCATACTGGGTGCTCAACACCTATGGCCTTATATAAGGTGAATTTATCATCACTCGGCGTCACACATTTGTGGCCTTGTGTAAGGAAGGATTGTCGTGTGACTGAATGACACGCATCAACTTTACGGAAAACTTTTCACCACTAGGTGCTCCACACTTGCTGCCTTATGTAATGTAAGCTTATTCTCACTAGGTGTCATACACTCGTGGCTACATGTAAAGTAAGAGTCTTCTCACTGGGTGCCCCACACCTACGGTCTTGTGTGAGGTAAGCATTGTATATATGTTTATGCAACAGTATAAACAGTCATATAAGCTGCTTGATGGTTAAGTATTTTCCACTGACTCCAGGGATCAGAATGAGAACGGAGATATACATCATCATCAGTCTTTTAACGTCCATCGTTGGACATAGACCTTCCCCAAGATTCGCCACAATTCTCTATCATGGGCATCTCGGAGCCAGTATTTCCTGAATCCATCCAGTTCATCTCTCCATCTTGTGTTCTGTCGGCCTCGGTTTCTTATGTGATCTCTGTGGATCCATGTTGTGAGACGTGATGTCCATCGGTTGTCTTTCATTCTTGCATCATGGCCTGCCCATTGCCATTTGAGCTTTTTTAATAGTTTCTATGATGTCACGGACACCCGTTTTCTTCCTTATATACTGTGCCGTCTTGAGATCTCTCCATATAAGGTAAAGCATGATTATCTCATGCGCACGTTGCATACTTTTCAGCCTGCAGGTATAAAGTCACAGCAATTGAATGTGTTTTTGTTAAGTTTTTTCTTTCTTTTTTTATAACATCGAAATTCTTTAATTAGGCGTCCAGCAACATAATATTGTCTATGTGATACCTGCTCTAGTTCCGGCAAACGGTGTTCGTGCCCAGATATCGGATCCTGACTTTTGGGCTAGGCCCATTCGACTCGAAAGCCTGATGTGATACGATCTCCTCTTTTCCCCAATAGTTCCAATAATGACCTGAGCTAATTTTTTTTTTAATCGAATTTCTTCATCAAAGCGCTCAATCTGGTGTTGTTGGGGTCTATGAGTTACTTGATCTAGCATCTGGCAGACTGTGTTCCAACCTGTCTGAAAACTCAGGATTTCAAGACCTGACTTCCAGGTCAGATCCTAATGACTCAGTAGCCTGGCGCAATACAATCTTCTAATTGTCTCCTCATTTTTTCATGTGTTCCTGTATTGAACTTAGCTAACTTCCGTAAAATATCATCATCAGTCAACGCCCGAGGGTAAAGACAGTCCCCGGGGATATACAGTGTCCAGAGGCAGAGACAGTGCCCGGGAGAGAAAACAGCGCCCAGGGGCTTTCGCGCTCTATCCGAGGAAAGGGCATAATTATCAATTAACAGGCATTATGGGCTAGAGGAGATTTGGCATCCCTCCACACCTGCGCCCAGGTGTGACTACCCTCTTTTGTCCCCCTTTTGCGTTTCCCCATGGAGCAGTGGTTAACAAACTGGCAGACTATCACTACTATAAAGGGTTCGATCTTGATTGGCTGCTGCGCGCTCCTGACATAGTGCCGAAACAGAGCCTGGTGAGTACCAATAGCTACAAGGAAGGGGTACGTTTTCCAGCGTAGAGCGATGGCTAGAAAGGCTATAATTGCGGGTGAGATCTTCTCTGAGTGCCCCCAAGAATCAAATTTTCTTGCTAAATTATGGTTTATACTTACTTATACATAACTCGAGAAACATGGTGACTAAACATTGTGCAAAAAGTAAATTCTCCCCCTCTTTCTCCTCCTCTCTCTTTCACTGCCTCTCTCTGTCTCTCTATCTCTATCTATCTATCTACCACCTATCTATCTATCTATCTATCTATATATCTATATATATATACACACACACACACACACATATATATATATATATATATATATATATATATATATATATGCACATATATATGTTATCAAGAAATGGATGTATGAATCGACAGAATAATTATAAATTGCGTTCTATTGTATTGAAATACTTATTTGTAAAGATCACTTGTATTTACACAGTGAATCCATCATTTGGCCTAGACAACGTAGATATCCCATGTGTGTGTGAGTGTGGGTGTATGCACGTATGTGTGTATGTGCGTGTGCGTATGTGTGTACTTGTTCCTCCTGATATTCGAAAGCATTTCTATCTTTGAAAAAAAGCTTTCGTAAGCCAAAATGATGGGATGCAGAGAGGTAATATCCATGAATTCATATATGGAAAAATATCAATTGTTCTCATAGCCCCCCTTCCCAAATGCTAGAGATAGTATATTAGGCCGAGTGGTCGCTGCAAAACGAACACGAAACGCTATTTTTTGCTTTTCGCCTTTTTCCGTAATGCAAAGAATGGTATTGTTTGATAAAAAGCGAAGTGTCTTAATTCTTGGTTGAATGATTTTCGAGAGAGGTGTGAAATGTCCGGCGAGAAACACCGAGTAACTTGATTGATTCATTAATCAGTTGGAATTAATTTCCTGAGGTTTTGGCAAGCACCTTATATATATATATATATATATATATATATATATATATATATATATATATATATATATATATGTATATATATATATATATATATGTATATGTATATATATATATATATATATATATATATATATATATATATATGTGTGTGTGTGTGTGTGTGTGTTTCGAACCCAACTTCTCATTTTTGCTCATTCACGGTCCATACCTGGTCTATTCGTTTCTTTCATCGCGCCAGTTATGTATGAGAAATGGATATATATGATCCGACAGAATTATTAAAAATTGCGTTGCATTATATTGAGACCTCTATTTGAAATGATCTCCTGTCATTACACGGTTTATGAGTCACTTAGCCAAGACAACGTAAATAGAATAAACAATTGAAGAAAATGGGGCTGCAGCAGGAAACGAACCTGCAACCGATAGGGTAGCTGCTCCAACGTTGCGTTACTTTTACCATTGAGCTAGTACATAGCTATGATATATACAATTTAGGAACCCCGGCTTCAGGCACCAGTTGGTAAAACTTAACTCTCTCTCTCTCTCTCTCTCTCTCTCTCTCTCTCTCTCTCTCTTTCTCTCTCTTTCTCTCTCTCTCCAATACACACTTGCAAAAACAGACACTCGGGCAAATTTCAAAACAATGGATCCCCAGGACCTACATCGAATATTAATGCATCACACGACCGCATACTGCACACTTCACAGGACTGCAATGTGCGACTGAATTCAAAGCCTTCATTTCGTTCAAATACTCACATGTACAGATAGAGCCCGCCAGAGTTGCACAGTTTCCACTTGATATAAATACGTTCTAACCTAAATGCACATGATTTTTTTAAATAAATAAATAGATAAATAAGTAAATGCACATACCACACACCCGTGCACTCACTCACACACACACGCACGATGGCGTACTCACACACACACACACACACAAAGGCGTTGGTTTAAAAAAAATTCTGATAATTCCAATGTCTCCAGCTGAACACACCCGCATACGGCACACTTGGTAGGACTGTGTCGGTTTCTCTTCGACACTTGTCTAATTCCAAAACGATAACCATAACACAGGCACGCCGACTAACACACAGATAAAATTCGAGTTCGGTTGTCACAGAAAACCGGGAGAAGCAGCAGCAGCCGCAGCCTCAGTCGTAACGGCATCGCATCAACCAGCAACAGAAGTCTTTATTTTCCCGCCGTGTTCCGTACACGCTAGGACGCTCGCCGTGTACGTTTTCCAAGCCGTCGAAGATAACTAGGCAAGACTTTCTCCTGGATTCTTTTTAAAAAAGAGCCCTTCTCCACGTACTAAAAAAAAAGAGACAAAAAAAAAAACAACCCCCCAAAAACAACGCGTTCTAATTGGCTGTCGGGTGTGTCGACTAAACCAAAAAAAAAAAAACTTCTCAAATTAATTTTTGTTTTAAATCTGATTCGTAACTTTGTTTATTATTGGGTTGCGTGAGTCTATCAATATTTTCTCTCTCTCTCTCTTTCCCGTTATATATCATATATGTATTTTTTCGTTTTCTCTTCTCTCTTCTTTTCTAATCACGCATATGTGATATAAATAAATACGGGGAGACGAGAAAGATTAATCCAAAGACTTTACACACAGAAAAATGGGATTTAAGTAAAAGAGTACGTATTGTGAAATGCAAAACGGAGGAAGAAGTGAGAAAATAGAAAACACGTTCGTTGACGAACAGCGGTAGATTGAATGTAGGTAGATAAGAAAGAAAAAGAAAGAGGACCCAGAAAAAAAGAAGGAAGTGAGGAATAGGCTATTGCCTCTTTCTTTCAAGTTATTACCTGCCGAAATTTCTTTGCGGTCTCTCACTACTTTTTCAAAATAAAAAAGACAGGACAAAATCGAACCTTATTGAAAAAAACGAGAACTACCTACCACGTTGTAATTGAGGAAAAGCAAAACAAAAAAGGGATGGACTTTTTCAACGTGAGTACCTTTTAGATCTTTTTTTCTTTAAAAAAATTCTTTTTTCATCTTTTGTCTCTTTTTACGTTAAATTCAATTATCGCTCATAAATGAGTACACCCGTACCGCTTTTTGTATGGAGAGTTAATTTTCTTCTAAACCAAACGCAGCAGAATTTCTCTTATTCCCTGTGGAATATTACACAATCAAACAGTAATAGAAAATGTAGGCAATGACACCTAATATTGATTTTAAATAAACTTTTTTTTTTTTTTTCGTACGGGGTGTACTCATTTTCTGGACGGTCACGAATTCATATTTTTGGCCACCGAGTTTAAATGATTTAGATTTTAGTCCTTAATCATACCCGATAATTTGTAAGTAATGGTTCACTAGAAATACTAAAATTCTGCTATGATTGGTTTAGAAGAAAATCAACTTTCTATTAAAAAAAAATGTATTGGTAGGGTGTACTGATTAATGGACGACACTGTATGTTTTTATGGTCAAGTTTGTTGATAACATTTTTCAACTTACATTTTTTTTCCTTTTGATTTACTAATAGAACAGGAAAAAAAACATCTATCATGTGTCTTTTTCGCCATTGATAATCAGATATCTACTATTTGAAGATAAATAAAGGGTTTTTTTTTTTGTTCTTAAACTTTTCGGTGTGATATATTACTGAGTATGGATAGAGTTAACAACATTAAGTCGTCGAATCAGGAGATTTTTATCGGGGTCAGAGCTTTAGCACCGGCCCTAGAAATAATTTGTTTTTAAATGACTGTTAAACTGATAGATTCTGGGAGGAGGCTGGCTAATTGAGTGCTAGAATTAACTGAACATAGCCTCTTAAAAGCCAACGCTCGTTTTTCTTAGACACGTGCGTAGGTGTGTAACATTGAAGTTCACTTTCTCTCGTTGATTAAAAGGTTCAAATCTCAGTTGTTAGACTTTTTTTCGTGTAAAAGAGTCAAGAACCCAGGGCGTTTCATAATTTTCTTCAAGTAAATGACTCCGTTGTATGTTAAAATGAATCTTACGCAGCAACCGTCCAGCGTCCACGAGTATTCGTGCAGAAGCTTGGATGGGTATATTCGCGTAGATTGGAAGGTATTTTGATTTTTTTGGTAAAGTAATAATACAGCTTGGTTCACAAGGAACTGTTTTTATGAAATCGCCAAGTCGGGTAGGGAGAAAGGGAAAATAAAACGTGAAAGTTTCCGATTACGCAGGTGAATCACCGAAACGGTTTCTTACTATGTTTTTATTTATTTATCTATCTATTTATTTATTTGTTTGTTTGATGTTTCAATCTTATGTGCGATGTCTACCCACCCCATACTCGGTAATTATCTCCCACAATCAAAATTTTTCATGTATTTTTTTCTTTTAAAAAATTTATTTTGTTTTTCACCTAACCATTTCATTACGCGTTTTTTTCCCCACTCGTCTCTACCATTCACTTATTCATGTTTGTGTTGTTGTGGCTGTAAGTGTCGCCTTTTGTCTCATGGTGCCGAACTTTTTTTCTTTTTTCTTTTTTTCATGATTGTTACGCACCTTTAAAAAAAAGAAGTTTTTTTTTTTTTTTCTTCGAGCATCAAAACTGGTTCAAGTTCAGTTCAACAAGTCTTGATTGACTAAGTTTTCGAGTGGGTAAACTTTAAATGCTTTTAATTTGCTGTAACGACAAGGAAAATGAAAGGATAGCGCTCATATGTAACACCGAGTGTATTCGAACCTGATACATCGGCAAGGTTTTGCTTTTTTCCAATTGCTGCCCACCGACTTTACCGTTGTTCCATGATTCATCCGCTTAGCACTGGGTACCTTCTGTTCTGAGAAAGTGAGTTTTTCTAGCAGCAGGGGGAAAATTTGAATGAATGCAGAATCTTGCGATTTAATCAAATCTCATTTGAGTATATATCAACATAAAATCCGTATACTGTGCATGAACGAGAAGGGATTGTCTGCGGTCAGGAATTTAAGCAAGAGCTGTTGACAGGAGAGGACAATTATGTAACTAGGAAAGAAAAAAAAATTCTTAGTACATATCCACGACATCGCTGTACATCCGATTTTTTTCAAACATTCGAAATACTCATGCAGTCATGCGGCAAAAATGGCTATTCATTAAAGATCCCGAAATCAGATTTTTTTTTCTTTAGTTCCCACCAAACTAAATGATAGGAGCTGTCCCAGCTCACAGTATTTTGATTGATGTATACATGTAAATTAAATAGGATCCCTAATACAAACTCAGCTTGACTGACTAACCTTATCCCTAACCCTAAGCCTAGATTATAATTTCGATAAGATTATAACCTTATCTTTTTTTTTCAGTTTTAAGTTTATTTAACAAACAAGATACGATGAATTATAGTACTTATAATAGATAAGTGTCGTGAGGACAAACGAACAAGACCCGAAACTTGAATAATCATTCACTGAGTGCATCTTAGAACGGACACAAGGACATAAATGTGAGGAGCCTGTAAGGATTGCACTCACGATATAAGCGAAATGGCTCGCAAGACGAGCTTGTTAAGTATCCTGTCATAATAAGCGCCTCCAACGGACTTTATCAAAGCTTACACTTTTCATCAGCAGTTTCAAGCGTCTGGAATGTGCACAATTCGATCATTTATAAAATTGGTGAGTAATTTTTTTTCCTCTTTAATTTTGGAGGAAACAAGTTTTTAGATACGACGGTAATTTAAAACGTCTCTGAAAAGTATGAACTTTACTCGTACTGTCTTGTTTCTTCTGAAATTTTTTTCAATGAAAGTCTGTCAATTTGAAACCTCAACCCCTGAGTCTCTGTCTCTCTTTCTCTGTGTTTCAATCCCAGTGTCTCTCTGTCTCTCTTTCTTTCTCTGCCTCCGTCTCTCTATGTCTTTGTCCCTATATATATATATATATATATATATATATATATATATATATATATATATATATATATATCTTTGTATCTCTCTATTTCTTTCTCTATGTATCCTAGTACCTTTCCCTCTCTATGTCTCTTTCTCTCACGATGTCTGGAACTGCGAATACACCTTATTAAGAACTTCAGTAATGCCTATATCGTCTTAGCCGTAACAAAAATGCCAAAGATCTGTGAATGTTAGTTGGTTCGGAAGACAGGGGACTAGATTACAAATCGCTAAAAAAAAAATTTTCTCTTTAGTCAAGAGCGCAAGATGAAGCG
Organism: Thysanoteuthis rhombus; assembly: GCA_963457665.1. Taxonomy (NCBI): domain Eukaryota; kingdom Metazoa; phylum Mollusca; class Cephalopoda; order Oegopsida; family Thysanoteuthidae; genus Thysanoteuthis; species Thysanoteuthis major. The sequence continues at coordinate 41,991,892 of OY735214.1, read as the reverse complement.
AGCAACGCCACTCTGGGTGCTTGTCGCCTCTGCCTAATTCACGTTTCTGAGTAAGAAGTAATACAGTATGCGATGCCGAGACAGGGATGGCTAGGGTCTTATGCAGCATAAATGTTTTATAAGGGTTAACCAACGCATTCTCCAAGTAGTCACGTATGGAACTGAAACATGGAACCTGGCCAAAAGATTGGCCCTCAAACTGAGAACTACACAACGAGCACGGGAGAGAATCATACCTAACATCGCAACGTGAGATCACAAGACGGCATAGTGTATTAGAAAAAAATCAGGGGTCAGAGATATCATAAAACCATAAGAAAAATCAAACGGCAAGGGACTGGTCATGTTGCAAGAATATCAGACAATCGCTGGACATCACGACTCACAACGTGGATCCTCACAGATCATATGCGAAATTGTGACCGGAAGAAAAAATAAGACGACATGACGAACTAGACAATTCCAGAAAGTACTGGTTCTGTGACTCCCACAATTAAGAAATCTAGAGAACCTTGGATGATGATGGCAACTAATGAAATCTCTGAATCACCCTTCACCATATCGTCGTTTTTCGTAAACAAATAGGTACAGTCAGAAATATTTGTGCCTTTGAAAGTAAATTGATCCGTGAACATTATTCTAATACTTGTCTCAACCAACTGGAGAAGACAGATGATTTCCTTGAAAACGCGGTTCATTTTTCTTTTGCATATACGTGTAAAGTTACTGACGTATTAGAAACGGTCAACCAAACAGTCACAGAAACATAGGTTTCTTAAGTGTTTAAGTTGGTCTGGCTAGCAGGCTGACTTTGTATCATGCGTACAGAATACATCAATGAAACTAGAAAACAGAAAATTTAAAGATTTATTCCTTTTGTTTAGAAAAAAAAAACACGTTTTTTTTCTAACAACCCCTAAGTAGGTTAATGGGTGGGGGTTCAAATTATAATGCTTAGTTGGTCACTTAGTTCGTGTCCGGAGGTTTCTCGACGTGCTGCAAAAGACGTTGGTCACTTATCGGGTTCTACGGAGTGACTAACCAGACCCGTATTTTATTTGTTTCAAGCTGGTTTGGTTTTCCCATGCACCCACACACACGTAAACCCTCCTCTATAGAACTGCGTACAGCACGGTTACTGATTAAGCTAAATCGATTAAGTTCAATTTGACTCTAGATCACGATTACAGGAGCCCCCAGTGAGGATGGAACTCTATGTCGAGGGGCTGGTGAATGGAAATTGTGGACATTTATGCATGCATAAACTTGGCGTTCTTATATCCCAACTTTCTTCTTACTTTGGAAAGATTACGTCATTGTGACTTGAAATTTATATTGATATTCGATGTTTGGTATTTCAATTTCATTTTACTCAAGATATAATGTCAAGACAAATTAACTTATTGATTGCGGAAAATTTGAAGTAAACACTTGTCCATGTTTGAATTAGTATAATTTTATGAGGAGAAACTTACAACTTCTGTGCTGCACCAACTTCGAAACGACTCGTATGATGTAATTCTTGATTTATTTTATATGTTTTCGTCTTTTCAAAAATTAGTTTGATATTCATTTTTTGAGTGAATTCTGCTTTGGAAATCACGGTCGTAAAACGTCCGATGAATCGAGGCTAAGTTGGGTGGTGCTATTTTAAAACGCCATTGGGCCTCCAATGGAAGAGGTCCCCAAAAGCTTTTTAGGTTATCTACAGCTTTTCTACTAACAAATCTCACTAAATGTTGGTGTTGGGGGACCCTCATGAAGCCCCCATATTTCTAGCTACACTTCTGCTGGGAGTGATGATTTTTTTTTTACCAAACATTTATGTTCCTAGGATCAAAATATTGAGAATTTTTCTCTTTTTTTTTTTTTTTTTTTTTTGTTCTATGACATCCGGACCATCGTTAATGCTGTCCAAAATTTTAAGTAAATCGGTTCCACAAAACGAGATAAGCTAATATACAAGCCACGAGCGTAGGTGTCTTTCATAGGCGTCTAATTGTGTCTGTTCCATCTTCAATTTGAGTGGAGCCGTCTTTACAAAGCACAAGGCTGACCGCCTGGAGCGTTCTATCCAAACATGAAAACAAGAATTCCTTTCGGTAAGGTAAAAACGTGATAGTTAACCTGGAGAACAGAACCTCTCCACCATCAGTGCGTCACTCTATCGTTGAGATGTTTCTACGTGTGTGCGTATGTGCATCACTGAATGGCGTTCTAAGAATGCTCATATTCACAACTTTTTTCCTTGAAAGAAATTTGTATTAGATTATTTTACCTCGCCTCACATCAGCAGCGGCCAAATACGAAAAGCAACGAAGATTTTTTTCTCTCTCTTCCTCTCTCATCTCTCTCGCTCCTATCTATTTTCCCCTGCCATCTTCCTCCCTCTTCAGCTCTCTTTTTTTCTTTCCTTTTGGCCCCTTTTTCTCCGTATTCAGTCCCCTTCTCTCTCTCTCTCTCTAGCTCTCTTTCCTCTTCCTCTTTAACCCTTTTTTTCTCTCACTCTTTAGATCCCTTTTTTCTCCCTCTCACTCCATCTCTCCCTTCCACTTCAGCCTCTTTTTTTCTCTCTCCCACTCGTCCCTCTTCAGCCCCCTTTTCTCCCCCCCTCTTTTGTCCTATGTCTCTCTTTCCTTCGTGCCTTCTCCCCCCTTTCTCCCTCCTTTTTCCTTGATAAATTTGGCCAGGATCTATTATATTATTGTTATAGTACCTAATAGGCCTGGCTACTGCAGGGTTAAATTCCATTCTTACTTCTATTCCGACAGAGTGACCACAACTTTTATATTGTGCACTCCCGGGTAAAAAAAATGAGCCAAGCACATTCCATCATATAAAAGATCTTAATACCATAGATGACATACGCGTGCATATTAAGGCCAAACTGATTAGGAAAAAATTCGGGAACATAGACCAGATGAGAGCATTTTTTGCCCAGGAGTGTATATATGATAAATAAATTCGAAGGTTTATGAGACCTTTCAGTTTAGCTCAGTTGGAAGGACAGTCGCCTTCCAATTGCATGGTCGGAATTTTAAATCCCTGTAGGGAAATGCTCGTTTACGTTTATTAACGGTGACTGTTTAGCTCAATGGTAAGTGCAACATTACGTTGGAGTGGCTACCGTATCGGTCGCCAATTCGATCCCTTCAGCAGCCCGAATTTTCTTTGATTTTATTTGATTTGCGTTGTCTAGGGCCAAACAATGCATTCATCACCTCCCGACCCCTCCTCTGACAGACCCTTTCTTATTTCAGACCAACCTGATTCTCACCTGCTCAATGAAAAGCGCCTCCTGTCCCACTCCTACTAAACAACCATCAACACATATCTCCTTAATTTCATTCCTCCAATCTCAAACCAAACAACAGACAATTTTCTCGGCAACCGCTGCAAGTTCACTGAAAAAGGTGAAATGCATCAGCACATGCCCATATACATATATATATATATATATATATATATATATATATATATATATATATATATATATATATATATATATTCTGTTTGAGCAGTTGGGGCCAAAAAATACATTCGCCGTATAATGACGAGAGATCATTTTGAATAGAGTTCCAAAGTAATATAACGTATTTATGATTATTCCTCTTCGATTATGCAGCCATTTCATAATGATATAGTTGTCCACGTTGAGGAACAAATTAAGCGGTGAATGAGCAAAAATGAGAATTTGGAGTAAAGGCAGTTATTTGAGCCTTTGAATTACCGATGACTGTTTAGCTCTATGGTAAGAGCAACATATATATCTTATATCAGATGCATATTGTTATACTTACTGATTCTTCGCCGTTCAATACAATTTCATACATAAGTATATTAAATGTTGTGTAGTATAGAATAAATCTATATATAATACATTATGATAATACCCTACATAAGATAACAAACTACATATATGACACGAGCTATATATTAAAATTCAGGAGCTGTTTGATCAACAGTGCTGGGGTGTCATGTTAATATAACTGTTTTGTTTTTATAATCCCTGAAACCATTACATGGTAAACAACTGATAATCCCATCAAGAGTAAATTTACACATAGTACCATAATAACAAAGAATATGTGAGAAAAAAAACTGAAGAAAATTACATAGATTACATTGACAGATATTGGGAACTAAGTGACTGAAATGACACAAAAATTTTCGAGAAAGTTTTTTAATGAGTTTAGTGCTTGAAGCTTTAAAGCTTTATGGACTATCTATCTATCTATCTATCTATATATATATATATATAGAGAGAGAGAGAGAGAGAGAATCATGTATTGTGTTGTATTATATCGAAACTATTAGTCGAAATGATCTTCTGTTATTACACGATAATGTATTACTTGGCCTAAACGACGTAAATAGAATAAAGAATTTTGAAAAATAGGGCTGCTGCAGGAAACGAACCTGCAAGCGATAGGGTAGCCGCTTGACAGTAGCGTTTCTCTTACCATTGAGCTAAATAACCACTGGCAGGTTCGATTCCCGCAGCAGCCCAATTTTCTTTAATGTTTATTCTATTTAGATTGTCTAGGCTGAGTGATACATTAACTGCGTAACGGTGGGAGATCATTTAAAATAAAAGTTTCTACATAGTATTAACGCAATTTATGATTATTCTATGGGATCACGTATATATATATATGTGTGTGTGTGTATGTATTTGCCCAAAGAAGCCAAAACAGGGCAGAAACATAAACGTCTTTGTGTAGCGAATCCTTACTCCATTATATTTCAAGTGCTACTTAGAATCAACCAAATGTTTAATGTATCGAGCACTTAATGAAATAAACCCATCATATATCGGATATTATATCATATTATATCGCATTCCTGATTTGAGTATATATATATATATATATATATATATATATATATATATATATATATATATATATATATGGCATAATGTGATCAATTAGACAAGCAGTGAAGAATCTACTCTCTTGAATTCGAAGAGGTTCATTCTTGTTGTTACTTGGACTGTAGTTGAGACAAAAACAACTAAAAAAAAAAACGCAATTGTGTCTTTCTCCTGAGAGCGAGTCCCTATCGTACGTACTCAAATCTTTTACTTGCGTTTTCTGGTGCTTATGAGCCTTATGTCCCTGACTCTGCAACAAGGGAGTTTTCCGCCAATTTCTTATCTCTTATCTATCTTGTGGAAACTTTGCCATGTGCCCTTTTGATGTGTTGCTGCTCTTTCTTTCTTCTGATTAAACAAATGTTGATGTCCCTCATCTTTGATTCCGAAGATAACGCTATCCAAAGCACTAGAATCCCACCCAATAACTTATCAATTTATCTGTGTCTGATGACAAGAAAATCTAATCGCACCACCTCCAAAGACATAAACGATGAAAGTAACTCCGAAAAACATGCTGTGTACAAAAACCGTATCCAATTAACTGATCAGTGAAAATGGTGCGTTTGGACTATTTTCTTTATCTGAATGTTTATTTATTCACAACGTTTCGGTCGTGTACACTTCACCCTTCGCCGGGTGTTCTTTGTACTAGATGAAAGGGCGGAGGGTGCACAGCCGAAACGTTGTGAACAATTGAACGGATAGACGAGGGAAATAGTCCGACCATACCATACTAATTCATCAGTTGCAGCAGCCTTTTAACGTTCGTTTTGGGTCGTAGACCTTCCCCAAAATTCACCAACCGTCTCAGTCGCGCAGCCAGTACTTTCTGAACTTGTCTAAATTGTCACACCGTATCATTTTTCCGGCCACTATTTCGCATGATTCCTGGAGGAGGGGTCCAACAGTTACCTGACATTCTTCAAAATTCAGACAAAAATCAATTAACTAATGTTCGAACCCGTGTGTGTGTGTCTGTGTGTGTGTGCTTCTGGCATGCTTCGGGATGACACCGGAAAATGTCACATCGTTCTGTGTAGCAGCGATGACATCTGATCAGTCGGGGCCAATTAACGTTGACGGGAGGACGGATAAAAGGCCCCCATATATTTGGTTGACAAGCCATCCCAGAAAGAGACAATCTCCAGTCTGCTTGAATCACACACACACACACACACATGCACGTGCGTGCGCAGGTATGCACATACGAAAAAACTGTCCTACCTCCTACCTAGAACTACGTCTTTCAATCAAAACGATGCATCTCTCGCAAATGACGTATCGCTGTGATTCCCCGATTAAAGACACTGCATAAGTACCTCCAGATTTTCGGCACACCAATAACGAATTTCCAAAAGAAGCAATTTAGTTCCATTTGCGTCGGTGATTACGTTGACACCCTCTTTTTAACACACATATGGATGTTGTGAGTGATGCTGCTCATATTTCGATAACGATTGACCGTGCATTTTCATAGATAACCATCGGCTGTACATTCTCATAGACAGCCATCGGCTATGCATCTTCATTGAAAATCGTCGGCCATGCATTTTCATTGACAATTGTCGGCCATGCATTTTCATTGACAATCGTCGGCCATGCATTTTCATTGACAATCGTCGGCCATGCATTTTCATTGACAATCGTCGGCCATGCATTTTCATTGACAATCGTCGGCCATGCATTTTCATTGACAATCGTCGGCTGTACACATTCATAGACAATTGTCAGCTGTACACATTCATAGACAATTGTCGGCTGTACACATTCATAGACAAATGTCGGCTGTACACATTCATAGACAATTGTCGCCCGCACACCTTCATTGACAACCGTCGCCCGTACACTTTCATTGACAACCGTCGCCCGTACACTTTCATTGACAACCGTCGCCCGTACACTTTCATTGACAATTGTTTATGTATTTTCATTGACAATCGTCTAGCTTGCATTTTCATTGACACTCGACCATCGTTCTTTTCTTTTTTCTCTTTCTCTTTCTTGTCTTCTTTCCCCTCTTTTTTCTTTCCTTTCACTCCTCTCTTCTCTTTTTTATTCTTTTTTTTCTCTTGTCCCCCTTTCCATCTTTTTTTCTCTCTTCCCTCACTTTTCCCTCCCTCGCCTTTCTCTTCTTCCTATTTCTTTATTTCTATTTAACTTCTGTCTTTGCTTTCCATGTCCCTTCCCTTCCTCCTCCCACATCGTCAATATTTACTATTTAGTGTGTGACAACAGTATGACATCATCCTCAAAATACGGACATCCTACCTCCCTTGAAAATTGAACTCTTTTCGCTTGGGCACGAGCTCCCAACGTTATTTCTGATAGGTACGCTATAACTTCTGGGATGAAGAAAACCCGTCCTTTCATCTGTCTATCTTTCGCTTTCTCATGAATTGATTTCTGTCTGTTTTTTTTCTGCTTTTCTTTCTTCCCATCCTTATCTTCTAATATTTTTTCATTATCATGACAATGCATACTTCCCTTTTTAACTTCTTCCAAAAATAACTTATCGAGGTCAGAGGGAATGGAAAAAAATTACTCTTCCTCTAAGCGTGCTAACTGACCCTGCCACCATAGTTCCTGTCTCACCCACAGACTCTTATCATTTTCCTGCCAAGCACACACACACTGACCCGAATTTGTAGGTTCATTTTTTATCAATGAGGAAAAATATACTTCATCGTATAGAGATAATATTGAACGATGTATGTCAGGAGAAAGATTGAGTGAGATGGTAGAACAGACCTTCAGTTAGAGGAGAACGATATGCCCAGATATAAGCAAGATAAGAAATCACTGACGTTAAATTGGTATTATATATATATATATATATATATATATATATATATATATATATATATATATATATATATATGGTTATAAATAGCGCTGTATTATACTGACACACCAATTGAAATGATCTCTCGTTATTACACGATGAATGTATCATTTGACTTAGACAACGTGAATAGAATAAACAACGACAGAAAATGAGGCTGCTGCAGAAATTCCTTCAAATGTTTATTCTGTTTACATTGTCTTCGATAAATGATGCATTCACCGTCCTATAAGGGAAGATCATTTCAAATAGAGTTTCAGTATAATATAACGCAATTTATAATCATTCTCTCGGATCATACATCCATATATATCCTCAAAAACGCACACATACTAACGTGTGTGTGTGTGTGTGTGTGTGTGTGTGTGTGTGTGAGAGTGTGTGTGTGTGTGAAACGAAAAAAATTCTTTTTTTCCAGGGATGAATTTCGCTTATTTGTCGCCTCTTTCGTGACGTAAGAACGACAAACGCTGAGTTTTGAAAGTATTCAACAACATCCAGAGTTTTTCCCTGATCTTGACAATTACCCGGAGTATGGTTTAAAGTGCTGGATCATAAATGTTTGGAAAATATTTACATTTATTGGATCCAGATATGCTTTTTCTTGTAAATTAAACAAGAAAGCAAAAATTGATTAAAAATAAACTAAACCATTTGTTGCCTTCAATCAAACTTATGATAATGGAAGGCTGATATGCTTGAATACAAGCAATGCACATAATACACACGCACACACTCACACACACACACACATATATATATATATATATATATACATATATATAATTATAATAATAATTAAATAATTGTATCATCCACAGATAGCTGTTTCCTTGTATTACAACTCTTCAGTGTGGCTATAGACTATCCATTACAACATCCAGTACCACGAGGTAGGACCGAAACCTTCGCTTGAGACCCAGAGGCTGGCATTTTATCTCTGCCCTACGCAGAACTTGACAGTCAGTAAGGTTGTATTTAAGCGATGTATTTGCTCACGCACATGATTCCCCATCCACCAGAGTGCATAAGATCATAATGAACGAATTACCTCACCTAAAGAGTGATCAACCCTGAATTTATGAGTGTGAGTATACATACACACCCACACACACGAACAAAAGAATACACTTATAATGCCACAAAACATATCTTTTCGGTCAGCACAATATCTTTTTAGCCTCTGTATTTCTCAATTTTGCTTGAGACTTTTTGACTTATACAAATATATAAAGGTATCCCCACTTTTCAAAAGCTATATTTACCTCACCTCCATTTTCACGAAAAAAGTCAGAGAGAAAAAGTCGCGTTCAGTATTTGTTTTGTAGCAAGCCTTTGAAGAGGCAGCGCATAACTCCCCCCTTTCTCTCGTGCACTGAAATCACCCACTATCCAAACTCCGAAGATTCAACCTAACATACCATCATCGCAATGTTTGAGGCCTGGAAGCGCTAAAAATGCTCCATCTATGAATTAAGGTTAAGTTCTTCGCTTCATGCCGTTTCGGTTCACGGAAGGTTTTAATAGGAACGTTCTACTTTCGGATAGTGAACGAAACCTATACTTATGTATTTACTCATCTAAGTTTAGTCAGGCATAATAAACTACAACTGTTGAGAAACTTCATCAAGCTCAATATATGCCAATGTATAAGTCAACGTTTTAGGATAGAATAGCAAAAATGTGCTATATTAGTCAATTAATGATTAGAGGCCTTTTTGTGGAAATACACGAGCCCAAACATTGAAGTACCTTCTACATGAATGATAGGACGGTGTTTCCCAGCATATCCTTGTCTGAACTATCCATCAGCTTGTTGTTTTCTCACAGTATATCCTGGTACCATCACTTTCCCAGGGTAACAACGCACACATACCCTAACGCCCATCTTATCCTGGAGAAAGCAAGACCAGGCGGCTTTGGTGTAAGGTCCACTTCCGACGTTCGCGTGTCTACTGAAGACGCTTTCAGTATTGGACATAGTTTAACATGGATATTCTGAATGGCCTCCAGCTACGCAGACCCACACACTACAAGGATCGACGTACTAAGTACAGTGATTACTTCCTTCCTTCCTTCCTTCACCTTAGTTAAAACTAGCTGTGCCACAGTAGCCCTTCTGTTTGCTCGTACTTGACAGGAAAGTATCTCGTCAGCCACTGATTGCCTTTTCAGTGGTTGGTGATTTTTTTTCCCTTTCGAGGACCACTGATAATTGACTCTCACTGCAACTGAAGTGAGCACTCTACACGCTGCGCCGTTTTGGAAGCGCTCTGACCTAGTTTCCTAGCCGTAACAATTCGACTTTCATCAAAATCATTCAAATCTTTCTTCCTGCCCATAAATAAGGCATTCAACGATTACCTGCTCATATACCTCTGCCCTTAAAATGCATAGAAGCTGTCATTCTGAGCATATGTCGCTAGTTATAACGTTTTGGCTCAATTGTGTATGCGACGAATGTAAAACTAAATTTGTATCAACACCTAAGAATTGTAGGATTCAGAATCTACCCACATCTCCCCCTTCTCTCTCTCTCTCTCTCTTCATCGTTCCATTCTCCTCTCTCCCTCTATTTCATCCTTCTCTCTCTTCCTCTCTCCATCCACCTTTCTCTCTCTCTCTTTCTCTCTATCCACCACCTGTCTTTATCCACAACTTACCTTCCTCTCTCTCACCTAACATTCTCTATTTCTCCCTTCCTCTCTCTCCCTATCTCTCTCTTCCCAATTTTTCTCTCTTTCCCTCTATCTCTCTCTCTCTCTCTTTCTTACCCTATCAGCCTTTGTTCCGCCACCCGCCTTTCTCTCTTTGACTATATCCACTCTCTCTGTCTCCACTTCATCTCTCTCTCACTCGCCCCCCCACACACCCTACCAAACTTTGTCTCTCCATTCGCATTTCTCTCTTTGGACTATATCCTCTCTCTCTCTCTCTCTCTCTCTCTCTCTCTCTCTCTCTGCCTTTCTCTGTCTCTCCATCTGCCTTTTTCTCTTTGGACTATAGCTACTCTCTCTCTCTCTCTCTCTCCACCATGATTTATCCATTGCATCAGACTTTCTGTCCTAAATAAGTTGAAGCCTATCCCCGTCTGTATATTCACCAACGCTTGACCCTATTCCCATAACATGATTTCGACGCCATTGTAGTAGTAGCTTATACAATTCGCTTTGCATGGATTTCAAACCCGTGGTTCCTTGTGAACATATAAATAAAAGAGCGCACAGAGGTAAGGTAGTCTCAACTCCATTCAAAATGAAAAACGGATAAATTTTTGAGCGCTCCCAGATCCCTCAAATACTGACAATGGTATATTAGGCTGAGTTTTGAGATGTTTGGGTAGTGGGGGGAAGTATAGGTCACTGGGTGTAGGTGAGAGTAAGAAACAGGGTGCGTACTGCCTCTATAACCGCCCGCTGCAAAACCAACCCTGAATGCTATTTTCGCTTTTTGCCCTTTGTCGTAAAAGCGAAAAGGTGTGGTAAGGCGAGTTTTCGAAAAGCGGGAGATGTTTGTGATTGTTTCTTTGCTTCACACCATTATAGTCTACGCCAGGTTAACGATAAGTACGATCTACTTTCGGATACCGGGGGAAGCTTGTATAGATATGATCAGCTTTTGGATACTGGGGGAAGCTTGTATAGATACACGCCATTTCAGTCTACGCCAGGTTTTGAGTAAGCATGATCTACTTTCGGATACCGGGGGAAGCTTGTATAGATATGATCAGCTTTCGGATACTGGGAGAAGCTTGTATAGATACACACCATTTCAGTTTGCGCCGGGTTTTCAATAACTACGATTCTCTTTCGGATACCATGGAAAACTTGTATAAATGATTAACTTTCGGATACCGGGGAAAGCTTGTATAGATACACGCCATTTCAGTCTATACCAGGTTTTCGATTTGAACGATCTACTTTCGGATCTCCAGGGAAGCTTGTATAGATATACGCACAGACTTTCATATTTACTTTCTGGTTTAGAATGGTGAGTAATTTTTAAATCATCCTGTTTGGCCCCAAATGGCCAACGGTCAACGGATAACCTAAACGTTCGCAGCTGGGAAGACGTTGGTGGAAAATTTGCAACATCTGTCTCCCAGCAGCGTGTGTGTGTGTGTGTGTGTGTGTGTGTGTGTGTGTGTGTGTGTGTAAAGGAAACTGGCTGGCCCTATTCATTAACCTGGTTCAGTTGAGGGCCATTGACTTTGGCAAGTGAGACTAGTAGAAGCACCGGGGACCGGGGAGTCTCTTGAAGGTGTTAATAGCGACAATAAACGTCCCCGTTTTCTTTCTCCTCACCCACATTTCAGTCTCAACCTTCGTAGATCAGAAATCATAAATTGCTTCAGCTGTTAATTGAACTGAAAATCACTCTCGCTCGTTGCCAGGAAGATGGTTTACGAGATGAGATGTGACGTTTGGACAGAGCGTTGCGTTAGGGCCAGATAGATATTTGGATAGATAAAAGAGAATTGGATAGGTAGGTTGATAAGGAAGAGTATGATAGATATTTATACCATGCAGACACTCAGATTTTACAAGGATGTAAAGGTTCCGACAGCTATTTACTGGTAGAATAGATATGTTGCTGGGGCTCAAGGTTGACGATTGGTGAACAGCTTTTAGCTGCCATGCCCAGGTGCTTAGTATGGAGGAAGTCATGTGCTCGAGTTCCATCCTCCACTCTCGACTATGCTGTTGGCTTCTAAAGGGAAAAAAAGTGCTCAATATGTTTGGAAATTAGCATGACTGCAGCAGATGCTTCCCCAGCTGGTTATGGTACCTGGTATTCCCAGACGGTCACCCACCTAGGTTGCTGTCCTTTGTGATTGTACAAGAGTCGGTAAATCCAGTTTGATTTGGCCGTTATTTCAAGCGGAGGGATTATCTCCCAATTTAGTGTGCGAAATCCAGTCTTTTACCCGGGATTCAACCATGTCTTTTGGCGCCAAATTCAAGTATGCAACCGTCTCACCCACAAAGCACACCTGTAGATTGGTATGAGTAAGTCTCTCAAATTCATAATTTACTGAACATTGAACACGTCAAGATCCAAAGGATGTTAATCAATGTTTTCGGCAGTTTACCTGTAAATCGCCAATAATGGGCACGTGAGGTAGCGCCGTGCCCTTAACATAACTGAGTTGAGTTTTTGCTCAAATTGATGATTTTAATTTTGTGATAACCCATGCAAAACCAGACTATTTTTTTTTTTAATCTTGAAAATTTAAAGAGTTTTATTATATTTAAGTAACTTTTTTTAAACACATATTATTAATATAAACCTGCAATAACCATCAGTCTGTAGATTTTTTTTATACAGTCCACTAGGTAATGCAGAAATTTTTCCATATCAACTAGCAGGTTTGCGCTAGGTGTATTTTTTTTTTCTCTTTCTTCAATCAACCTGATTGAGCGAAGATGGCCAACAGTCAAAGATAACGTCAGAGTTCCCTTCGGGGATGACAACTTCCTGCATCCCTGCCCATGTATAACTCTTCTCTTGGCCCACCCCAACACGCGTTGGCTGATGTTCTCTTCTCGGTTCTCGACCCCTTTTTTTCCTCATATACCGACTGTGGCCACCAGCGACAGCTTTATCTTCATTTCTAACTGTCTTTTGAATGGTTTGACGCAGTTGTCGTCATCATCTCCGCCATTGTAGAAATTACCCAAAATTATCTTTTCATATTTTTAACCGCGGGAAAATCTGCCGGCGATTTCTGTGCTATTGTTTTCTTTTCTTTCTTTTTTTTCCATCTTGGAAAATAAAATAAGAAATCACTCCGAAGATTCTCTTTTTGAAATTTATTTGAACTTTTTTTCTGGTCTTACAATCTTTCTGCGTTTTCCTTATTTCACTCTCCAATTTTCTTTGTTTTTTCTCTCCTACATCGTTGGTTCCAGTCCTCATTTCCACCAACTCTCTCTCTCTCTCTCTCTCCATTAATTTCTCTCTCTCTAGATATATCTGTATATTTTCATATTTTTCTCAACATTTTTGTCTCACCCACTTTCCCTCATACATCACTTTGACTCAGATATTTTTCTATATGATGCGCGTCCTGTCTGTCTGTCTGTCTGTCTATCTCTCTC
>OY735214.1:41870370-41972870 GCA_963457665.1 Thysanoteuthis rhombus | reverse complement strand
GTTTCGTTGTATTACAACTGTTCAGTGGGGCTATAGACTATCCAGTATCCCATCCAATACCTCGAGGTAGGATCGAAACCTTCGCTTCAGACCCAGTAGCTGGCATGCATGCATGCATGCATATATATATATATATATATATATATATATATATATATATATATATATATATATATATATATACTTTATCCCTACATCGGATACTTGACAACGCCGGTGAATTGTTGACGTGTTGGCTAGTGAACTTTTGTCTTATTGGTTAATAACAGTAGTATTAATCGAAACAACGTCACTCACTCACTATTATATGGTTGATTGTAGCAATTGCTTTGTTGTAGAATGGAGAGAATAAGAGGGGGGGCTATGAATGGTCGATATTCAAAGTGGAGACCCACACTTGTGCAAAAGTTGCTCGGTCCCACAGGCTCTAGCCACGGGCGCCAGAAAGATGACAGAAGATCAGAAGAAAAAAGCACTGACTTACAAAAAAATCAATGTGCTAACAATGAGAGCAATATAAAGACATTCAATGTTTCCCTTGTTTCGCTGGACATTTCCCGCTTCTCATGAAATCCCTCCACCAGGAAATGATGAACCATTTTCTATCATATTTCCTTCTTTCCTTCTTTCTTTCTTTCTTTCTTTGAAGCCACGTGAGGTCTTACACTCCCAGAGCACCTCTCCCTGTGAGTCCGTTCGGGTAGTGTAATGGTTGGATCGCCCGCTTCGCACGCAGAAGGTCTCAAGTTAGATTCCCCGCCCGAGCGAGGAATGTGGAAGACTCTTCATTAGGACAAATTGTCCTGTGCACTCAGCTGTTAATTTACACCCTAAACTGTTTGATTGAGGTGAGAGTATCCCTCCTGTGGACTTGCATCCCACCGAAGGGGGCAGTAATAAAAACTTGTAGGAATAAAGTCTTAGTCTTGACTAGACTTGAGACTTGCAAGCAGAAGCATGCAACAGATACCGTCACCGGCTTCCATACTCTATTGGGAGTTGTCTCTAAGGAGACAAGGCGCTTTGGTATTTTTTTTCTAACTTGTAATCGTTTCCTTGAGCATTTTTTGTCGAGTATAATAAGCTTCTAGCTGATTAATCCTGATCCAAGAACCCACGTCATTTTCATAATTATTTTTCTCGGACGGATTTCCACGATATTGGCTCCAATAAGCAACATCCCTGCTTCGCGATTTTTTTTTTTTTTTTTTTTTTTTTGTCCTTCCCTGATATCCAATTCATATTTCCGGGATTTTTAAGGGTCACGTTTCTCCGGGAGTGTGTGTACGCGCGTCAGGATTGGGGAGGCTAATCTGCTGGGGAGGCTACCTTCTAAACTAACACGAACTCCGCGTCCTCAAACAGACGAGCCATGCGCCCACCTGTAAGCTAATGTACATTCGTGCGTTTAGCTGATCACAGCAATTTCCGCTGACTCTGTACAGCATATTCGTCTCTCATTCTATTCTATTTACCGTCTTCTAGTCCTCCCCCTTGTCTTCCCTTTCCAGCTCACAAAAACATCTCTCCCCCTTACCCCCGTATCTTTCTCTCTCTTGCACTCATCCCTCTCGCATTTCCATTACCCCCCCCTCCCAGATCTTCTCTCTCTCTCTCTATCTCCAGCGGTGCCATTCTTTGTCTTTGTATATCAGTAATTTGATGAGATCGCTTTTTATGCCTCTCTCTCCCCCCAACTCACCGCCATCATAGGACTAGAAAGTGTTTGCTGTCTTGCATATTGCTGTCTCATCAAGACCACTTTTCATGCGACGCCTCTGATCTCCAACTAATCTTTCTAACTCCCTTCTGCCTTTGAAGTCGTCGGCTGACATCTTGCTTAACCTCAAACGACCCCCAGTACGTTGGTAGTGGTGGCATCGCGTGTTCGTGTCTACACCACGCCATTTTCTAATGCCGGTCCATTCTTTCATCATTTGTTTCTTTATTTCCCCCTCGTCCATTCTTATTTGACATCATCACTCGTATTTTCTTTTTCTTTTCTTTCTCTTCTCGTCTTCCAAGCAATGTTGCTCTTTCAATAGCTTAACGTAGTTCTTGCATATCTCTCTGTTTCTTTAGTTTTACTATCTAAAATCTCTCTCTCTCTCTGTCTTTTGTTCTTGCTTTCACACACTCTCTCTCTCTGTCTTTTGTTCTTGCTTTCACACACTCTCTCTCCCTGTCTTTTGTTCCTGCTTTCACACTCTCTCTCTCTGTCTTTTGTTCCTGCTTTCACACACGCTCTCTCTGTCTTTTGTTCTTGCTTCCACACACTCCCTCTCTCTCTGTCTTTTGTTCTTGTTTCCACACACTCTCTCTCTTTTGTTCTTGCTTTCACCCTCTCTCTCTCTTTTGTTCTTGCTTTCACCCTCTCTCTCTCTTTTGTTCTTGCTTTCACCCTCTCTCTCTCTTTTGTTCTTGCTTTCACCCTCTCTCTCTTTTGTTCTTGCTTTCACCCTCTCTCTTTTTTGTTCTTGCTTTCACCCTCTCTCTCTTTTGTTCTTGCTTTCACCCTCTCTCTCTGTCTCTCTTCTTGCTTTCACCCCCCTCTCTCTCTCTTTGTCTTGCTTCTTCGCTCTCACTCTGTCGGAGTCTCACTATCTCTCACTCTCATTCACTCTATCGCTCTCGTTCTTGCACTGTCTTGCTTTCACAGTCTCACTTCTGCTCGCCCCATTGTCACTCTATCGCACTGATTCTCACTCCTTCAATTTTTCCATCTCTCGCTTTTATTCTCTCACTCAGCCTTTCACACTCACTCTCACACTCTCACTCACTCCGTGCTTCCCATCTATCACTTTCGTTCTCTCACTCTCGCTTTGACTGTCTCTCTTGTACACTCTTTGATTATTTGTTTCTCTCTCTCTCTCTCCCCTCTGTGTCACTTCTGCTTTATCTCCCTCATTTATCACCCTCACTGTCTCTGCTCTTATTTATTGTTCTCTCACTTTCCCTCTTGTTCTCTCTCGTGTGCTCTCTTCCTTTTCCTCTTGTACTACCCCCATCTCTCTCTCTCTCTCCCTCTCTTTATTTCTCTCTCTCTCTCTCTCTCTCTCTCTCTTCTCCTTTTCCTCCTCTTCCTCCTTCAATTACTCTCATTTTTTTTTTGCTTTTGTCCTCCTTCTGTCCTTCCATATTTTTTTTTCTTTTGGTGCTATCTTCTCTTCCTTTCTCGGGGAGATCAAAGGAATGTTTTTATTTCTCCAAACGTATTTCCCTCTTCAACAAAGCCTCTCTTTCGTTCTGTTATTATTTATTATTATTATCGTTATTCTTTTCGAAACTCACATCTTCCATTTCTTGCCTACTCGTCTGATTACTTTAACCCAATATTCCACAATAATTTCATTCATTTTTATTCGTCAGTTTTTCTTTTTCCATTTAACTCAGCCGCTTTTATCCTTTTCTCGGTGATCAGTAAAGGTATATCAACGTATCTTAATCTATCAACCTCTCTTTCTCACTCTCTCTCTCTCTCTGTCTTGTTGTCTCTCTCTCGAAAAAAAGTGGGAGTCTGCACCTTGGTGTTTGCACAGTCTATAGAGGACTGTTACATTGTAACCTGGTTCGTGTGATGTCGAATGGCAAAAGATGGTATCAAATTAAGATTTTGAAAAAACAGAAGAAGAAAGATAGACGTCCTTTGATCAGGATTACTATCGTGCCAAAAATGCGGCCTCTGCAAAGATTGCACTGAACGAACGAGGTAACCTCTTCTTCAAACTTCTAATGATTCTAATACCTGGATGTAATACAGTGCTGGTATGCAAGTATGCTATGTACATTCCTATCAGAGAAGATATGACAGACATACACTCTCTCATTCTCACTCATTCTCTCTCATTCTTTCTGTGGTGTCTAAAGGTATGCGCTGGTTATTCATGAACGTATATATGTGTATTTACTAATATTCCTATTTGGTCTGGCATTAGTAATCTAACCACAATTTTGAGAAATCTCTGTGTGTATGCATTTCAATTACTCGACAACCGGCGATAGTGCGATGCCGAAATTCGCCATATTTATTACTCAGTATGCAAGGAATGGCGTTGTCGAGGTTTTTGGATCAGCGGTTCTCGAGAAATCTAATTTAAGAAAAAGATTACAAATCACAGATCAAAAGATTTTTACCAACAATTATTGATCTAAATTCAGATGTGTCAAATCTAAATTTGGCTATAGATCTAAATTTGAATATAGAATATACAAGTTGTCAATACCGAGAAGAGGTAAACGAAATATTTTGAATCTGTAGTTCCGTACGACGGGCGAAAAATTATACCATATGATAGACTGCATAACATTCCATGAAGACCAGCCCCTCCAAACACGTACCTACGACGTCCCAGTCTGATTAAGTACTGATAAGATTCGGTGTTTTGATTGTACAGGCGTTTGTTAAAGGATTAGGTGCAAGCTTCCAGGTCTTAGATGAGGGCATGGGATCGAATGTCCATTAGGCACAAACATTTCTTTTTTTTTTTTTTTTTGCATTCTCTGTACGTAACATGTGTATGTATGTATATGTGTGAGAGAGAGAGTATGTGTGCGTGTATACATTATCCTTTGATATTTACAAAACTCACTTCAGTCTGACACAAGGTTATGATTATTGAGCGCCCGTGGGAATTGAAAAGCTACACCAACTAATGAGTCACGAGTCTACCTTGGTAATCATCACTCAGCTTTGCTTCCAATATACTCATTCACGCATAATGCTTAGTTTGGTACAAGGCCGAAAGTGCGTGTGTGTGTGTAGTTAGGAAGAAGGCCATAACTATGTGTGTCTTTCTGTTTAGTGCTTACTCCCATAAAAGGCCAGAACTAACTCATATGTGAGTGTGTGATTATGTAATGAATAGTGCAGTGGCACAAGGCCATAAGTGTATGTGTTCATAAATGATACTTGGTTTGGCATATCACGCAAGTGCATGTTTTATCTCTCTCTCTCTCTCTCTCTCTCTCTATACACACACACACACACACACACACACACACACACACACACATATATATATATATATATAAATTATTCTGTCATCCACAGATAGCTGTTTCGTTGTATTACAACTCTTCAGTGTGGCTATAGACTTTCTATTATTCCATCCAGTACCACGAGGCAGGGTTGAAACATATATATATATATATATATATATATATATATATATATATATATATATATATATATATATATTCCACTTTGTAGGTCACAATCTTGCATATAGGAAGCTTGAATTTTGCGTAAAATTACATCTTTTCACAGCGGAGGAGATAGGAGGTTTTTAAGGTTTTATAGGATAATTTGATTTTCGATGAAACTAAAAAATTTTAACTGGTTCCGACTTTTCCGTCTCGGAAGTTTTCACCTGAAGTGCTTCACTCACTTCGACTGATTTACTTCCGGGTCAGATATGAGTGGACTCTTCACCACACTACCAGTTTGACAAAACAAACGGAAGCGCTGAAGATTTCATTCAATTCACGTAAATAAATATTTTTCATCAAGTTATTTTGATGTATTACGAAATAATAACTTTTTAATGTACCTTTTCATCATAGTAGTAGAGGGTATATTTTTCTCACACATGAAAATTTCTCCTTTTTTCTTTAAGAAAAACTGATTTTCGGCATAGGATTCATCTGGAAAGTTTTTTTCTTCCCTAAATTACACGTGAGCGTTGCTTTTTTTAAGAAAACGTGTATTTATAATATATTAGCAACGAACAGTTTTTAAAACGGGATCACACTAAAACAGAAACAGTTAATAAGACATTTTGGTCTGGTGGATTTTATGGTATTTTCGATCTTTGAAAATAATTCCATCTTTTTTTTTTCATTCTTTCTGGGCATAAAATATTCTCTTTCATCTTGAAGAAAAAGAAGAAAGAAGAATAAGATTTATCTTCAAATTTTTTCATTTAAATCGTAGAAGAAAATATTTCCTCAGTGTAGTCCCATCGTTAGTTCAGTTACTTCGATATCCCTTCTAAATAATTCCCCTTCATACGACTCAGTCTGTTTGATTCGTTTTTTGTCAGTTTTTTTTCTTTGTTGATAATTTCGTTTCATTGTCGTCATTAGTATTGTATTCTATATTGCTCAGTATGTAGAGAAATTTAAAGAATAAAGCAACTGTCCCTGTTTAATATCTTATTATAAATACACACCTTCTCTTGAAATAAGAAAACGTTTACGCGTAATTTAGAGAAGAAAAACGAATAATTGAATAAATTCTATGCTGTAAAAGAGCTCCGACAAACTAGTTTTTCAGAAAATACTGTTTCGATATTCGTTTAATTTTCTCTTTAAAGAAAAGGTACGTATCTCCACAAAACAGGAATCTTTAGACAAATTATCATTTTTCTTAAATTATCAATTTTTGTTCAAAAAATTTTTGAAATCATTTACGATTTGTTTCTGTAATAAAATATCACGAAATAACTTGATGAAAAAAAATTATCTTTTCAGCAGAAATCTGTTCTATTTAAAGCCGGAGAGAATTTTCCTTTTCAAACATTTTACATTCGAGCCACTGCTATGAACGTTGCGAACGAATTTCGGAATTTTTAGTAATTAAAATTTCATTTTACAACAGTATTTTTCTTTTCTGTTTATTTTTGCGACTACCTGAAAGAGTAAAATTGTACTGGTTTATAGTTGGGTATTATGATATGATGTTAGTGAAAACAGAAAGGAAGCGAAATATCGGAGTGAGAGTAAGTATTGGCAACAAGGTAGCGAGTGTGTGTGTGTGTGTGTGTGTGTGGTACATTAAAGACCCTTTTTAGACTAACCAACACAAAACAGAGGGAGAGAGAGAGAGAGGGGGTAGAAATACGAGCGGGTTAAAGATCTGTAAGCTTCATTCTGATTGCTCATTTTTTAGACAAGGGGATCTTTGAAACTGGCGGGCTTTTCACGGTCTGTTAGAACAATTGGTCTTTTGCCTTGGAGAAAAGTATGAGAGAGAGAGAAATAAAAGGAGATTCTTTCAGGGTCACTGCAATATTGGCAAAAGTTTGATGTGGGGCCCTATTTTTCGCCTAACATGGATACTATGCTAAATTAATGCGATATGAAAGTTTCTTGGTTTGAATTCCATCTGACGCTTCGTTTACTAATTGATTGAAGCAATTATATAACTGACTCATAATAGCATTTATTTGAAGATAATAAAAAAACTTGCGACGCAGAGTATTTCTGCTAGTATATATATATATATATATATATATATATATATATATATATATATATATATATGCATATATATATGAATAGTAGAATGTGGATTCGCTACACAAACTAGCTCATGTTTCTGCCTCATCAGGCGACTGATTGTCTATGTTTTTGGGGTCTATTTTGGGGGAATTTGGTGAGAATGTTGTG
The DNA here is from genome assembly GCA_963457665.1 of Thysanoteuthis rhombus. Lineage (NCBI taxonomy): Eukaryota > Metazoa > Mollusca > Cephalopoda > Oegopsida > Thysanoteuthidae > Thysanoteuthis > Thysanoteuthis major. The sequence goes on along the minus strand of OY735214.1, from coordinate 41,965,481 downwards.
GATGTGGCAGTGAGTAGTATGGAGATATTCATTTTCTCAAGGGGTTTGAACACGATATAGGGGTCATCTCTGCAAGGATGCTTAGTTGCATTCTGGGAGTAGTTTTTATCTTGACCTAGGTATCTTGGCATTGGGTTTTAATGCCCCTGTTGATATCCTCTGTAGCTCTAGTGGATACTATTAATCTTAATGTTTAATTCACTCTATGAAATAAATTCATTACATTTCAGAAGTAGCTTTATGTTATTGATATATCATTATGTCATGTTATACTTCTAGTATGATTTTTACCACATATACTGTGTGCATATATATATATATATATATATAGTGTGTGTGTGTGTCATCCACAGACAGCTGTTTCGATGTATTACATCTCTTCAGTGTGGCTATAGACTTTCCATAATCCCATCCAGCACTGCGAGGCGGAATTGAAACCGATATCCTACCTCTAGACTACCGAACTGGACAGGCAGTAAGGCTGAATTTAAGCGATACATTTTAAATTTCACAGAAATCCCTCATCCACCAGAGTGCTCAATTCCTAAAGAAGAGCATTGCATAAGCTTACAGTGGATGATATATGTATATATATATATATATATATATATGCCATCAGAACAGTTCCAGGTGTCGGGATCATAACCGTCTTGTTCGACAGATCTGTTTGTTGGCACAGTCATGTCTAATGTCGGATATGTTTGCTTTTTAACTGAGTTCAAAACGCCACCCCTGGTGGAGGTGCGATATAGGCAACTCCACTACGGGAAAAGCCCTTTATAGAGACATAAAACGAATATCGCTACTTCTTCTGATTGCGTGCATTTTTCTATTGGGGGACAATTCGCTAGGGATACACATTTTTGACATTAGCTTACTACCATCGTAAACACACACATACACACACACACACACACACATATGTATATTATGTGTGTGTGCACATGCTTGGGAGTTACTTATTTAGATGGTTATTTTTATAATTTACTTCGTCAACTTGCTTCCTCCATATTTCTCTTTCCTTTCTTTTTTCTCACCTTCCCTCCATTTCTAATGTACCCTTTTCTTTCTCTTAGCTTCCTTCTCTTGAATTCACGCTATTTTTTTTTTTCGTTCATTATTCGGTCTTATCTTATTATTTAGATTCCCTCTCTTTCTCTGTTGCCTGTATTTTGGGGTTTGTTTTGTTTCGCTTTTTGTTTTTGTTCTAACTATCTTTCTTCTTCAGCTCGTTACTACTTCTTTCACTGTTTGTGTCTCATACAGCATTATACTTGTTTAATTAGCATTTCTCTCTTTCTGTAATTCCTTTTTCTCCAAATCTCCTTGCTTTCCTTTGTACTGGAGTGTCTCTTGGATTTTTCCCCTTATTCTTTTGCGTTGCTTCTTTCTCTGTCCCTGTTTTACCTCCTGCCTTTGCCTCTTGCCTTGTTTCGTTTCTTTGCTTCTTGTCGATGCTTTTTGCCTTTGCTTCTTGCCTTCCTTTTTTGCCGTTACTTTTGATCTTTGCCCTTGCTTTTTATGGTTGCTTCTTGTGTTTGTTTTTTGTCGTAACCATTGCTTCTTACCTTGCTTCTCGTTTCTTGCCTTTGCCTCTTATTCTTGCCTTCGCCTCTTGCTTCTTATCTTTTCTTGTTTCCTTTGCTCCTTGCCTTTCTTTTTTTGCCATTACCTTTAATTCTTGCCTTGCTTCTCGTTTCTTGCCTTTGCCTCTTATTCTTGCCTTTGCCTCTTACGTCTTACCTTTTCTTGTTTCCTTTGTTTCTTGCCTTCCCTTTTAGCCGTTACCTTTAATTCTTGCCTTTGCTTCTTGTCATTGCTTATTGCCGTCACCACTGCTACTTGTCTTGCTTCTCGTTTCTTGCCTTTGCTTCTCGTATGTTACTTTCGCCTCTGCCTTTGCTTCTTACTTCTTACTTCTGTGTTTTGCTATTATTCATTTCTTTGCTTTCTCTTCTTATTTCTGATTATTTGCTTTGCTACTTTTGTTCACTCTATTCCCTTCTTTGTTTCTGCCTCTATTCCGAAATCATCCCCAATTTTCTTTCTCTCATTCGATCCTCTCATTTTCCAAGTATCAAAGGGATATTTTCGTAACTTGGCCTCATAAAGCTTTACTTTTTTGTCATTATCATTTCTATTTCCGATTCTTTCTGCTTCCATTTCTGAAAGTCTCGTAAGCGAGTTTTAGTTGGTTTCTCGTTCTCGTGAGATTTCCCAATCGCTGATGAGTTCTGGCAAAGATGAAAAGAAAAACATAAGAACTAAATAATAAATTAGAATGTTTCTTTTCGTTTCATTTTATTTCATTCTATTTGATATCTGATATTGCATGCTTGGCTCTATTCAAAATGGCTTCGTTTTAACCATTTTGCAGATTTCAACTCGTGGTATTTGCTTTAATCTTTTTCTCTCCTGTATATTCTTCCTCTTTTCATCTTCTGTTTTTCTCTTCGTCTTTTATCTTTTTTTCCTTCCTTTGATTTTCTTTTCATCTCTTGGGACACAAAATGGCCGACGGTGGACTTGGGAGATATCAGCCTTTTGTGAGCGATTCTTATTTCCTCTTCTTTCTTTATTGTTCTTTTTGTTTTCTTTTTTTCTTTTAGTTTGATAATGTGTGCAACTTCCTTTGTTTCAACCGTATTCCTCTGCCTTCACCTCGTATTTTATCACGTTCTTTATTTGTTTTTAGTTGTTGCTTTTTTAAAAAAAAAGAAAAAAATGATGCTGTTGATTTCTGCTATGTTTGCAAATTTCCCGTCAACGTGAAGCCACAAAACCTCGGTTTCAACTTCTTCTTTCACGATTCTCCGTGCGTACACCTCATTCCCTCCTCATACGAAGACTAATATGAAAACACAATGTCACAGCACGTATACATAAATCTAAAACCAAGACTAAAAACTCTACCAAGTGCAAGACGAACGGACAAAAACGTATTTGTGCAAGTCGAGAAAAAGGCATGTGAGCCGACTGAAGGAATCAACAGAATGATAGGAAATTAAAAGCAAACAAGCCTGACTGCTGCAGGGTCTCCATTCCAACTTTTACTCTGACCCAAGATGATTACTGCAACTTATATATCTACGAATTTCTTATATATATATATTGTCATCCCCAGACAACTGTTTCGTTGTATTACAACTCTTCAGTATGGCTATAGACTATCCATTATCCCATCCAGTATCACGAGTCAGGATCGAATTCTTAACTTCAGACCTGGAGGCTGGTGTCCTCCTTCTACTCTACGGAACTGGACGGTCAGTGAAGTTGAATTTGAGCGATATAATTATTTATCGTATATATTCCTCATCCACCAGAGTGCTCCATTCCATGTTGGAAGAGCATTGCATAAGCTTACAATGAACGAATTACCTCACTAAGAGAGTGCTCAACCCTGAATAAGGGAGCGTTAATTATTTTGTCATCCACAGATGGCTGTTTCGTCGTATTACAACTCTTCAGTTTGGCTATAGACTATCCATTATCCCATCCAGTACCACGAGTCAGGATCAAAACCCTAGCTTCAGACCTGAAGGCTGCCATCCCTCTCTACTCCACGGAACAGGACGATCAGTGAGGTCGAATTTAAGCGATATATCTATTTATTGTTTATATTCCTCATCCACCAGCGCTCCATTCCATGTTGGAATCCAACTTGATATATATATATATATATATATATATATATATATATATATATATATATATTGGTTCAACTTGAAGGCATAGACTAACAGTAACCCAGTCACTCCCATAAATTTGGTGAGGATTGTTCTTGTTCTTAGCCTGAAGTTTGACAAAAAGAAAAGATGCAAAGAATAACACTGCTACTCTCGTAAGGAAACATTCTTCCCAAGGTATTTGAGATTTTTTTAAAATCATGTTGGAACTTCATTGACCATGTTGGTGAAATTTAACTTTGGGGGCCGATCAAGGTTCCCCAGTGCACCTTTGCAATTAACCAGTAGATCACAAAGCGTTAAGTTGATGCAAAAGTTCCTAACACTATCTTTTGAACAACCCTAGGGAAATGTTAGAAGAGCTTTTGAAGTTTACTCGGCTCAGTATTACTTGTGCAATCTATCAACTGTAAAGCGTCGTTTGCTAGCCGAAGGAAACTGAATTTAGAGAAAAGAATGAACACACATATGCACGTAAATACCGTATACGTAGATATATCAATAGATATGCACCCAAATGATAAGAAGGATATTTATTTTACACAACGAAAATTTCCAATATAATCTCCTTCTTTGTCAATGTGTTAATTCAGTGTGAATATTCATCAGATACACTTAACATTATACAGTGAAAATTTCGAATTAAAGTTCAGTTGATTTCTATGTGTCAGCTTTTCTTAAGAAACGTCCATCATCATTGTTACAACTATTTTGGTAGCTATCTATTTGAGATGATCAATCATATCTTATACAGGCATATTTTGGAGCGATGTATGCAAAGTATGAAAGGTGTATCTGGTATACATTTTTAGATATGAAGAATAACATAGCGTTACGTGTTTTGTGCATTACAAAAGCAAGAGACACTGACCACACACATACACTCTAGTTTATCTTTCATACCATTTTTGCTTTTCGTTGCAATGTTCAGATTTCATACTTCAGGAAACCTCAATTTGTGTAAGCATGGACAGAATACAGATGGTACGAAGAACTTTGTCAGTATTTGCTTTTTCCCCCCTTGTCAAAGCGCATGCGCACTCGAGTTTGCACCGATTTATTTATTTATTGGTGGACTTGGGTTTATTTTGTATTTTGTTTTTATTTTCAGTCTATTTATTTTCATTATCTTCTTGTTTTGATTTGTTGATGTGTTCGTCTTAATTTTTCGGGTGTTGTGATGTTTCCTGGCGAACTTCATCAATAATTAGTAGGATAAAATGGATATAAAAGAAAATGAATATTTATAAACATTAGAATGTTTTGATTGAGTTAATTTTTTTTCCTAGTAGTCAAGAAAAAAACGACTATAGAGGGAGGTGAGGTATTAAAAAAAGCAAAACAAAAGCAAACCAGACTGATTTGATGTAGGGAAAATTATCGATCTCAAACCCCCGTCTCCTCAAAAAAAAAAAAGAGGGGAAAAAATTCTATTCTCTCTCTCTCCAAAGACAAAACTAAACAAATTCAAATAATTCTAATTAAATAAAAGCAAAATGGTGGACAGCAAAATAAATATGAAAGATATACAAAAACAAATATACCTCTAGTGTCCTTTGACCGGAAACGGTCGTTACGAACAGTAACTGCGCATCCTCCTAAAACATGATTTATTTTATAGTTGTTTTTTTTTTCTTTACGCGCTGCCATCGACGGGTTGCGTTTTCTTTGACTTATTGTTCCTGGCCAACAGAGCAATGTGAAATACACGGTTTAAATGATCATCATGTGAGCTTCTGCCATTCTTCTCGAGTGCCATCATGGTTCTGTTTTTTTTTTGTTTTTTTTTTTTCTGAGTCAGTTTTCATTTCATGACGCTTCATCTCTCCCTTTCAAAAGGCTTTGGGTCTAGTAACGTTGTCTCTTCTGTGCTCATCAACCTTAATTCGTCCGTATAAAAATCGATATCCAGATGAACTCAATGGGAAGCACCGTCTTAACGAGAGTTTATAAATCTATTTACTAATCTGAGCCTTGTCTGGTGCAAGGACACAATAGCTGGGCCCCAACGGAGAAACGTTCCCAAGTGCTTACAAGATGTTCTTGATAATTATCAATATTAATCATCACCATCATTCTTTTAGCGTCCGATGTTGGACATAGACCTCCCCCAAGATTTGCTAGACTTATCTATTGTGGGCGTCACGGAGACAGTACTTTCTGAAAGTATCTACTTCATCAAGCCATCTTATGTTTCCTTGGCTCCACTTGTATGTGATATCTCGGGATCCACGTTGAGTCCTGATGTCTAACAGTAGTATGCCATTCTCACAATATGACCAGTCCATTGCCATTTGAGTTTTCTTATGGATTCTATGAAATCTTGGACTCCTGTTTTTTCCCTAATACAATATGTTCTATGTGAAATCGAGCGTGATTCTCTCTCGTGCATGTTGCATTGGTCATGTTCCATACTTCAGCTCCATAGGTGACTATCGGGAAGATGCTTTGGTTGTTGATATATTATAGCACTAACCGAACGTTGAGATTGTCCTGTCGAAAATTGGCTAACCCAAAATGATTATTTGTTTGGTTTCTTCTTCTTCTTTTGGGGATTTCCTGGAGATTCGTTATACATGACATCTGTTTTATTGAAGTTCATGTGGAGACCAAGTTCCTTGCTTTCTCTGTTTAGTCTGTTAAGGATCATTCTATATGATATAATGCAATTCATGATCATTCAGTCGGATCATACATATCCATTTCTTGATATCATCATCATCATCATCAGTCTTTCAATACCCGTCGTTGGACAGAGACCTTCCCCTGGATTCGCTGCAATTCTCTATTATGGGCATCGCAGAACCAGTATTTCCTGAATCTGTCTAGTTCATCTCCCCGTTTGTGTTCTGTCGGCCTCGGTTTCTTATGTGATCTCTGGGGATCCATGTTTTGAGACGTGATATCCATCGGTTGTCTTTCATTCTTGCAACATGGCCTGCTCATTGCCATTTGAGTTTTTTGAGAGTTTCTATGATGTCTCTGACTCCCGTTTTCTTCCTTATACACTGTGCTGTCTTGTGATCTCTTCATGTAAGGTTGAACATGATTCTCTCGCGCAGACGTTGCATACTTCTCAGTTTGTAGGTCTGTCTCTTGGTTATGTTCCATGTTTCAGCTCCATAAGTGACTATCAGGATAATGCATTGGTTGTATACTCTTCTTTTTAGGATTATTGGGATAATCTGGTTCTTGAAAGTTGGGCTTGCTCTGCTGAAGGCATGATAGCATACTTATATATGTATATACATATATGTATATATATATATATATATATATATATATATATATATAAAGTAGTAGTGCATGTATGTTGACTTGAGAACATAAAAAATATAAGCACGTTTACGATACTCATTACGAGGACGAATTTTTTCATCATTTTTTCGTATTTTTTGCGTCCTTTCCTGAATAGTATCCAGCCAGCCACTTCTGCTAGCAGCAGTCTATATTTGAAGCATATTTGTGTCCCTCTGTGTGTGTGTGGGGGGGGTACCCTGTCCTGAAAGTATCCCAAACTTACAAGCGGATGCTCCGTGTTTATTTGCAATTTTCCGTCTAAAATGCCGCTACCTTTTTTCGGGGTTGTAACATCTGAACCCTCGGTTTGCCGCGCTTATTTCTGCGTCTGAAAGCGTTTAAAGATAATTAGCGTGATAACCTTTTTCGCCAAAGCAGTCAGACATACGCCGAGCGAAGGTCGATTTTAGCTATTTATCTGGTGAATCTTTGGACGGGACATAAATAAGGGACGTGGGTTGGATCTTGACGGTATCTGAACGAGAGGAAGGGAGTGTGTGTTTGGGGGTCAATTATGGTCAATGCAGGGAGGTGTTCCAGCGAGTACAGATGGGGAGTGAAGTTGTTTTTGAGATGGCTGCTGTTGTCAGGTAGATCAATGCCAAATGTTAGACGCGCCCGGGCTATACAAGTTGAATGGATGTATGCGTGAAGGCGCAGTCGTCAACTCTTCATTTCCTGTTCCGCTTATGCACGCATGATCATTGAGTTGGAAGAAAGAGAGGTGGAGAAATAGGTAGGGGGGGTGAGAATTAAAGAGAGCAAGAAATAGACAGTTAGAGAAATGGAGAGAGAGAGAGAAAAATGAAGAGTTGGAGAAATAGAGGGAAGAGAAATTGAGATTAAAAGGAGTGGAATAAAGAAAGGGAGAAAGAAAATTGAAGGTTAGAGAGAGACAGATATTTAACAAAAAAGAGAGGTGAAGGGTTGAAGAGAAGAAGGCTGAAGAATTTTTTAAAAAAGGAAAGGAAAAAATGATAAGAGAGAAGAAAGACAGCCTAGAGCAGAATTAAATTATCGCTTAGAAGACGCATTCACAGAAAGAAAGAGAAATATGTGACAGAGAAATATGACTGCGCATGACAAGAGACAAACCAGCTAGTTCTTATAAGGTGAGAAAACCATAATCAAAATTTGACGAAGTTTTCCAATTTTTTAAATTTTGAATTATCATGCAAGGCCACCCATATACTTCCTGATTCTGCTAGAGTCTTAGGCCTTTCCTTGTAGGTATGGCTTGATTGTAATCAATTTGGGTATCCATATACACTCCATTCGAAATGAGGGTGGCTTGGTTTTTGAAGTACTACCGGTAATGTAACCTCTTCACAAAGAAAAAGTGAATACTTACCCTATCAAAAAAAAAAGAAAAGGGAAGAGACATACAAAATCTTTGACTTTAAGCTAACTTTAAAAAAGAATCAATGCAGAACTCCGGATGCAGTCATTTCAATTTTCTTAACCTCTGTCAACTGAGTTGAAAAGAAGTATTTGTATTTGGTCGTGTCTGTTCTTCTGTTGGTTTGATTCTCAAAAGGTTCGCAATGAAATTCCATGAAATTCAGTGGAGGGTTGATAATAGGCTACGGATTTTGTAGTGGATCCATGTTCAATTACTCGGCCTACGTCGTATTCACATGTACTAACCACACAATTACTGAATAATTTCCTGTCTGTCCTCATGATATCTCAAAAAGTTTTCAACGATTTCCGATGAAATTTTTGGAAAGGTGGACCCTAAGGTAGAGGGACTATTTACATTTTGGTGTCGACCAATACACAATTCATTCCTCGTGTCGCAGTTTTACGTCAAAATCACATGATGTTGCCTATTTTTTCCCCTATGAGATATCTCCAAGATAACTCCAAATGTTCTCAATGAATTTTAATTATATTTTGTAAAAGGGTGAAAAATAGACTACGAAAGAAATTTTGGAAAAAACCCGTGCACATTTACCCCACCCCCTTACGTTGTTATTTTATGGCCCAACAACATAATATCGCCCGAATTCTTTGTCTGTCCATACGATATCCCCGAAAGTAATGAATCATTTTTTTATGAAAATTTTGTATAAGAGTTGACAATGAGGTAAAAAGAGGTGGGAAAATTTGGGGGCAGATCCTGGCATTTTTCTTTTTTTTCAATTGTCAGATATTTTCCAATTTTTTTAACTTGAATTAATGTATACGGCTATGACTGTCAACACGATGTCTCAAAAAGTTATCGATAAATTTTAATGCCGTTTGGTGGAAGGGTTCACAATAAGCAACGAAAGAACGGATTACATTTTAAAGCGGGTTTATTCACAATTATTTCCCTTACGTCGTAGGTGTATACCCAAAGCACATAATAGCGTGTGAGCAAACATGAAATTTGGCCATATGTCTATTAGTTCTCAGTGAATTTCAATAATATTTGGTGGAAGAGTGGACAATAAGCAACAAAAGAACTGTTCAAATTTTGGATGGATCCATGCCCAATTACTCCCCCCTCGACAATGGCGTTGCCAAAGGTATGCACTCTGAGTGCTTTTTAGTCTGTTAATTTTTTACTTGAAAAAATACTATTTGATCAATTGTTTCGTTTTTGCCAGTTTTACTTTCATTTTTTGTCAAATATCGTTTGCTGATATTATCTCTATTATTGTTCAGACTATTCTCATCTTGGTTGTTTTCCGTACAACGTTTCGGCTGTTGTACACTACGGCCTTCATCAGGTATCGTCTGGTAGGTGTAGGGGAAGTAACGAGCCGAACCCTTTATTTAACTAACGGGGGTATATAGACAACACTCCCCTCTTAGCAATAGTTATATTTCGAATTATTATCTCACACGGGGATTGAACCTCGAACCATTAGCTTACTTGCAGTAATTCTGTCCGATTACTCTAACCACTACGCCATGTGTCCATCTAAAAAATTCAGGCTTTGAAAATGTACGAGCATGGATGACCAAAAATGATAAAACCTAATATTACTCACGATGGCAAAATTATAATCTCAGCATTAAAACACACAGTCTTATGACTGGCAACACTTTAGTTGTTCATATAATTCAGTAGCACTGATACACTGGTAACCCTGTTTGTAATTGTTGACGACAAAACTGAGTATTGACCATTTTTTTTCATTTTCATTGGAAAAAAAAACGGGAAAAAGACGGTGTTGTTCATTACACAATTGTTGATCGAATGGCATTAAAATTCCCCTTCTCCACGTAGACATTGGTTTTCGTGATCAACTTCATCTAATTATTATGCTGAAAGGGGTGGCTTCCAGTGTTGGCCTCTGTTAGTATGGAGAACAAACATCTACTGATATCGATCTCTCCCGTGAGAAAGATTGATTGTAAATATTTTGGTGGCTTTGACTTGGGATTATAGGATTGGATCAGATCGACAAACAATACCGGACATCAAGGGCAAAAGCTGAAAGTGCTTGTTCTCACTCACTTACTCTCTCTGTCTATCTCTCCCTCTCTCTCACACACACTCTCAGACACACACACACACACACATATATATATATATATATATATATATATATATATATAAATATAATCAGTAACTGTTGTAAGTGTTTGAACACAGTCATTTTGCTTCAAACTGTTCCGTTTTGAATGTTAAAAAAGGAACATTACACAAAAAAACTTTCTTTGCATTCTTGCATTTAGTCATACTTTTCAATTCTGAATGCTAAATATCTGTGGAATGTTTTAATATGATTGAACCGTGAAATTAGGAAAAAAAACTATCTTTCGAAAATCATGTTCGGAATTGAGAAGATTGAAAAGTGAATTCGCATTGCTATATGGAAGAGTTTCAACAATTCAGTAACAATTGGGATCCCCTTGCTCAAAATCCATAATACCCCCCCCTACAATTTTGGGCAGTAAAAACACCTTTTATCAAATACTTATGAGCAATACTTTTTTTATATAAAAGATAAACTTTTAATTAAAAAAAAGTATCGTTGGGAAAATGTATCACATAGAATATCGATCTTTGTTGCGTATTGGACTGCATAAAAGATACTTTATCGCGTACCACCTACCTCGACATAATTGAAGTTCACCCTTTCATGGCAAGAGTCTTCTACGGTGGTATTGGCATCTTCCAACGGGACAATGTGTCCTGACACACAACGTGGGTGGCACGGGAATGATCCCAAAAATATGGATAAGATTTCCCTTCTACCCTGTGACCACCGAACTCCCTATATCTGGATCCCATTTTGCGTTCATTGGATTTCTGGACCAACAAGTTTGTCCTCCAGAAACCCCCATAACCTAACGAAGCAGATGAAGGAGCTGTTGTTAACATCTTGGAATTAGATCCCAGAGGAAAGTTTTTGAGGTTTTGTACAGATTTATGTCCAATGGGTCAAGAACTATTTCGCGGGCGCATGGAGGTCCAACACCTTAGACACATATCTATCTAGATAGATAGATGCGAAAGGTGGATAGATAGATAGATAGATGCGAAAGGTGGATAGATAGATTGATAAATAGATGCGAAAGGTGGATAGATAGATACATAGATAGATGGATAGGATAGGTAGATACATAGATAGATACATAGATAGGAAAAGGCCGACAGAGATAGAGAGAAAAACCAAATCTCCAGACCAAACTACCAATCAATTCCAGCAATTGATCCGGTTGTGCTGCCCCAAATGGTTCATCCAGGGATATGCATTTGAAATTCAAAAATCGATCTAGTAACGTGTTTGGTGAATATAATGGGTTGGATGAAGTACCCGCAGCGGGTTGGGAGAAGGAGGACCAGGGCGTACTCAGCGGGGGAAACAATCGATATGATCGATTGGGTGGAATCAGTCTTCGCATCAAGATCTCATCTAGGCGTTTGTGGTTGCGATGGCACGAGGTTATTGACCGGTGTGAATGACGGGAGCAGGTTCAGTTGTTGTGAGGGGGGGGGCATCAAGCTGTGGATGATGGCGGTGGTGGCGTTGTCAGTGGTAGGGGTGGTCAGCTTTTGAGGTAGAAAGATTAGAGGTGGTGGCCCGGTGAGGGGTACAGGCGACCGCTTGCATTATTACTGAGTGTTGGACAAAGCGACAGACGGTCATTGTCTACTTTCAGCGTGGACAGACGACGCCTGTTTTAAAGAAGAGGGATAATGGACTTCCGCTCCGTCCCGATTGTATACGTAAGTGATAAATTACTGTTGGAATAAAAAAAAAAGAAAAAAAAGAAAGAAAAAGTGGAGTTAAATCCAGCTTGCAAATTCGAGGAAAGTTATGCAACACCACAACAATGTTAAAGAGAAATAATCATTAGATATCGTACCAACTTCTGTTGGGGTTTCTTTACTGTTGATAAAACGTTTCGGCCAATGCATTGTACCACCCCAACAGATGTAAAAGGCAATATTCGTGTGGAAAGAGACTCTCCCTCTCCCTCTCTCTCTCTCTCCCTCTCTCTTTCTCTCTCCCTCTCTCTCTTTCTTTCTCTCTCCCTCTCTCTTTCTTTCTCTCTCCCTCTCCCTCTCTCTTTCTTTCTCTCTCCCTCTCCCTCTCTCTTTCTTTCTCTCTCCCTCTCCCTCTCTCTTTCTTTCTCTCTCCCTCTCCCTCTCTCTTTTTCTCTCTCCCTCTCCCCTCTCTCTCTTTCTCTCTCCCTCTCCCTCTCTTTCTCTCTCTCCCTCTCTCTTTCTCTCTCCCTCCCTCTCTTTCTCTCTCGCTCTCTCTTTCTCTCTCCCTCTCTCTTTCTCTCTCCTCTTCTCTCTTTCTCTCTCCCTCTCTCTCTTTCTCTCTCCCTCTCTCTCTTTCTCTCTCCCTCTCTCTTTCTCTCTCCCCCTCTCTTTCTCTTTCCCTTTCTCTCCCCTCTCTCTCTTTCTCTCCCCCTCTCTCTGTCTCCCACTCTCTCTCTTTGTCTCGCCTGTCTCTCTTTGTCTCTCCCCCCTCTCTCTCAAGTGGTTATTTTACAGCTAGAGAAGCTGTATGGATCGACCAAAATGTTGTGTCAAAAACAAGAATGAGAAGAAGAGATTAGATTGTCCGAACAAAGGTTGTTGTATCACTGACTCTTCTCAAAGTAATAGCCAATTATATATTAACACGCCTTTCCGTTGCTATCTAACCTCGAAATTTATTAGGAAATCCTGTTTCATTTTATTAACCCTATGTTTTGGCTGATTCGTTTTCCGGCCTTTCAGAAAAGAGCTTCCCCCACCTAAACCCAGGGAAACTGTAAAACAAAGAAAGGTTGGAGATAATATTCTGACCAGTTCTCACTCGAGTGACACAAACGATTCCATAACTTATGCTCCTTATCTGTTACTTGACCCTTCCCAGAGGAGTTACTGTAATACCTACTCCAAGGTCAGCCATACCAAATCTTCCAAAATCACCTATGGGATATGGCTCACCTGTTCTCCCTGGGACTTACTTTCATAAATCGATCAGTTTCTCCGTAATATCATTTGATGTATCTAATCAGGATGTTTTCTGCCATTTCAATGGGGTAATGCAAATAGGTTGCCAGTGCAGATAGCCTAATGGTAAACAGCACGGGGAATCGGCAAACCAGGTTCAAACTTTGGTTGAGGCAGTCTGTGTTCACTTCATACTAAAGCTCTTAAGAAATACCGAAATGATCCCCCCCAGCTGTAGGTAAGTAGCACAGCAAACTAGGTTTATTAATCGTGGTTAACAACCAGCCTATGAGACGTACAACTCTGATTCCAAACCATGGTGTTGAGCTCCCTTAAGATTTTGCCAGCTCTTACAGCTAAGCTCATGCCAAACGTATGGGTCCCTTTCCTTTGGAATTCATCAGTGAGGCCAACAGGGGCTTTCTGCCGACTGGGTACCCCAAAATATTCATTCGCTTTGCCCAGGCCCTGAGAAGTCACTAGTGTCGGTCCATTGTCCACCGACACAGAAAAGGGCCTTGTTTCTTTAATATAAACAGGATACGTTCTTACTTTTCACCAACCAACCAACCAACCTCTTACGTCTCAGTCTAACATACCACAATTACACTTTTTGCCCTGGAACGCACAAAAGTGTTCCTCGCATGAATTAATGTTAATTGCTTCTTCACTTTTCACCATTTTGACTAACGAAAGGTTCATATTGGAATATCTGACTTTCGAATCAGGGCAGGGACTTGTGACTATCTTAGCATAGCTATGTCTTGCTCATGTTTACAGATAGATGGTGTTGCACCAATGTTACAAATGAGAAAGACTCCGTTACCTACCTTGAAATCAGCATTTGAAACCTTGGCTTTCACTCGGGCTTGAACAATGAATACTGGTACCAATGGGTACTATGCAAATACTTCACCAACAGAGCTAAAACTGTGCATGAAGCCAAAGGCTAAGGTCGACAGTTTTAAACTACGGAAGCTCAGAAAAGGGAAAAAGATTGTGTTGCCTTTCCTTTTTCTCACCGACTAGAAACTCAATTCGTGGGGTTAGTTTAGGTTTTGAATTTTAAAAGCAATTCGATCTTGGAAAATCAAAACATTTTAATCTTTCTCTTGAACGGTCAGACTTGCATACTTTTTTTTAGATGGGTTCCAGATTAGACTAATTTTCAGATTTGTGCAGTTTTACCTGAATGAGAGATATTAGTAATATAGGGTAAAGCATTCTTGGATTTTTTTTCGTTGGTCTCTTCCAAACAAAAACCTTTATAACCAGTGTCAATTGATGTATCAAGTTCATTTCGTGTAGGTTTTCAGTTTAGTGGTGGGGAAATAATGAAAGAGGGGAAAAAAGAATTACAAGGAAGAAGAAAGAATTGTGAGATAAAAGGATATAAGAAAAAAAGAAAGGGGGACATGAGGAAAAATAAGGAAAGAAGGAAGAAAGAAAGAATGAAAAAAAAGAATTCTGGGAAAAAAAAGAAGAAATCCTGAGAGAGAGAGAGAGAGAGAGAGAGAGAGAGAGAGAGAGAAAAGAATTATGAGGAAACGAAAAAAAAATTTTGAGCAAAAAGAAAAAAGAATTATGAGAAATAGAAAGAATTCTGGGGATGAGGAAAAAGAACGGAATAACTGTAACGAAGAAGAAAGAAAGAATTCTGAGAGAAAAAAATCGAAGAATTATGACAAAAAAAAGAAAGAAGGAATTATAAGGAAAAAAAGAACTCTTAGAAAAAAGAAAGAAAAAAGGAAGTAAAAAAAATGAGAAAAAAAAGAAAAAAAAATTGTGAGGAAAAGGCTGAAATAATTAGTGGGAAGAGAGGCATGAAAATAAATAATTTGGTTGGCAAGATTCGCGCGTGTTCAGTCCTATTGGTGTAGTGCTCTCGGCTCAACACGAAGGTTTTCAGTATGAAAAGTTGAAACATTGGCCCTAGGAAATGAAGAGGACATATGCTTATTCTATGTATTAGGTGGAACATTTCATTCAGTTTTACCACCAACGAACAACCGTCTGTCCTTTTCCTTATCTGACCCTGATCACAATATCCACTTCTCTGCCGGATGACCTCTTTGCACTCTAAACTTAATGTTCAACCATCCAGCATCCTTTAATTACGCCCCAACTCACAATTACATACACTGTTACGTGGAGAGACGTTGGCAAGAAAGGAGTCCATTAAACATACGCGCGAATTCAAGCAACTCACAACCAGTAAACGTTATCTCTTGCGTTACTCTGTTATTCTGTCTGTTACACATTAGCAATCTCCGTCCGACTATCTTCACCCCAATTAGAAATCGTTACCATTTTAACTGCTTTACAACCTGTCTGTCTGTGTGCCACCTCAACTATCTCTGTCTGTCTGTGTGCCGCCTTAACTATCTCTGTCTGTCTGTGTGCCGCCTTAACCATCTCTGTCTGTCTGTGTGCCACCATAACCATCTCTGTCTGTCTGTGTGCCACCATAACCATCTCTGTCTGTCTGTGTGCCGCCATAACCATCTCTATCTGTCTGTGTGCCGCCATAACCATCTCTGTCTGTCTGTGTGCCGCCATAACCATCTCTGTCTGTCTGTGTGCCGCCATAACCATCTCTATCTGTGTGCCGCCATAACCATCTCTGTCTGTCTGTGTGCCGCCATAACCATCTCTGTGTGTCGCCTTAACCATCTCTGTATGTCTGTGTGTCGCCTTAACCATCTCTGTCTATGTGTTGCCTTAGCACTTCCTGTCTGTATGTGGCTTTAGCAATTTCAGTCTGCGTGCTGCTCTAGCAATCTGTTTATCTTTGTGGTACCTTCAAAATCACCCTGTCTCCTTCATCAACCCTTATCTTTTCCTATAAACTCCTGCGTATCTACCACATTTCACATTTGTCAGCCACCATTATCAAACCCATCTGTCTCCCTCATTAAACCCTCGCCTGTCTCCCTCGTTAGCAATCTTTACTTGTCTCCTTAAGATCTTTGTATGTGTCCTTAGCCAACTCAGTCTGCTGCCTTTTCTCTTTCTCTGGGAACTCTTTCTGTCTATCTGCCTCTCTCTCTCTCTCTCTCTCTCTCTCTCTCTCTCGTGTCTCTTTTCACCTTGTTCCTCCCACTCCACTCTCACAAATGTTCAAATTCATATTACATATATTTCTTCTTTCATTCGCGATTTTCAATGCATAGCATACAGATTGAGTGCTGGAACACATCCAAACAAATTTCAGAATGAAAAATAAATGCCTAAAATTTTCTCTACTACCAGAAATATATAGTTTGACAGCACAGGAAAGGACTGAAGCCTAACGAGAGAACACTAGAGTAGGGTAAGTCAGTGAAGAACTATCAGAAATGCTGAAAACTTGCCTATGTATGCCGGGGTTATTACCAGAATATGCTACGCGAATCAAATCCTGTCTGTGATATCAGAGGTGACATAAACACCTGTTTATATAAGGCGTGTAAGAGTGCGCATGTGCACGCATATAGTTGCAGTTGCATGCAGTTTTGTTTACAGAATCCCTGTGATCACTAAGTGATTCAAACTTGGTCTTGTTTGCCGTTGATTGGTCAAGCTGATTAACTTATCGTAAGGCCCATCTGGGGGAGAGAATGAGAGATATTGGTAAATGATTCCTTGCGGTATTTCTAGAGTTAAAATAGGCGATGAGGGGTATGCCTCGAGTTGAACGGAAAGACGTGGGAGATTAGAAATTTGACAGTGGTAGAAATGATGGGTGAATAAAGAAGGTGGCCGAATAGAAAAACAGTCGACAGTGAGGTGTTCAGTCGATGATCGTTAGCCATATTTTTCATCTTGTAGCCGATAGGGGGAAAGGTAACCAGTCAAAGTGAATTGGTTTTAATGTTCAGCTGATGAAGAGAGTCAGTGAACGTCTGGAGATTAGGCTTGCCAGATGTCTTTTGTCGAATATTTGCATGGTTTGGGAACTAAATTGATCAAATAACTATCCACTATCAAACTAAGTTTTCAGGGAAAAGAGATCAACATACATATTGTTTATCTGTTGTTCAACTATATTCATGTTACGTCATATAATTCGTGTGTGGGGGTTATCTTGTGTAAATATCCGTACCAATTCTTTGTTTTCGGGACCAAATAGCTTTGATCAGTACAGAAATTCCACCCCAGAAAACAAAATGGCGACTGAGCTGGAATTGAGAGAAAGTGGAACGAAGCTGAGTCAGAATCAAGAGTGAGAGAGTGTAGGAAAAGTAAGAGTGAGTTAGAGAAGGTGTGAAATGATAGAGAATGAAAGAGAAGGCTAAAAAAAATCAGAGAGGGGGCATTGTGAGTTTAGGTGAGATGAAAGTGAAAGAAAGTTGGTTGAGTGAGAGAGGAAGAGTGAGGGAAGAGAACTTGAAACATAAATCTTAGAAATCGTCGACCAAAAGTGTCACAAAAATTGTCACAAAAACTGTCAACATGGGTTTCATCAGTTTTTATGTTGATCTGGCTGATTATGAATATAACACACGCACAGGCCACCCCAATAGAGCTAGAGGGATGGAGATTCCAACATTTACTCCATATTATGTCTTGAATCAAATTGTTGTTGTTTTTTTTTTAATTCCCTTCTAAATGTTTTTTTTTTCACCAGGGGGGTCTATTTGCAATATAAAGTTCTTAGATACGTCTTTAGTGTGCGTAAGTGGGGAAGTCAATTCACAAAGTAATTTCATGCTAAATCGATCCCTTCGTTTGTGTCTAGCAGCATTCACGCTTGTTTTTGGAAATTCCATACTTTTTAGCGATCACTGCCCAACAAAAGATGAGAAGTAACTTATTCATTGATCACCCTTCTTTCCGATTCTCAATTGATTACCCCTAACACGGCGCGCTAAGAATATACATTGATCGCATGACACTTTCTATTGAGTAACTAACCTGACCTGTTTCGATTAACGAAGAAACCTGGTACCGAACCGATCAATATAATTAAGTAGACATGCAGTTTGAGAATCAACTGCATACCCCAAGCTCGGCTAGTTTACAAAATATCTTGATATGGATAATCTTTAATAGATACGTCAGGATTTATTTTGATATGGATAACCTTTTATAGATATGTCAGGATTTATTTTCAAGTAATACTCTGTATTTTCATCCATCTATATTGAAAACCCGATTGATACGATAAAATTTCACCATGTGGCCATAGCATGTAGAATATTTGCTTAATCATCATTTTTGAGAGAATCAGATGGAAAATATAGAATCCAGAATCTGTATACGTTTTTTTTTTTGTTTTTTTTTTTTTTTGTTTTTTTCCTAATGCATTAGGAGCCCTAGGGGAGTGTTCACCACAGAAAACCCTACTGTCCCTAAAAAAAGTGAATGAAAATCAGTCCACAAATAGTTACGATGTAGGGGAGGTATCTGTAAAAATCCCAAAACTTTTCCCAAGCCGACGTCCCACCCTTCCGCAAAATGTCATTGGAATTCATTGAAAACTTTTGAAAAACGATTCCTGTAATTAACATGGATCAAACACGAAATTTATATTTGAGATCCCGCATGATACTTGGTATCCATGCCAAGTTTGGTTCAGATTGGCCCTATAGTTCCCGAGTTATGAATTTGGGGGACAAAAAGCTGCTATATAGAGAGTGTAACTGTGCATGGATCAGCCCAAAATTTATATGCGAGATTCCTGCACGATACCTAATATCCACGCCAATTTTGGTTAAGATCGGCTGAGTACTTACTGAATTATGGATTTGGGGGACAAATACCTTGGAGGAAAGGGAAGTAACTGTCCATGGATCAACTCGAAAATTCGATAATTTCGTCAGTAGCCCATTCCCAAGCCTTCTACCACAATTCCATGGAGATTCATTGAGAACTTCAAAAGATTACGTATGGCCCTAAAATGGAAGACAGTTTTCAAAAGTGTACAGATAATGCAAAGCTTGACCATTGTTATATGTTTACAATTTACGGTTTGGGCCTGCGTAGACTGTCACTAAAATCATGCATAAAAGTATAGGCTTTGATCAATACCCAAGCTTCTCTTGGATAAAATTTGGCTCCTTCAGGCACACAGAATGAAACACAAACTAAATAGATAGATGGCACTACACCAGTAGGTGGGGTCAGGCTGGGTAGGGAAAAAAGATGAGGGTACACAGGTGTACAGTATAAACCTACTTCTCAATTTCCAGTTTTTTTGTATGTTTAGCAACCACCAATGGAGACATTACTGTTATCTCAGTTCCCCCCCAAAATGCCTTTCTTATTTATATCATTGTTGTCCGTGTATACACAATCCCTTACGGAATCTTATGTCGATGTTAACGGAGAGAATTTACCTTCCTGTTCCCGTTTTCAAATTTAAACGCTATTGTAATTGTATTTTGATTTTCTCCGTGAATTATTTTCTCTCTTGAATTTAAGAATAAACGGAAAATAATCTACGTACATGTAAATAAAATCAACATTTTTCTTATGAAATATTCACAATCTAACCTTTATTTTGAACGTTGGACACTCTTATTCACATTTCATCTTCCCTATCAAAGGGAATTACTAATAAACGAACCGTACTTATATTTCCTTGGGTAGGAAAAAACCTGATAAAGTACTGAGAATCATTTATTAAACGACAAAATGCGAAATGTCTTGAAAAATTCACTTTGGAATAAAATACATTTTCATTTTTTAAAAACTAGATTAAAGATTCTTTTCTCGTTGCGTTCGAAAAAGGAAAAAGTTATTTCAAGTTGATTTAGGAGCATTTTCGTCATTTGATAAATGCTTTCCTGTGCCGTACACGTTTCTTTTCTACACAAGATTAAAAAAAAATAATGATAATACATTAATGTAACTGCATAAACAATCTATGTGCTGATTCTCGTATCGGTATAGTTCCAAATAGATTCTAACGACATATTAAGATGCGTACATATTTAATGTAGAAAGCATTTAGAGAGCGCAAACCTCTGCCAACGCCGTTGGTAGAAGGTGAGTAATTGTGTATGGATCGGCCCCAAAACCAACTCTTCCTCACCTCATCGTCCGCCCTTGCTCAAAATTTAATTGAAATTCATTGAGTAATTTAAGAGATACAGTGTGCTCAGATGGAATGACAGATAGAAGGAAATATGGCCACGACCCAATACATATACCCTTCCAACTTCGTTTGCCGAGGTAAAAAAAATAACCTAGAATGTTCGCCTATGTATCTTTATTTCATATGCATTCTTATCAGTTTCATTTAAATTTGAAACTAAAAACGATTTTATGTCTCGAATCTTATTGATAAAAAACATAACCATAATAACTGTGAAGAAATAAACTTTACTCGTAATGGCATACTTGATTATTCTGCTGACTATTGCTTTACAACTGGCGTCCACCCAGGTATATTGTCTCCCTAGAGAGGTAGCAATTCGACCTTAGCTTTGTCTAAACAAGGTTGTAAGTATGCGGCCCCAAGTGAGAATTGAACTCGGCACATCGTGGTAACGATCTGCTATCACCTCAACAGCGAGGGGCAATTTGGTTATATTGTATAGGTACCTTCATACAAAACATTGTCCCTACTAAGACTACAGAATGCTTTGGGCAAACTTCAGTCCGAGTTAATTAACTTTGTTTTCCCTTGTGACAGCAACAACATCTACAATCCTCATCGAATTTAGGGGATTAGACTCTTCGTCATGTTAAAGTAAACCTTTGTATAAAATTGATATTTTCCTTCGGTGATTTGAAATCACGACCATGTGATCGATAGATGGCTCTCTTACCAACTGAGCTAAACAATACAAAAGTTGAAATAATCGTCTCCAGTGGGGATAGAAGTAGGAGTGGAGTTTGACCTTGCGGCATCCTGGCTTTTTTTTTTTTTTTTTTTTTTTTACGATAATTAAATCTTGTCTGAATAGGGTAATGGTCAGGATTTCAAAATTCCAAAGAATTTCTCTTTCTCTAGCTCTTGCTTAGAAGTCGCTTGTCATTTTGCCTGCATGGTCAAGACACTGTTGTTAGTTCAATCCTCAGGGGATCATCTGTCATTCCAACCCGGTTCTCCATCTCTGCTTTGTTGTTCTTGTGTTGTATTAATGTAAGCTTTGTAAATATCAAAAAAAATAGAATTAAAAAAAAAAAAACGGGTGTATCCACGAGGTCTAATCAGAAAGTATCGAGACGTTTTGAATAACCCGTGAACTAGTTCTAATTTGTTGTAAACAATCAGAGGGGATGCGCAAATCGACATTCACTCGTAGGTTCACGCAGTTTCGGCATTGAGTGAGTTTGTGCACTGTGTGACCATCGCATTCATAATGATCACATCTGACCATTCTTCATGTCTCGTGCAGGGATTTGTTTTGAAAAAAAAAATCACATCACACCACGCTGGTCTGTCAGCCCTGACCCCTACAGTCAAGATCTTTCTCTCTGCAACTTTTGGATTTTTCGCTGTTGAAAGAGGGGGGGATTTCAGACTGTGGGTGTGGTTAAAGATAACGCAATGGATGCAGCTGACGGCGATATAAGCAAATTAAAGGGGAGAAAGAAATTGCAAATTGATCCGAGAGAATTTAAAAGCAGAAAATGAAGAAAGAAGAGAAAGAAAGAAAATCAACAAGGCAACAAGAAGAAGAAAAAAGGAAGTCTTTAAGGAAGGAGAATAATATAAAAAGATAGTGAGGAAAAGGGACAAGAGAAAATCCATTAGAAAAAAATAGAGCGAAAGGGCAGATGGTGAAAAGGAAAGAAAAGACGGTGAAAAGTAAAGGTGCATCGAGGAAGAGAGGACGAAAAGAAAGACAAAGAAAGAGAGAAATAGAGAACAAAGAGAAAGAACAAGAAAGAAAGGAGGAAACAGAAAGAGAGGAGGAAAGAAAACAAACGAGAATAGAAAAGAGGGGCAACAGAAGAACTTGAAAAGGGGGTGTGCGAGAAAGAGTGAAAAAAAAAGAAAGAAGATCAGAGAAAAAAGATGGACCTAAAGAAAGTGAATGAGAGAAAATGATGGAGACAAATGAGAAGGGAAAAAAAGAAAAAAAAACAGTAAGAAAGAAAAGGGACAGGAAAGGAGAAGAGAGAGAAAAGAAAGAAAAGAATCCCTAAGACTGTAAGAAAGAAAACAGATAAGATAGTTAGAAAGCAAGAAAACATTTCCAATCAACAAATGAAATACTGCAAATAAACGGGGAAAATCAAAGAAAGAAACGAGAGACAGAGACAGAGAGAGAGAGAAAGCATATAAGAAAAGGGAAAAAGCCAACTTAACTTCAAGATTTCATAGTGCGACCAAGAGGTAAAGGACAAGGTCTTAATTAAAAGGAGAGCAAGGCTGAGAAATGGAGAGGAAGGCAAAAGGAGTAAGGGCGATACAGAGAAAACAGCTCAAGGCATGCAGCTGCAATTGATAAGTCCCGGTGACGCAGCAACAGGAGAAACGAATTAGTTGTTAGAATGAAAAGGAAAATAAGAATAGGAGGAGGAGGAGTGGGAGGGTGAGAAAATGCCAGAGGCGACGTGTTGTTGGGGGTGGGGCAAGTTGGGGAGTGCCAGCTGAAGGAGGCATACTGGCCAGTGAAATCACTTAACAGTAGTGACCAATCAGGCGAAATACACACAGAAACACTTTGTCCAGCTCGAACGATAACCTTGATACCCAGATAGTATAGGCGCATGTAAATGTAGACATTGACATCCATTAAGCTTCGCTGAGTATGACCCGAGACCAAATGGAGGAGCAAGATTATGTAGCGCCAATCACTTGACTTTTTAACTGGACAAAACGAAATATCCACCCATAACTAACTGGTTCGGAACAGTGTAAATGGAAATGCTTTTGAGTACTATCAATTCTATTGTCTAACCCGAGGATTAGAAGCCAGTTCATGGCCCAAACTTGGAACAACTTTACTTGGTAGGTGTCACAGATCTTTTATATTTACTTGAAAGATAGCAAAACACTTAGCTATATTTCAAATAAACATCTAAAAAAGCTGTGGTTCTCCAAGAGTACCGTATGATTGTTAATTAGAATTTTCTCTGATAGTGAAGATTTATCTTCTATCAGAATTAAAGGGCAAAAGTACTAATTATCAGTTCCGAAATTCTATGCTGTATCTTCTAAGCTAAATATGCAAGCTGGATGAATTATTTGTGTGGGTGTAGCTCAGAAGAAGAGTCTCACATCAGTACAACGAGTCTAATTGCTGAGTGTTTTGTGCGAAAGTGAGGGCGAAACAAAAGAATTAGAATGCTTTTTGTCAAAGTCCCGTCCAAGATGGAGTTGACTTTATTTCCCCCATTCCAGTAACAACAACAATATTTACCAAGTTCAGGGGAGTAAACTGTACACTGCTTGTCTATCAAGACACATTAATCCAGGATTTGAAACTACGACCATGTCATCGTTAGGCGACTCTCTTACTAACGGAGCTCAATTGTCTAGTATTATTTGCCTACAAATTTATCTATTATCTATATATGTAATACAAAAGTCGCAGTTATGATCTCTAGCCAGAACAGAAGTACACGTGAGTGAAGTTTGACCTTGATGCAACCTGGTTATTTATTTGCTTATTTTTTGGCGGGATGAACCTGTATAAGGGTGAACAGCTCTGTATAAAAACAAATCGATGTTTATAATAATTGGGGTGGGGGCACGTCCATTTTGTCGTAGATCAGTGTTTAGCAAGCTAGAACATAAAACATAACCAAAAGCTTGACCCTCAAACTGTGAACTATGCAACGTGCACAGGAGAGAAACATGATCAACATCACGTGGAGAGCATAGTATTTTAGGGGAAAAAAGAGTCAGAGATATCGTTGAATCCATTGGAAAACTCGAATGGCAATGGACTGGTCATGTAGCAAGGATGTCAGACAACTACTGGACATCATAACGTGGATTCCCAGAGATCATATGCAGCAAAATATAAGATGGCGAGACGAACTGGACAAGTACTAGTTGTTATACATAAGATCATTTTCCCCGGTAAGTATTGTTCGAACAAAAAAAAAAAATTGAACAAATTATAGCAGACACCGGAGACGAATTTTCTTATCAATCAATTTACATCACGACAAAAAGAGATCAGCACCAGTTTCACCTATGAGGAATTGAACGAGCGACTGTAGTGAGTTCGATCCTTATCGTGAACCTACAACATGTACTGCAGTAATACAAACCAAATGAAAATAAAAAACTGACGGCGTGTCATGGAGCGATGGTCACCATGCTTCCTACGGTGGCCATCACTACGATCATAATTTTGATCCTCACTTAGAACCCCACATAAGGATTCGTGTCAGACGAAACTAAACGTCGTAAATAACTACGATGATTCGGACAATTATATAGCTAGGGGGTTATGCTACCTCTCGAAATTTCTAAATGTGTATGTACATATACATTAGTTTATTTGTACGCACATACACACATATATATGTATAAACAAATGATTAAATACATGTCAATGTACGTAACCACCCCTCCCTATGCATAAGCAATATTTTGCACAATGCGATAGAGATGTTAGAAGTGTATAACAAATTTGCTCAGCTCTTGATAGTGTGTGCAATCAATCAACAGTAGCTCATATTCACAAGATAAGGTAATTTTATAGATAGGGGTTATGCAACCTATCAACATTTCTAAATGTGTATGTACACACATATTGGTGTATTTGCACGCATACACATATATATATGTATGAGCAAATGATTGAATATATGTCAATGTACGTATCTACTCCTCCCGATAAATGAGCCATCTTTTGCACAATGCGATAGAGATGTTAGAAGTGTATAACAAGTTTACTCAGCTCTTCCTAGTGTGTGCAATCAATCGACTATAGCTCAAATTCACAAGATAAGGAAATGCAAGTGGCTACTTAGAATGTAAGATTTATTACCACAACAGTTTTTTTTTTTCAATTTCTTGTTCCCGTTATTCTTTTATTCCTTTGCCTCTTTAGTCATCAGTAACTGTCAACCAAAACTGTCAACATCCTCATCATCATAATCATCAGTCTTCTGACATCTGTCGTTGGACATAGACCTCCCCCAGGATTCGCCACAATTCTCTATCATGGGCGTCGCGGAGCCAGTACTTTCTGAATTTGTCTGGCTCGTCTCACCATCTAATATTCTACCGGCCTCGGTTGCGCATGTGATCGCGGGGGATCCATGTCGTGAGTCGTGATGTCCACCGGTTGTCTGCCATTCTTGCAACATGGCCAACCCACAGCCATTTGAGCTTTTTAATGGATTCTATGATGTCCCTGATTCTTGTCTTTTCTCGGATGTACTGTGCTGTCTTGTGGTCTCTCCAAGTGAGGCCCAGCATTATTCTTTCATGTGCACGTTGCATGGTTCTCAATTTGAGGATCTGTCTCTTGGTTAAGTTCCATGTTTCAGCTCCATAAGTGACTATTGGGAGGATGCATTGGTTATAGACAAGCTTAAAAACTGAAGATGCCTGTCTTGTGTGTCTGTATAGCATGTGCAGACCGCACAAATTCAGCTACAGGACATGGGGTCGATGAGATCCAATTTGCAATGTACGTTTATAAAATCAACGATATAAAAATAGCCTAGACTGCCCCCCTTATTTTGTTTATGGCAGCATTCACGCCGTTTTCCAAAAAAACCGGCCCTTTTCGTGATCACCTGCAACCAAAAGGCGAAAAAAGTGACTTTTTCATTGATCACCCTTTTTTGATCAATTTTTCAATCGATCACCCACAACACGGCATGCTGCCAAAAGACTTAGGCCACGTGACAGTTTCTGTTGAGTGACCATCCATACCTGTTTCTTTACTCTTTATAATGAATCTTCTAATTCGTTATTTTCTTTCACTCTTTTCTCCTTTCTTTGCACCCCCCTCTCTGGCTTCTCTTTTCGTGGTCTTTGTTATATCGGTTCTATCTTACCTTTTTTTTACCAACCTCTTCTAAGTTCGCTTTTCCTTCGTCTATTTCTTCTTCACTTAAATTCTTCTCTCCAGTCTATATTTTTTCTATGTCCCTCTCTCCTCCGCTCTCTATGTTGCCAGGGAAATCTATTCTCCTTCTTCTTTGGAGCACTTAGCGCTTTAATTCATTTTCTTCTTTCTCTCGATTCTTAAGACTAATTTCCCGCCTTTCAAGCCATCAACTTCAAATTATTGCCCATCTCCGGTCATGCGTCGAGGATTTCGATTAGGCGAGGCTCATTTTAAATCAGTACGCATGCGCGCGTTGGGAGACAGCCGACATTTTCAAAGAGGTGAGCCGATGCTTCAGTGCAGACACCAAGAAAAGATGAATGGACGGATGATAGAGAGGAAGAAACTGAAAAGGGAGAAGAAAGAGAGGAAGAAAGGAAGGTGTGAATAGTTGAAGTTGTGGAAATAACATTTAAAATAGGCGAGTGGAAGGAAAACAAATAGTTGAATACAAGAGAAAGAAGAAAGACGGAAAGAAGAGGAAAGAGAGGGTAATAGGGGATAAAATTATAAAATTGATATAAAATGAAGGGGAAGGAAAGGAAGATGGGTGAGAAAGACTGAATAAAACCAAAGAAGAGAGAAAGGCAAAGAGAAAAGTAGAGAAAGTGAGAGCGAAAGGCGAGGAAGAAAAGGAGAGAAAAAGGTAACAAAAAGCGAGGAAGAAAGGGGAAAAAAGCTAAAACGAAATTGAGACACGGGAGGGACAAAAAAGAGAGTATAAGGTGAAAGAGAATAAAATATACGACAAAGCAGCGGTCTAAATGACTGTTGCAGTCAACAGGTAAGTTTTTCTTCAATATCTAGTGTTTAAAACAAAACTAACCTTGAACTGCGCCGAATAAAAACCTCTATAGGAAAATAAAGTCGGATTTTCTTTTTCCAGCCATAATCTAGCGCTAATGCCCTTTATTGGGTGGTCATAATTTGTCAAATAACCTTTGACACCTTCTCCATCTGGGGGGACCATCTCAGAGTGCAGGTGGTAAACAAATGCCGTTGTTATCAGACATGGTGTATTTAATCGTTCCAGCATTCAAACATTCTCGGAACCTACTCCCGTCAACTTTCAATGACTTCCCAATAATTATATTTGCCAGCGTCTCTGGGAGATTCTGAGACTGCCGCTCTTTTTTCATCAAATTTTGTTTGAAACCATCAACCAAAACTGTCACAAAACATGGTCAACAATTGCTTCTTCAGTTTTCGATTTGATTGGCTGGCTGGCTATGTATGTACCACGCATACATGCTGCCCTAATGTAACTCAAGGGCTGAAAATACAAGCATTTACTCTTTATTATGTGTTGTCTTAGTTTTTTAATTTTTCGAAAATTCTCATCCTAAATATGTTTTTAGTTTCTTTTTTGGACATCTTTTCTTCATGTGGATGTCATGCATGAGAGCAACTAACATAAACAACCTGTTACAAACGGTTTTTAAGCTTTAATCGGATATTTTGAGTATGTTGGCTTCTATGGCTCAGTATTTCCTGCGTCGTATACTGTTGAATATTCGTAATGTCCAGATTTTATCATTATCAACCTCAACTGGTCTAATTCGGCTGCGGATAATCGTTCATAGAGAATTTTCCTGCTCAAAACTTTGCAACCCACTTCTTGAACGTTCGATCATTCACAATATCTTGTCAATAAACTGCACATATTTTTCTACGTTTTAATCACTTTTTTTACATTCCTTAAAATGAAACTTTTGATAGAAACACAAAATTGCCTGAAATGTTACTTGTATCCTCCCATCTTCAAAGTTGGAATCAATACACAATTTTTTTAAAATGCACGCCAATATGACAGCCGTCAAGGTACAACGAAGAGCTGCATTTTTGAATGGAGTTAGTTCAAACTCAGCGCTCCTTATACAATCTAACGACAAAAACTGAACAGACTATTTTTTGCTAACCCCATAATTAAGCGTTTCTTTTGCTAGATGAAATCTGTCACAGAGCGTCGTCTGGAAGCTGTGTTTGCAGGAGGGAGATATATTTGTCGTTCTAAAATGGACAACCCTTTTTATATGTGTTTTTTTTTCTCAATTTATTTTCTTGCTTCTAAATATGTCGAACTATGTTCGTGAAGCATTAAGACATAAGTCTGTCGGCTTTCAGATGCGAGCCTTCTGATTGGACACTATGATTCTAAAACGTACGAATGATTGGTTCATAAACTTTGCCTTCTCCCTCCTCTTCTTCTTCTTCTTCTCTTTTTCATTTCTTCTGGTCTGTCTTTCCGCTTAATCAACCCATCTCTCACTTATTAGTTATTTTCTGTTAGTTAGAAGAAGGCGCGTTGACTAGCACATTTAATTAGGACCAACAGCGCGATAATAATCAGTTGTTCAACTCGCGCAATTATATACTGACTACGTAGGCCTGTAATCAGAAGTGTCTCCCAGAGTGTCGAATTACTTTTCGCGGATACTACTTATATACAAACCTGACACATCCAAGCAGACACGAGGAAGATAGACTGAATCCGACGGAACGATCTTGATCTCATTTCATGGTTACGTTCCGCCTTAACACGCTTTGAAAAGTTGTGAATTCGAAAGCAAATATTCATCTAAGATATGCATCTTTGAAAAACCAACAAAAGCTTCTTAACACTTTCAGGACAGGAAGGGACTCATGGCCCATAACACTGGAATGTATTAAAAAAGAAATATTCATTTGACACTGCATAACCTGGATAGTGGTAACGGCCATAGGACTCCCAGTTTCATCTCTAAATTGAAATTTTAGATCAAACAGGGACAAAATTCGAATTCTCTATGTTAATTTACTCGTGAAATATATTTATTTTTTTCATAGATACCATATGTATACTCAGTCCTACATAGTTAAAAAAAAAAAGACAAGAATATAAAATTGTGCAATACCAATCCTCCAAGAGTGTGTGTGTTTGCCTGTCTCTCTGTTTGTATCTGAGTGTGTCTGCGTCTGGGCGTGTCTGTTTCCGTGTTCTTCCACGTCAACCATGGAAATTCAAAATCTTGGCTTTCGTTTCATTGACGAGGCAGACCAGATAGGTTCACTTAAAGAGAAGCTACAAGATTTGTATGCATGCATGTATCATAATCTACTCTTACGTATGTGTATGCGCATACCTGCATGTATATGTGTACAGAAATATATAGCAGTATATCCTGTTCTCCGAGAGCTATTCCCCTCTTTCATTTCTAGGGGAAAAACGAAAGGCGAAAATAGCATTGACCGTTCGTCCTTCAATAAACCGTTATAGAGACATTCACACCCTCTTGGTCTTTCTCCTAGATCCAAGTAACTATACATCCCACCACCCCAAACTCCAACGATCCAACTTAGCATACTATCATCTCCACTTTTTTGTGTCTGTGAACGCTCAAAATTTTCCCCCATATAAATTAGCTGTTTGTCATTGCTTTCTCGTTACACACATTATTTCGACCCTGGAAATGATTTAATAGGAATGCTCTACTTCCAGATAGCGGGAAAAACCTGTGGGGGGAGGCATGACTTCGTGTGCATAAATCGATATTTATCAATTTTATATTGGTTCATTGAAATTGTGTAAAATAGACACTGATGAGCAAGAGCTTTATGAACACTTACATAATAAGATGTAAGTCCCCCGTGTGACTGCTAAACAGCTCTTACCTGATTGGGCATGGTCTCTTCATATCTACAAGACATTTAAAGATTTTCTTTAAGATTTTGTGCCAGGATGTGCACGCTATGTGGTGGATGTTCAGTGGAGCAAACTTGTTGTTCCAACACATTCCATAAGTGCACAACGTGAGGCCTGGTGGCCAGGGTAAAACTGAAGTCTTCTCTATGCTCCTGGAACTACTCCCACACAACTTGTGCAGTGTGTTGTCCTGCAAAAAGATTCCCAAACCATCGCACTGCCTCCATCGGTGTGCTGTTTCCTTATAGTTCATCCTGGTGCCAGAGTTTCCCCAGGATAACGACACACACTTGGCCAATCGTTCATCTCATATAAGAAAGTAAGACTCTTCGTACCAGATGGTGTTCTTTAATTGAATTTTCATTAAATCCTCAAAAGGAAAGGAAATCAAACTAAGAATCACTTCAAGTTAGCAAGCTTTCGGCAGGGACAACCCAACCTTTGAGAACAAAAAAAAACCTGTTTGTTCTGGAAATAAGGGCGTACAATCGATGCATCATCCTGATAGCCACCTATGGAGTATAAACATGGAACTTGACCAAAAGATTGACCTTTGAACTGAGAACCATGCAAAGCGCACAAGAGAGAGTCATGCTCAACATGGAGAGATCATAAGACAGCACGATATATTAGAGGAAAAACAGGATGCAGCACTATACGTGACAAGGTACGATATACTCTGTGTTATGGTACATTGTTCCCTTCACCCTAAACAAAGCTATCAGCAAATTGTGTCACAATAGCATTTTTGTTGGTTTATCATCGTCATCAGTCTTTTAACCTCTGTCCCATGGATCCGCCACATTTCTCTATCATGGGTGTCGTGGGACCAGTATTTTCTGACTTTATCTAGTTCATCTCTCCATCTTGTCTTTTGTCAGCCTCAGTTTCGCGTGCAGTCTCCGGGAATCCACGTTGTGAGTTGTGACGTCCATCGGTTGTCTTTCATTCTCGCAGCATGACCAGCCCATTGCCATTTGAGTTTTTCTAATGGATTCTATGATGTCTCACACCCCTGTTTTCTTTCTGATATTTTGTGCTGTCTTATGATCTCTCCATGTGAGGTTAAGCATGATTCTCTCACGTGCGCATTGCATGCTTCTCAGTTTTTGGGTTTGTCTTTTGGTTAGTGAGTTAGTTTATACTTGGTGGGAAAGCCTTTGATCACTTGTTTCATTGATGTTTAAAGCGTGTTAGCTTCATCCTCCGTCGTTTGTCGTAAATCTCAGGCCGATATCCCTTTGCTGGTTTTCCGGGTCGTCAGCCGAGAATTACACAAGTGACAACTGGAAATTCAAAGATTTCATCTTTCCAAAAGAATATATGAGGCAACATCTGAAGTAAGGGATAAAAAGAAAAAAACAGATTATATATATCATTTGTTGTTGTTTTTTTCTTCCACATGCCCGGATTATAATTGAAAACACAAAAACGACCATTGGGCCTGGCTCGTCTCCTACTTCTTTCTCTGCTAACCATAGCACATATCCTATTCTCAGCTCCTAAGAAAAAGTTGAATCTTTTTGTTTCAAAGTTTTTCCGTCAAAATTCATAGAGTTCTTTGTCTCGAGCCAATTAGAGTGATTTTCTGATGTAGAGATTCTTTTACACACACACATATATATATATATATAATCTAAGGCCAATCATCCCATCACTTTGATCATAGTATGCATTTACTCTTTATTATATTTTTGGGAAATGTTTTTGAAAATTCTCGCCTTAGATATGTTTTTAGTTGATTTTTTGGTCATCTTCTGTTCATGAGGCAAACTATGCTGGGTCCTTCATGACATTTTCTTGAGGGAATAAGGGGCTACTTGACGGTGCTACTCTCCCCTCTAAACGAAATGCCATAAGGCTCCCAAGGATTATGGATTCGAAAGCTAAATTTTTTTTCTTTCATTCCTGCTGCTTGATCATCGGTCGTGATCGGTAAAACTCTCCGATTGATGAGATAGAAAGCAACAATGGTAATATGAAACATAAACTAGTCAAACATTCATTATCGAAATGCCTCATCTAATAATAAAACATTCTCTGCTACACGACGCGCATGTGCACCTTGTGCCACGTAGAGTGTTGCCGCTGATGCACTTGCGTTCTTTCAGCACTTTTATTCAAGGTAATATAACGCGCTACGCTTTAGACTCGGTTTCTGCCTTGCGCCACTGAGTAGAGGACATGTTTATTTTGTTGTGCTATCCAAGGTAGCATTGAGTGAGTCAAGATTATGGCATCTTTCAACTACTGGAAGAGAACAAATTATATGACGTGGTGTAAATGGGGTAAGGGGGGACCGTGACTATATAACTAAATTTGAATGACATCTGATGATTGGCTTCTGTAGCCAAATCGGTAAAACACTGTCCGTATCAAACAGGTTTCCAGGGATAAAAGTTCCGAGTTCAAGTCTCGTTCAGGATAAAATCTTCATTTTCAATCCATGCTAGTTATCTAGCTATTTACTACTACAACTACTACCACAGCTATAACTTGGCCTTCAGGATTCGTTTTTGGGACATAATATGCCA
Organism: Thysanoteuthis rhombus; assembly: GCA_963457665.1. NCBI lineage: Eukaryota > Metazoa > Mollusca > Cephalopoda > Oegopsida > Thysanoteuthidae > Thysanoteuthis > Thysanoteuthis major. The sequence continues at coordinate 41,932,923 of OY735214.1, read as the reverse complement.
ATGGTTACCCTTCAAGGCGTCACGGTTCCAAAATATTCTGAACTTATCCAAGCCGTCACGCCATCTTATTTTCATCCTGGCCGCAATTTCGCTCATCTCGAGGGATCCACGTTGCGAGTCACGTGATGGGCAAGCACAGCAGGATAATTCCCATCACTCCCCCATATTTTTTACTGCCTGACTAACAGTAACTAAAAGACTTTGTCTTTCTATTCCTTGTTCTGTCTGTTTATCTATCTATTTGTCTGTCGATCTCTCTAGCTAACTGTCTGTGTGTCAATCTATGAAGCTACTTGTTGAGATATCCAACAACACTGGGTTGAATATTCCAAGTGTTAAAAAAGGACACCACCCTATATCACTTTACTTTATTTTGAGCTAGCAGCATTCTGATTACCTTAACAGGATAGGGAGCCAAATCTGTCCTGATATTTCACCAGAAACTGTTCACACATGAAAGCTTTAATATTATCGTTCGGTTTTATAGCATATTCATACGAAAAAAGCAAGTCCGATCAGGTGTAAATTCAAACAGGCAATTATGTTATGTGAATGTTCGGATTATAGCTTATTTATACGAAGAAAAACCAAGTCCGATCAGGTGTCGGTGTAAATCCAAAGAGGCAAGTTTTTTTCCCGCTCAAATCAGTTATTCTGTCTTCTTTACATCAATTGTGACAGATGAGGGGTCACTTTTTCCTTTGGCCATTAATCACACCGTAAATGTTGTAAAAAATAGAAATAATCAGCTACAAATCTCCACATACCAAAGTGGAACAAATTAAATGTACGACTAAGAGATTAATCACTTCCGTTATTGGTGGTTGGGAAGGCAGAAAGGGAGAAATTTTTTGTGGTTGGGAGGGAAAGGCTTAAGAAGTTCTGGAGACTTCGAAAAACTTTTTTTCATTCACAGCACACATATATATGTATAATATATATGTATATAAATATATCTCTCTATATATATATATATACGTGTGTGTGTGTGTGTGTATATTTGTGTGTGTATATATACATATGTATGTATACATATATTTATGTGTTTGTGTGGGTGCATATATATATATATATATATATATATATATATATATATTTGTGTGTATATATATATATGTATATATATATATATATATATATATATATATATATATATATATTGAAATGGTTTGGTGTTTTTATGATCGTAACTTCGAAATATCACGATTGTTTTGATTTACAAAAAATTTAGAACGTTCTCAAAATATGTGTCTACTTATAATAATATTTCATTGTAAATTACCCCCACCCACCCCAAAAAACTCCAGATTGGTGGTGTTGGTTCAAAAAATAACTCGTTAAAACCTTCCCCTACACCAGATTTGTTGGGCTGCGTCCATGTTTAGGAGGTTTTATGGTACGACGAACAAACACTGTAACACTTCTATGCGCATTAATCAGTCTACCAATAACATCTATGAATCTATCTGTTCGTCTGTCTGTCTATCTATTGAGTAAATATTAATTATATGCATAGGAAGTAAGTAGTTACCAAAACTCATAGTATATTTAGAGGATATATATATATATATATATATATATATATATATGAGAGAGAGAGAGAGTGATATAGAAAGCTTTACAGCTTAAAACATTGAACATCAAAAAAACTTTTTCAATAGATTTTTTGTGTCACTCCAATCACCTATTTCCTAATATCTGTCAATGCAATTGATGTAATTTTCCTCAGCGTTTGTTTTTTCTTGTTTCCCCAATACTTTGTTATTATGGTACAGTGTATAAATTGTCTCTTTTTGGGATCATCAGTTGTTCACAATGAAACCGTTTTGAGGATTTTAAAAGCAGAACAGTTATATTTACATGGTACCCTAGCAGTGTTGATCAAACCCCACCTCCCTTTATTATATAATTTAAGCCATACATATTTATCATTTTATGTTAAGCTTTATGTGTATTGTATATTGATATTATTTTATACTCAATATCATTTATTTTCTGAAACAGGGCTTACTTACTTAGGTTACCTTAAAAATCATTTTAACGATGAGGGATCAGTCGTGTCTATTGAATGTTCATCCATGTGAATATTAAATCCGTTGTGTCGCTTTTAAATCCATACTGCATGCAAACCAATTTATGATACATCTTTCAAAATACTAATTACACCTAAGAAAACTTCTCCGAGTCGATTTTATACCAACATAGTCAACCGAAGAATTAGACAATTATTTTCCACTAACCTTAAAGTTAATTTTTCAAATAGATTATCCTTATATGCATGATTGAAACGAAACCAAACTATTTTCTAACTGGTAATAAGACCCCAATGGCCTATTCCATTAATATACTTAGACCATTTCTTACTGGGTATTTCGTGTCTGATCTCCGCACCCACCCAACTCCTTATCAGTTAGATAAATGGACCAGAGCCAAGTGTTTTCCCCTTTCCCTGGTCCCAGACAATACAATGATATTTCACACTGACAAAGACTTGATCCATCTCTTTTAGTTTCTCAATTCCCCTAACCTTGATACAAAATTATTTATATCATCATTTAAGAAATATGAATATATATCCATAAAAAGTATCTGTTTATGTAACCCAATATTTCACAGGTAAGATTTATAAAAACAAATGCATAAACCCTTTCCTTTACCCTCATGTTTACGAGCACGGTGATGCAGCCAGTTCCGGCGGTTGATAAGAAAATGCGTCTCAGTGCCAACTGTATTTGAAGCTGATTCAGCTTTTTGTATCAATGCCTGCTGACTTTACCGCTACTCAACCACCCACACGGAGATTTGATCCTTTTTCTGCACTAACAAACTGAATATTTTCTGCGGGAGTGAGCACATTTGATAATTAAACGTTGGAATGATTTTTTGTGATTTTTTTTTTCCCCCAGAATTTGTCTCAGCAAGTTTCGGCAATTAGTATGAATGTTGCGTGATGACAATCGGAGAAAAGGGCGATCGATAGGGTTAAAAAACAACGTAAGCGTTACCTGCCAAAAAGAGCTAATAAAACCAAGATGTAAATGCTTTGCCGAGGACTTTGATATAGAGAGAGATAAATAAGAAACCGTCAACCGAAACTGTCATCCTAGGTTTCTTCAATTTTTGAGAGGGTCTGGCTGGTTATGTATATATGTATGCCTGTATGTACGTATTCATGAATCACGCGTACGGTCTGCACCAATGAAGCTAGAAGGTTGAACATTGTAATATTCACTTATTATCATGTCTACAAAATGTTTTTTTTTGTTGTTGTTTTAAATCTCTTCGAAATGGGTCTTGAGTATATGTTCGTTTGTGTGTGGGGGAATTACAATGTAAGTTCATACTTGATTAGCCCTTTTGCTTGCGTTCGGCACCCTGTTTTTTGCTGTTGTTGTTTTTTTGTTGTTGTTTTTATGTTTTTGTTTTTATGTTTTTGTTTGTTTTTTAATTCGGACTTTTTTCGTGATCATTGTCCAACGAAAGGCCTAGGAGGTAACTTATTCATTGATCTCCCCTTTTTTTCCCATCGTGTAATTGATCACTTCTACACGGCCTGGCCTCAAAATTCGTTGGTCACAAGGAGGCTTCTTTCGAGTAACTAACCAGACGTATTGTATTTTCAACTGCGACTTGAGTCAGCTTTTCTGAGAACAACAGAAATTTAATGTCAAGACCAGATTCGAATAGGTAAACTTTTTTTAAAATCACTTCTCTACATAAATGATTACGAGAAAGTACAAGAAAGAAAGAAAGAAGGAAATAAAGGAAGCATATTATCTAGGGTTTACAATTAATGTATACGCTTAATAGATATGCTTAAAACTTTTTCATTTCAAAATGAGTTATATTGTATTTCGTGTGAGATATATATATATATATACTTTTTTATACCAGTATTTTTTTATTTCGGACATTTAAAGAGGGATCAACTTGAAAACTCAATTGGAAAGAAATAGTTTTATTACAGAAACAAATTTTGATAAATGTTGTCGAATGCTGTCAAAAATTGTATATACGACGTCGCAGTTTTCTAACAGTGGCTGTTCTTTCTCTTGTTTCAAAACAGAAATGCACTGAAAAATGTGAGAAAGGCGTTGTCATTGATTGGAAGTTAATACAAGTGTTACTGACTGAATAGTGTTATATTCATAATGTAAAAGCATAAGTAATAATTTTTTTGATAGAAATGCATTGAATATCTAGATTAAAAACGTGTTTTCTCGGGCCTAGAATTGATTCAAATGTTGCTAACTGAATAGGACTATCATATGATCAAATCCCACCACCCTTTATCGTATAGTTTAAACCATACGTATAATTGATCATTTTATGTAAGGTTTTATGTGTATTGTATATTGATATTATTTTATACTAAATATCATTTATTTCCTGAAACAGGTCTTTCTCACTTACGTTACTTTAAAAACATTTTAACAATGAGGGATCAGTAAGTATAACAACAGACATGACTCGCTCTGAGTAACTAACCATATCTTGTAAATGCGCAGTATGTAATTTTAGTACAGGAATGCAATGAAAATCAGGAATGAAAAGAAATTTTCTGTAGAATTGAGGCAAATGCTACTGACAGACAAATGAAGGCAATCATATACATCATTTTGCATCTATCCACTTGAAAACTATTAATTAACAACTGACTTTTTGAAACTTCTGCAAAATAATAATGCCGGACATTTCTCGTTCTCTTTTGTCCGTAGCATGACTGGTGTTTGTTCGCCTCCATAAAGCCGGCAAATATCGTCTGCTTTCCGAGTCGAATGGATGAAGTGTGCTCCCTGGTTGAAACAGGAGCTTCACAATTGATTTTTGTTTTCAGTGAAAAACAAGGCTAAAAAGCAAAAGAGAAATGGCATTTTGCCTGATGTTTACAGTTGAATTTGTGGATTGTTCATTTTATTTTTGTTTTTGCGTTTTCGTAATTACATGTGTTTATTTTAACGTTTTTCTTGGGGGAAATGCTTAAGGGGAGAAGACAAATCACTTTTGCAAAGAAGAACGGCAGGATTTGTGTGAGCAAAATATTTTGGGCAGCTACCAAGCTATTTGCAAGAAGGGAAATAAATACAGGTATTACCCCGCTTTACAAAAGTTTGATTCACTCCACTTTGCTTTTACGAAGGACATCATACTGCGATAATTTTGAACTGTGTCTGTGAGCATCTGTGCTTTATTTCTGTATTTATTTTGTACATCCGTTAGCAAGACATTCCCAAAAGTTTTGTTTTTTTTTTTGTTTTTTTTTTCAATGGGAACGTTCTACTTTCGGATAGATAGGAAAACCTATATTCGATTCTGTCTATGTTTCTATTTTTGAACTATACGTGTGTATAGGCTGGCGAGTAAAATGCATTTGTATTTTGTTCCTGTCAATGACCAAGTTATTTTGGATTATAACCAATTCTTCTTCTCCTCCTTCTCCTCCTTCTTCACCTTTCTAACCACGTTGGAATTCGAAAGAGTCTGTCCAATTCATACACGAGGGTACCACCCGAATATTCACATGAAAAAGCGCTTTTTATCAGTCATTAGTTTTGCATAAAAGAACTCGATTTCGTCAGTAGGGGTTATAAATTTAATTCCACACAAAAACATCTTGCACTAACCCGCATAGAGTGGCTACAGGTCCGCGGTAAAACTAGAAATGGTGTTTTGAATTGGCAGTGGTCATTTCAGGGGTCAAAAATTAAAGTAAAAATCATAAATAAAACTAAAATATGATTAAACAATAAAAAGTACAAAAAATGATCCTTTGTCAAGAAGTCAGTACTTATGCCGTTTCGTTGGAGCTATTAATCTATCCCTCCACATTCTAGTTAGGACTGAGGCCGTCTGGCAACTGCTATTCCCACCCTGCTACTTTCTAACCACGTTGGAACTCGAAAGAGTCTGGCCAATTCATATACGAGGGTACCATCCTAATATTCACATGGAAAAGCGTTGTCGTCGTCGTCGTCGTCTTCTTCTTCTTAATTTATTTATTTATTTTGCAATATCACACCAGTTGCCTGGTGGTTACTGCAGGAGTTTGAATGACAGCAAGTCTCCAGCGCTTCTCTCCTAGTTCTCATAGGCCACATTAATACTGCGGTTTATAGTTTCACACCGGTTGCCCAGTGGTCATTGCTGAAGGCTGAGTGACAATAAGTCTCCTCAGGTCTTCAGCCAACATCTCTTTTCTCTTTCGCCTATCATACCAGTGCTGTGGTTTACGTTTCTGCTTTCATTTCCCCCCCCCTCTATTAGGTCACTGTTAACAATCAGTGTTGCAGTCTTTATATTTCTAACACTTCCCTCAGTATCCGCACAGTTCCTAGCAGTGCTGTGGTCTGTACAGTCTCAATCCTTCCCTTTATCCCGATCTCCTCCAGTCTTGCCCTCAGTGTCTTCGGGACAGTTCCTAGTGCGCCCACAATGACTGGCACTACCCTGACTTTCATGTCCACATCTTCTTCAGTTCTCTCGCTAGATCCTGGTATTTTTCCAGTTTTTCACTCTCCTTCCTCTTTACTCTACTATTATTATTATTATTTATTATTATAGTAATGATAATAATATCGTTACCAATATTTTTTTTCATTTCTCAGTATCCATGCAACCCGTGATATAACGATAGGATTAATCAAACAAATACTTCAAATCTCTCATTCATACACGTTTGTATGCTTGGCAACAAAAGCAAATTCAAATGTGAACCGATAACCACAGTTGTATTATAGCGGCGATTTGATTTCAACTGGACATCACGACTCACTTTGCGAACCCTGAGTGATCATACGCGACATGGCAGCCGGCAAAAAGAGAGATGTCGTGACGACTTAGACAAGTTAGAAAAAAAATATTGGCCTCGTGACGCACACGACCAAGAGTTCTGGCGTATATCGGGGAAGGTCAATGTCCAACGATGGGCGTTAAAAGGCTGACGATAATGTTCTTGATGTTGATGTTGATGATGATGATGATACGTAAGCAAGACGAATGAAAACTGACTAACTGGCAATATTTCAAGCTTTAAATACTCATCCAATCCATCTCTGTAGCGGTTGATAACGTGTGTATTATCTGTCTACGAAGGTCCACGTCATGCGATCGAGTTGCGATAGTGTTTCTTACTTTATTATATCAGTTTGGAATAGCGTGACTGGAGAACTGACATCTGCACAAAAAGTGACAATGGTACTTATATGTTTGGATTTGTGATTAATCCAATCAACCACATGAATGGCGGACAAGATATCTTATCTCTTAGTCCTGGGTCTTCTTACTTTACGTAGTAAATATCAAGACAATTCACCGGTGGTGATAAAGACACTGAAAGTAACGATCGACTTGAAGTGGCTGATGAGATCTTACCTATAACACACACACACACATATATATCACATGAAGTAGACCTTCGTAAACAGATAACATATATACACATAAAACAAATGTTACAGATCAGGCTAGCAGTAAAACATAATATAACTATAAATCAATAGTATAAAGCAACTTCTTATATGTAATGGATTTATTTCATAGAGTGCTCGATACATACAACTTTTTACTATTGAAGTTAAGTTGTTTTAGAGTAGAGCTGGATTTCGCCTGGTGAGGCCCGGAGAGGGCAGAAACATGAGCTAGTTTGTGTAGCAGATCTACATTCTACCATATATATATATATATATATATATATATATATATATATATATGGTCCACAGAGGTTAAAAGGAAAAAAAGCAGCTTCTCTGTTGAATAAACCTTTAAAATCCAAGGTTCGAACACTAATTCAAAGAATTTGGATTATTTAATATCAGAGAAAGTCGCAGGGGTTAAGTTTGCGCATGACAAAAAAATGTGCTTATGTTGTTCATGTTTGTCTTGATATGTGGCGTCATATTTGTTCGTCAATGGCAGGTTCATACAATTGCATACATTGTCGGAGATTGATCTGGACTTGGACGAAGAGGCATTAGACGCTCCAATGTGACTGAAACTCGTCCTCCTTTTCCACCACAGCTATCAAGCTACCACCGTCACGTCTTTACTCTGTTCTGAATAAGCATTTCAGATCAGTCCACATTATCAAAATCTGCAACGCTGAAATTCGAATTCTGATCAACCCAGCGCGTGTTTCATTCACGATAATTTCTCTCGTTTACTCTTTCCCTAATGTTTCCTTTGTTCCCCTCGCGTTCTCTGCCTTTCCTCATCTCCTCGCGATCTCTGACCATCCCCTTTCCCTCTCTTCATGCTACCTGCTTTCTTTCCTCCTCCTTTCTCTCTCTCTCTCTCTCTCTCTTTCTCTCCGCCTTCTTTCTTCATGGTCTCTGCCTATTCTCATGGTCTCTGACTTCCTTCCCCTCTTCACACTCTGCCTTATTTCAACTCCTCACACTCTCTGCTTGCCTTCCTTTCCTCATGCTCTCTGCCCCCTTTCTCTCCTCTGTCCTCTCTCTCTCTCTCTCTCTCTCTCTCTCTCTCTCTCTCTCTCTCTCTCTCTCTCTCTCTCTCTCTCTCTCTTCACCTTCCTTCCTCATGGTCTCTGCCTTTTCTCACGGTCTCAGACTTCCTTCCTTTCTTCACGCTCTCCGCCTTCCTTCAACTCCTCACACTCACTGCTCGCCTTCCTTACTCTCCTCACTCTCTTCACCTTCCTTCTTCTCCTTTCGGTCTCTGCCACCCTCACCATCTCTGACTACCTTCCTCTCGCTACAATCTCTGCCTTCCTCACTTCACATCTCTTGTTTTTCACTCCTCTCATGATCCCCCGCCTTCAATCCTATCATCGCACCTCCCTGCCTTCCCTCCTTCCTCCCTTCCTCTCCTCGTGCTCTTTGCCTTCCTTCTTATCTCTTTTCGCAATCTCTTCTCCTTAAATTATTTCGTTCCCCCCTTTTTCTCCGTCTCCCTAATTGCAACTCTCTTTCTCTCTTTCTCAGTCTGTCTCTCTTTCTCTGCCCTCATTCTCACTCCATCATCTTCTCTATGTCTCAATCCCTTCTCTCTCTGCCTTTCTCCTGTATATATATATATGTATATAAATATGTATAAAAATTTTCAACCGTTTTTTCAATCACTTTTTCTCTCAAGTAAACCCCTTCTCACATATTTTCCTTCCTAGTCTATCTTTCCCCCATTTCGTATTCTCATTTGTTTGTAACCAAAACTTCCTCTTCGTTGCTACCCTCGACTCTTTTTTTCCCCTCATTTTCGCTCGTTGTTCTTCATTCACAAAAGTCGCTCTGAATTGCAATCACGTGTCCAGAATCTACTATCGATCCGAAAATCCTACTCCCCTCCCCCCACACACAGCACACATGCAGTTTGTTTTCTTCTTTCTCTTCTTTTTTCTTTCTCTTCCTTCCAAGCCCCATTTGCATAATCTTCTTTTCACATATTTGCATAATCCTCTTCCAAAACTCGTACATCAACTATTCAACCATTTCGCCGATTAACGAAACCTGTCGTCTGCGGCACACGAATGGAACGGAACCATTCCTGTCCGTTAAGATGAAGAGACTCAAAGACTAATGGTCAGCCGAACTGAATTCTATCCAGGGGAGAATTGAAAAAAAAACTTCAGTCATTAAGTTGAAAACTGTGCTTTATTTGAGCCCAGTGGCGTAGCTAAAGCTGGGGCAGGGGAGCAATCGTTCCCTTAAGCACATTCTTTCAAAATGGCGCCTTTTCAACTATCTTTTTTTCAACTCATGAGTTTCCTTATGCAATGAAAGTTGAATCTCATTATTTTATTGATATTTTCGAAAAATGTAAAATAATTATATAACATACATTTTTTGTTGTTTTGATATCAAATGTAATATAGAATTTCTAAAAATTTTGTTTTGATTTTAAATACAAAATAACGCAGAAAGAATCTAGAATTATTGGTTACATGCTATGGCGCTTTTTCATGTGCTCATCCCCTTAGCTTTGACCACGGTCCTGTTCAAGCCTACCGAATCTGGCACAAGGCTATTTTTTTTAATGAAATTATCAAAAAATGCCTGTTGCTTTGTTAACGGTATAACTTAGGGTCGAATCTAACGTACTGTAATGTCTGAAAAATTTAATGGGGGTTGCTTAAACCGACCATTCCCAGCACTTGAACCCCTTTTCTCTTTGTTTCCCTAATCTCTACTTTTTTCTCTCCTTCTGCTTCTCTCACTCTATCTCACTCTCTGTCTCTCACTCTCTCTCTCTCACTCTCTCTCACTCTCTCTCTCCTAATTTTTCTCTTCCGCTCACAGACACTGATAAATTCAACATCATTTTACTTTCTCGCTTGTCTTATCTTCTATCCCTTCTCCATTAGCTGATATCTTTATTTCACCGTCCTTTTGCGTAACCACGCCATGCTTCATGCTTCCCACTCTGTCCACAATCTTTGTGTTGTTATTCCACTAACATAAACCCTTTCACTGTATCCTCCCATTTTAGCATCAAATTTTAAAGGGTGACAGACAGACGGGCCGAAAAGTGTGACGGATAGATCGAAGGACACGTTACCTATTATAATAACAGGTTTAGTCTTCCACATGACCACAATTATGGGGCAACCGAAAAAATCAAACCCACTACACAACTAAACTTGTCTGCAAGACAGGTTAGTAACCAACGTCTTCCGATAAGCACCCAAAGGCTATATCTATGAAACACGTTCTAGTCAATCGATACACCCAGCAGCTAGTGAGAATTGGATTCTTTTCATGGACAAGTGTTCGTTCAAGATCCACGTCCAGACAAGAGCTCATTTAAGATCCACATCTGGAAAAGTGCTCATTTGAGATCCGAGTCTGGAAAAGTGCTCATTTGAGATCCACGTCTGGAAAAGTGCTTATTTAAGATCCATGCCCGGAAAAAAGAGCTTAACTAAGATCTGTGTCCGGAAAAAAGAGCTTATCTGAGATCCATGTCTGGACAAGATCCCATGTCAGACCGGTCTCGTCTCGTTTTTTCAACTACCGGCTTTATCCAATTAGTTTGTCTCAGTTTTCAAACGTTTAAGACGAATTCGAATTGTGCAACCAATAGAACAAATCGGAAAACCGTATATGCCGGCATAAAAGACCCATAAGTTTCCAAAGGTATTGGTGGGGATAAAAACAATTGACCAAAGCTATCACCAAAAGATCTTTCCAGTTTTTAAATAGGGCATGCTGACAATGTATGTGTGTATGTATCACGTGTACGGGTATCACTACGAGAGTAGTAGGGCTGAATATTCAAGCATTTACTTATTATGCCTTGGAAAACATTTTTTGTTCTTTCGAAGCTCCCCTCTCTGAATAGATTTTTTAGTGAGAGGTTCAATTCGCAGTCTAAGTTAATGCTTAATTTGTCGGTTAGTTTGTATCCGTTTCACGTTTGTTCGTTTTTTCGATTTTTGTTTTTTTTTTCTGGAAATCTGGATCTTTTAATGACCATTGCCCAACAAAAGGAGAGAGAAGTAATTTCTTCGTTGATCTTCCCCTTCTCCAACAGCCTGCTGCCAAAAGATGTTCATCACATAAGTTTCTGTTGGGTGACTAACCAGACCTGTTATTGATAATTACCTGCCTTACCTTATAGATAATGTAGAGCACCCAGTGAGGATCGAACTTCTGATAGTCTAGCTTGCCTACCACTACTCCAGATCGCGTGCCTGGATATTTACTATGGTCAGCTTGGCAGGACACTCAATGAGGATCGAACTCCCTACAACGGTTTGCGAGAGTATTTTGCTAACGATTGCTCCACTGTTGCATCTCGATAAATGCTAAGTTTGTCGCCTTACAATGAATGTCCTTGGGAAAAGCATGAATCCACATTCCCCAGCGCTTGGTACTCATTGCCTGAGATCTTGACTAAATGATTTCCGTTGCTTGCCCGCCATGTACCTTGACGGAAAACAGTGCATGTGTGAGCTAACCATTCTGCCGTAAACGGACAAGCTGTTTACCTTTTTACCGACCTTGACACGGACTAAAACAGTGTAATGAAGAGCAGCCAAGTCCCTTTTAAGCGTCTTGTTGCCGCAGATCTACCCCCAGAGACGGATTCACCTTCTCCAGAGGGCAAGTTGCAATCTAGTTCTGTCTTTTCACAAATCTCCGAAGATCTGTAATAGCAGACTTCGTGGCAACAATTACTCACGAAGTGTGACAAAAATTTTCTTCAGGTAATTTCTCGGCTTGTAGTATCAGATTACAAAAATGAGTACCCCCTCCCTCTCTCTCTCTCTCTCTCTCTCTCTCTCTCTCTCTCTCTCTCTCTCTCTCTCTCTCTCTCTCATATATATATATATATATATATCACTGTTTGTCTGGGACAAATTCTGGCTCTTTTTGTTTTGAGTTTAACTCAATCTGTTCACTGCCACCAACAAGACAACTTGCAGAACGTTCAGTTGGCATTTATGGTATGTAAGTGTATGTTAGGATTAGTATTTAGTGAAGGTATCTTTTTCAAAAGTTTTTTCGAAAATAGGTCTGGTTGGTTATTTAATAGAAACTGCCACGTGTCCAACGTCTTTTGGCAGCATATTATTTGGGGATGATCAATTCAAAAATTGGTAAAACGTCTTTTTGCAGCATGCCGTGTTTGGGTAATCAATTAAAAATTCGGGAAAACGGGTCAACAATGGATAAGTTACTTCTCAGATATCACTAAAACAAGTCTGAATTTTTTTACAAAACGGGCGTGAAGTCTGCCTGACACCCATTAAGGGATCATTTCAGCATGAACTTATATTGTGAATTGAAACCCACACCAGAGGCTTATTTGGGGTGATTTTCAAAATACAAAAAATGTTATTTCTATTATCATTCGGACTATCCTCATCTTGGTTGTTTTTCATCTAACGTTTCGGCCGTTGTACTCCATTGCCTTCATCAGGTATCATCCGGTAGGTGTGGGGAAGTAACGAACCGAACCCTTTATTTAACCGACGGGGGTATATTGAGTGCACTCCCCTCTAAGCATTAGTAGTATTATTATTGTCTCACACAATACTAATACTACTAATGTACAACGGCCGAAACGTTGTATGAAAAACAACCAAGATGAGGACAGTCCGAATAATAATAGAAATAATAATAATACCTCATCTCAAAAATTCAGAGATATACAAAAAATGTTTTTTACAAGACAAAATAAGGAGTAAATGATTACATTTACAACCTTGCAGTCCTATTAGAGCCTGTACGTGTGATAGGTACATAGTCACCCAGCTACCAAGCTACTCAGACCAATTTGAAAACTAAACTACATAGACAGTTTTAGTGAGAATTTTAGTTGCCAAGGAACCTAACAATTAGACCCGTCTTTTCACAAGAAATCTTCCACTTAGATCTGTAATTGATCACCAATCGATGAATGAAAGAACTGCATTGTCAATCATTATCATAATCAGTCTTTCAACGTCCGTCGTTGGACATAGACCTTCCCCACGATTCACCACACTTCTCTATCGTGGGCGTCGCAGAGCCAGTACTTTCTGAACTTGTCTAATTTGTCTCTCCTTGTAATATTCTGCCAGCCTCGGTTACGCATGTGATCTCTGGGGATCCATGTCGTGAGTCGCGATGTCCATCGGTTGTCTGCAATTTTTGCAACATGGCCAGCCCACTACCATCTATTTTAATAGATTCTATGATGTCCCTGACTCTTGTCTCTTCCCGGATGTACTCTGCTGTCTAGTGATCTCTCCATGTGAGGCCTAGCATATTTTTTCCATGTACACGTTGCATGGTTCTCAATTTGTGGATCTGTCTCTTGGTTAGGTTCCATGTTTCAGCTCCATAAGTGACTACTGGGAGGATGCATTGGTTATACACCTTTCTTTTTAAGATTAATGGGATTTTCTTATTTTTGAAGGTTCTTCTTAACCACTAAAAAAACTGACAATACACCTGTTTTGTTTTGTTTTGTTTCTTTCTTTCTTAAAATGAGATGGTGTAATGATTGAATATTGCTCTGTTCGCACTAATTTCTGTGCCTTTGTGTTTTTGCTTCACAAAGTTCCAGCCGTAATACTCTCCGGCCTTCATCTATTCAGATGGGTGTCTGGCATTCGAAAAATGCATTAGTCAATGCAAATGGTTCCGTATGGAAATCCATTCCTAATGATATTCGAAAGTAATGAATTGTGAGTTATTTTACGATAGAAATATACTGGGAATGTTTTAGATTAGACATGCTTTTCAGATGACTCAATATGAAAATACATTACAGTTGAATTACTAAAAAAAATACATTTCCAATGATTTTATTAAAGGAATGCATTGCAATTTTTTTATGATGAAAATGTTATTGTTATTATGAAATACATTGCAGATAATTTACTACGAACATGATTCCAAATGATATACCATTAAAATAGAAATCAAAATGATCTACAATGAAAATTGATTTTAAACGATTTACTACATATTTCACATGGTTTACTGTGAGGATGCACCATGGATGGTTCACAATGGAAAAGCCCCACAAATTATATACTATGAAATTACATTGCCAATAACTTTACTAGGTAAATATATTGCAGATGATTCACTCTGGAAATATAGCGAAATAATTTACAAAAAGATTTACAGAAGAAACACATTGTGATATATGATGAAAAAAAAACAAAGATTCACTATGGAAATGCATTGCAACTAACCTCATCCAGAAATACACTTTTGTCGAGGAATTACATCTGAAACATTGACAAAAGAAATCCATTGAAAATTATTTTTTTACGGAACTGCGTGGCAAATGATTTACTATAGTAATCGATTATACATCGTTCCTCGCAAAAATGCCTTACAAATTATTTATGAAAATCAGTTGAAATTATTAATGACTTTAAGACGTCATGGTTTCTTCCAGGTTTTAAAGAAGAAAAAAATGCATATCTGAGGAAATGGTTGAATAGAGGAAAATATTTAAAGCGTGGATTTTTCAAAGAATGTGGCACTTAGAGATAAGCATCTGGTCGAGTCTCATGCAAATCTCCGCTGGGATCACTCGTCTTGTTAAGCCGCGCTGGCGTTAAATCTTTTGGGGATTAATGATCCCTGCATTCACGTCAATGTTCTGTCCTCTCGTTTCCGTCGAGACTTGAAAATCGCGCGGAACATGTCAGTTCAAGAGAAGCTTCAACGTCACGTGACAAAGCTGCGTCCGCGTGGCTTCCGGGAAATCTACATTATTATTCGGTTTTGGAAGAGGAAAGGGAAGGAGAAGGAGAAGAAAAAAATTAAGTGAATGAATAGTGAATGAAAAATAAATTACTATAAAAGGATTGAAAAAGTGTTGAAATGAAAGGATGAAACACAGGCCGATTGAATGAATGAATGAATAATATATCAGTGTTTATCACGTGATGCAAACTGGTAAGCTGGGACAAATATTCGCAGCTATTTTCGCTGTCCATATTAAATTCCCGCGTTGACTACTAAATTTCAATATTTATTTCTTAGCACCAAGCAAAATATCAGTTTTACCGGGATAGAGCTATGGAAGAACAGAGACTATAAAATGAATATCGACGAAATGTTACCATCAGGGCGCCTACAACAATGCTATGATAAGTGGCTTATTTCATTGGGCAGATGCGAATTCAGAGAGCTGAATTCACTCACTGCATGCTCCACTACTGTGGCCTTGTGCCAGACTCTGTTTGATTTAGTAAAGAACCATATTGTGACCAACATCCTAACTGAAATAGTAATGTATATCCTACTCGTGATCGGTGTTCAGGTCCAAGTTAAAGGGAAAGACGTCAGATTGCATCATATTACCACGTGTGTGACAGACGTACTCCTTAAATACGCCATTATACGTTGAATACATTACATACGTACTTCCCCCTCGAAAATACAAGCAAAATAAAATTTGTGGGAAAACAGAAATACAAAACTCTGGGGATATGACGTTCAAGTGATAAGGTTGTATTAATAAGTCGATAATTTTTATCACGTTTGCAGAAAAAAATATTTCAAACAAATATTAATTTGTCTTTCTTTTTGCTCTTGTCTAATTCCAGAGTCTGCTCTGTGGTATTTTCCAATGCAGCTCACATCAAAGACTCAGGTAAGTTGCTCCTGAAATTCATTAAGGGTCGCTCATTATTGTCTTTGTTATGATTTTTTTAAAAAAAAGGTTTCTTGCTTTCAACCAAACGAGGGCTATTCCTTCTTTTGCCTTCGTCATTGTATATTTCTTACTTGATACCGGTAAAAAAAATCCACAGATATACAGGTTTCCTCCGCTATGCGAAAGTAATTCGTTCCAAAAAGCCTTCCGTAGGCTGGAATGGCGTAAAGTGAGGAACTAATTACCATTAATTTATGTTTGAAAAATCTTTGAGCATTCCCAGCCCCACTTCCAGAATGATAATGTTGATATCAGTCAAAAGGTCGAAGTGGTTGGAGAGACTGGAGACTGGGGTGTAAGTGAGAGGGGAACAGGGATGCGCTGTCTCTATAATGGTTTGCTGCCAAACAAAAGCTTAACGCTATTTTCGCTTTTCAATTTTTTTCGAAAAAACGGAAAAGTGGCGTAAAGCGAACTTCTGGGAAGAATTCTTATTCTGTATTTGAATTCTATTTTTCTATAAGAAGCTAAAACTCGTTTCAGTGAAAGAGTCCATTGTTTGGAATGTACGGTAGGAGATATTTTTATCAGTAAACTTGTTAACTTTAAGTGGAAGAGTCTATGGTTATGGACAGAGAACCAAGAAAATCTCACTGTTCATTATATAAATAGATTTATTTATCTACGAAAGATAGCACTAGAACCGTCGGATCTTTTCAAGTGTCGAGAAATGTGTGAATATTCTTTTTTTTTAACTTATTTACCCAAACAACCAGATCTAATTTTTCAATCAGACGTGATAACGTTGCTATAGAACGGTGTAAGTGAAAATATTTCTGAAGTCGGTTGCTGGAGTCATTATTCGAAGTAAAAAAAACAAAAAAAAAACAAGTTTCTCAAATTCAACATTAACAAGATGTGCACTGGTGAACGTAAAATAATCTAACCCCGCAAGAAAACCGTATATTATTTTCGCAATGATATGTATAAGATGTATGTATGCATATATGTATATGTGCATGTGTGTGATGAATTTTTTTTTTTACATTTTCCTCAGCGTTGAAGAAGACTATGGTCTTGTACAAGGCTTTGAACAAGAGAAGACTACGGTCTTCTTCAAGGCTTTAGACAAAAGAATTTAGGAACATAAAAGGGCTCTAAAGATAAATGACACATCAGACGTACTTATTGTCCATCGTATCTAAGAAGACAACAATTTTGATATGAAAGTAGAACCAAACAAAAATGGTGACTGATCAAAGATTCAGCTCTAATTTCGGAATATAACACAATGTAGCTCGGAAAAAATCCATGTATCTTAAATATTGTCAAAAATAATATTCAACAAGAACCGTAAATTCAATAAGGCGTCTACTATGCAATTGAAACGCCATTTTTGCTAGATTACCTGAGTAGAAGATTCTTCTCGGTAAAAGCATCTTATCAAGCGATACATTTCTACAAAGTTTCAAGTAAATATGACCAAGAACAGCTGAGATACACTATGGGAACAAACCTTCCGACCGACGGACATAGCCACTTAGAGAAAAATTCGAATCATTGAAGATCAATAAGAGGAAGGTCATTAAGCAGAATTCCAAGAAATGATAGCTGAGGGATTTGATGTCTCACGGGGTGAAGAGTGAATAAAGCCGCCAGAACGGGATCATTTCTTTTGGTCCCCATTACAATGATGGACATCATATATTTTTTCAAAAAATGATTTGAATTCTATCTGACAACGCTGTTAAAAGCGAAATGCACAATTGAAAATCGGAAGTATATGTATATATATATATATATATATAATATATATATCGTATTGAAATAAAACTGATCAGATTAAAAGTGGCTTAAAGACATGGCTGTAGAAACTTTGGGAATATATACGCAAATATTTTTCTCTTTCAGCATCATAAGACGAAAAGTTTGCGACTATATATATATATATGTGTGTGAGTATATGTATTGTAGTAATCTAAATATCTTCATTGAAGTTTTAATTTTGGTTTTAATTGCAAGGAAATAGCATAACTTTGGTCGTAAGTATACTTCAGAGGACTTGAAGTAGGCTGTAGACTCTTTTAATTCAATATTTTCTTATGTCAAATTTTATTATTCAAAATTACTTTGATTACGCCATGACTGATCTTTTTCATCAGAAAAGTCTTCAATCAAAAAATTAAGTATCTTCAATATTGAATATAGATTTAAAGATCACTCATCTGGATTTTTTAAGAATAATATTACTTTTTACTCCTATCAAGTGAAAAGTGTATTTATTAACTGCTGGTGTCTGTTACCTATCAACTCAGCTCAGAGTTCAAGTGGATTTTAAGTCACCTTTCCTTATCCATAGATGAGCCCAGTTTGAATATACGAGCATTCAATAGTCCAATTGAAATGTAGATGACCAAAAAACAAAACCCGATTTGACCAAAATTGTCATCATCACCATCAGCCTTTTAGCGACTGTCGTTGGACATAGACCTTCCCTAGGATTCCTCAGATCTCTCTACCATGGGCACAACAGAACCAGTACTTTCTGAATTTGTCTAGCTCGTCACATCTTACTTTTTATCGGCCACAATTTTACATGCGATCTCTTGAGATCCATGCTGTGAGTCGTGATGTCCAGCAGTTGTCTGACATTCTTACAACATGACCAGCCCATTGCCATTTGAGTTTTCTGTTATTTGATATATCGAACTGTCTTTTCTCTGATATGCTGTGCTGTCTTATGATCTATCTATGTGAGTTTGAGCATGATTCTTTAATGTGCACGTTGCATGGTTCACAGTTTGAGGGTTGAGGACAATACTCTAGCAGTACGATAGCTCAAATGTATCGTTAGTTTCATTTGCAGGGATATCAACATTTAAGATGAAGGAGGTACGCGACTTACTCCTCACTATTGTTGATGACCGGAAGGTGATAGTTCAAGGTTACAATCATTTTGACTTCCAGAAACATTAAATAACTCTTTTTTATAACTATCTCAAAGGCGTAGCTTGGGTGGGGTGTTCAATTTGAAAGCTCCCCAAAGCATCCAATGAAGGTCGGGCTCCCAAAAGCTTTATAAATAGTTCTTTGCCCTCTGCTTTTATACTGATCTCATACAATAACTGGGATATATTTGTTTATTTGTAAATACATTGATTGCTTAAATAATAATTCAGCACTTCTTGTAGTTTTCATCAATCAAGTGATTGTGCATTATTTATTGCAAATTTCTCTTTTTCATCAAATCTCACCAAATGTTTGAGGGAGTGCCTTAAGAACCCAGGCCCCTGGCTTAAAATCACTTGCTCCATCACTGAACTGTATAACGTTTCTGGTTGCGCATGTGATTTTCCAAGTCAGATCAGCTGTCAGCATCATGATATACCTATTATGCATTTAAAGGCTACCCGAATAGTGTGATAGCCAGTGCGTCTCGTTCACACTCTGAAGATCCCTGGTTCAATTCCTGGTATGAGTGGGAAGCTTTTATTAGAGCAAATCTCCCTGTGCATACTGCGACTAATTGAATAGACTCAAAGCTGTATGATTGAAGTGGGGGTGAACCTTCGGAGGATTTGTATCCTTCTAATATGAAAAAAGCCAGAAAAAGTCGGCCTACACATGAACTTCAGAAAAAAAAAACTATGAGCAAAGATTACATTGAGAATTAGGACATTACTGTCAAAATCGTAGGTGCAAAACTGGGGATAGTAGACCACTATACCTACCTAGGACAACGAATCTCTATGAAACCCACGGAAGAGGATGAGATCAAGCGAAGAATCACCCAAGGATTGCAAGCCTTCGGCAGAGCAAGCACAACCTTCCAAAAACAAGTCGATCCCTATAATCCTAAAAAGGGGTATACAACCAATGTGTCCTCCCAATAGTCACTTATAGAGCTGAAACATGGAACCTAACCAAGAGACGGGCCTGCAAACTGAGAAGCATGTAATGTGCACATGAGAGAATCATGTTCAACCTCACATGGAGAGATCACAAGATAGTACAGTATATAAAGAAGAAAACGGAAATCAGAGACATCATAGAATCAATTAGAAAACTTGAATGGCAATGGGCAGGCCATGTTGCAAGAATGGAAGACAACCAATGGATATCATGACTCACAAGATGGGTCCCCAGAGATCACATGCGAAATTGAGGCCAACAGAATACAAGATGTAGAGATGAACTAGACAAATTTAGAAAGTACAGGCTCTGCGACGCCAACGATAGAGAAGTGTGGCGAATCCTGGGGAAGGTCTATGTCCAACGATGGATGTTAAAAGACTGATGATGATGAATGAAAATTTGTAATTTGTAAGAATATAGTCCTGGTCTCGAACAGATTTGAGATTTACTGGAATCACCAAGTTGGCACATGCAACAGAAACCGGGACCTTGGCACCGGGCTCCATACTCCATACTCCATTTTGAGTTGCCTTTTTAGAGAAATTTACCATTTATTGTGTTTTCGTTGACTACCAATCACGTATGATCTAGCCCGATGACAGAAAAATCCACCTGGAGATAGGGTCAGTAGGTATTTTTTCACTGCCCAAGACCAAGATTTGTATTGCATTGGGAAAAAAAATCTGTACTAGAATAATCAGATAACACAAAACCCATCAACAAGAAAAATGAATTAGAATACATATTTTTTTTATGTATTGTCTATGTATTTCTATGTCTTATCATATCGTTCGAGGGTAAGAGATTACGATCTCATATAAATCTCCCTTCAATAACAAATCTCTATTTTCAGTTTCAAATAGCATTTTTTTTTTCCGAAATTTGCCTGGACTCGAAAAATATCAAATGGCAACCTCACCAACAGGAAGTTCAGCAGATCCGACTGTTCACACACCGATGCGCATACACTTTTACAAATACGTGATAGAAATAGCAATCTGACCACGAAACACGTATACTGTACAACTGTGATGTCTATCGACATTTACTGGTCTGCGTACGAGCGATAATCGAACTCAATGAATAGACCTTACAGGCATATTTTGATCTATGTATGTACGATTGGTTCGTGTAGTAGAAGCGTAATTGCTTGCACAGTTCCTACTAAATAGTATTTGATTGCTTATTTATTAAGCTTAGTTTCTTATGATACAAGGCCACAAGTATGGTAGATTGAAATCACTGGAATAGTAACGGCCGATGTGACTGTCTGCTAACCATTAAGCTACGCTGAAGCATTAAAAGTTATCATTATTATGATTGTTTTTGACTTAATTTCTTATATATTCTTTCTGAATAGGTCATTTTCATCCACATAATACTCGACGTTTGAAGGCATTATTGTTAAGCATCATATCGTATCTTTCTTTTTATACCATTTTTTGTAGCCTCTGTTCTTTGAGGCTGGCAGAGTTTATTCCAATTTTCATGTGATTTGTTCTTCAGATTCAAACAACCCAAAGAATCCGCTCAAACAATCCAATGAAAAAAAAAGAAAAAAAAAGAATGCGCCCCCAGCCCCACTAATCCGAAACCCGACTTCGATTCTTTCTTCACCCATGACTTGGTCCAGTTTCTTTTGTTAACTTATGCCCGCAATTATCTCCCCTTCCTTCTTCTTCCCACTAAAACTGTGCGTGGTGGTGGCAGTGGTGATGGGGGTTCCATCGGAACTCTCCTATTTTTTTTTTTTTTTTTGTGAACATTCTCTTGCTGTTTTCTTTCTTCCGCTTTAATTCATCCGTTACTTTTTGTATTCGTATCTGCTGGTTTGTTCATTTGCTATTAAAAAATGAAATCCTCTCTCTCTCTCTCTCTCTCTCTCTCTCTCTCTCTCTCTCTCTCTCTCTCTCTCTGCGATCAATTTCATTTCTAAGCTCTTTATCTAGATTCGTAAGACAAGTTTTTTTTTTTATTCCTGGCGTCGGGTTCACTTCAGATGTCTTTTCTGCAAAGTCTTTGACATTTCAAAGCCTTTGTTGTTCGTCATTCATGTCCTTTCTTCTTTCCTTTCAGTCCGTCTGTCTTTCGTTCTTTTTGTCTCTCTTTCCTTTTTCCTTTTTGTCTCTCTTTCCTTCTTCCTTTTTGTCACTCTTTCCTTCTTTTTTGTCTCTCTTTTCTTCTTCCTTTTTTTGTCTCTCTTTCCTTCTTCCTTTTTTTGTCTCTCTTTCCTTCTTCCTTTTTTGTCTCTCTATCCTTCTTCCTTTTTGTCACTCTTTCTTTCTTTCCACCTGTATTTCTTTTCAATCTTCTTTCTTTTTTGCGTTTTCTTTCCATCTGTCTATATTCCTTCCCTCTGACCAAGCTTTCTGCATCTTAATTCTACCATCAAACTTAATTGCTCCGTCTCCGCTTCCTCATTCATCTTCAGTCAATTTCTGCGCTAAAAAAAAAAAATGAGAGGCAAAGTGATGATTCGAAATTTGAATTTTCGACCCAAAATTTGTTTGGGCAAATTTCGGCACTCAATCTGTACTGAGTGAACGGGGGAAATGATTGCCAGTAGTGTTACAGAGCGTATGGGTTGCAACTGTCTGGCTGGATGTGCAATGTTATATTATACATACATCGGTTGTCCATTCCTCTTTGTTGATGGGTGCAATTTCGCTGATTGTTTCGTGGAGAAACTCCAATTGACGAAGAACGCCAAAATAAATCAAGAACACTCTCCTTTACGAAAGATGTTTGTTTATTTGTTTGTTTATTTGTTTGTTTTTTTGTTTTTTTGTTTTGTTTTTTTTTGGGGGGGGGTCCATTCTGGTTCAATTTCTCGTATGTGGATTCGACCAACAAGGAGAGGTAAAGACAAGAGAGAGAGGGGGAGAGAGAGAGAAACTTGTCTTGTGAGAATGTCATTTTAGCAATCTTTTCCCAGGCGCTGAGACTAACTCTGATGGACTCTCCCCAACTCTCTCCAGGTGATCTGTTTGATCTATATTCGTAACTTGTATTTATTAGCTTGGGGCTTTAACGTAGCTCCACATTGACCACATGATTTCACTACGTCAGCGCTCATGATTCACTCGTGATCCGCTTGTCTGAGTGTGTATGACGTGATTTAACCTTTATATGTCGGTCGGCTAATGTGACATAACCTACGTTAGATTAAAAATTACTTACATACTTTGGGCTTGTTGTACACTCACATTAAATCTCAATCAAAGATGCGATCGACCTTTGTTATTGAATTTTGAGGTTTTGCTCTTTGTCATGATAACCTGAAATTGTCCGGTCACTGCTCCCCGTGGCTTACATCTCGGGAGTAGACATTACTGACATGCTATAAGGCAGAGATAGTTGAGCATTTTCAACCAGTACCAGAGATCGATGTTCTCCACTTAGAATTTAAGTATGAAGACTGTGTTGCACCAAATTCCCAAGTGATGGGGGTCTTCAAGTATTGAAAATGAACAGTCATCATCTTGCCTTCTGCAGGGATTCCAGCGCTGGTAGGAAATACACAATGATCTCAGCCCAATACTAGGACGACTGAAACGATCTGAACTACAAGGAGTTTAGAAATAGTGCTTTGATAATGAAAGCTGTCGATGATGTTGATTAGCGATGAACTGCTCTAATCTAGAGTAACAATGAAACGTTAACCAAAAAAAGAGGCACAAACCCTCTACTAATCGTGGCCGCCAATAGAAAAGAAATGCAACTACCACCCAGGGCTACACTGAGATATATATATATATATATATATATATATATATATGTATATTATATGTGTGTGTGATTTTCTGGGTTTTAGGCGTGTAGAATAAAATCTACAAATCTGTTTTCAAGAAATTTTTATTCATGAAATTTCCCATGTTTTACGGAAGTGTTCAAATGAAGCGACCTTCAAATGTAATCTGACACGAAATTCTGTACATTTTTATACACCAAACAGTGTGTAAACAGCCTTGTGGAGAGAACTTTCCATTACCGTTATTTTGGTGGGGCACCTTGTTCTATATGATAGTAGCGATGTACCACCATATATATTTCACAGAATATATCACAGATACTTCACAGAACTATATCATAAGAATGTATAATAATACAGCGGGCAGCACCAAGAAATAGGGAACGTTTTCTTTCTTTCTAGGAAAAAATGCAAATTTAGTAATCGGAATGGTTAGATGAGGTGGAGATATACATTGAATATTTAGACAATTCATCAAAACAATAGATCGATACCCAGAGACATTTAAACAATATCATATGGATCAGGAGGAGATAAAAATGTAAGTTAAACAACATATTAGTAGAGATAACATGAAATGGGAATCCTGATGTCACTTTACCCCGACTAAGAGCAGGCTGAGGTGAATAGCAGTTCATGCTATATTTCATTTTATTTTTCCAATATAAATTACTAAGGATATTTCCATGTGTTTACATGTACGGGTTTGGGTACGCGTATGTATGTGTGTATTACATAAAAGTGTAGCTTGATATGTATTTATGAAAGTATAAATGTGTACGTATAGGTAAGGTCAGTAATTTAGGGACGGAGCGCGCATGCGTTAATGGGGGGGGGGTATATGGCGATACTGGCTGAGCCGTGAACCTCCCGCTGAGAGAAGTTCAAGAGAAGAGATAACCTCTTGGACGCTGAAAAAGGATCTCATTTATTACTCATAAATATTTTAGTTGTTCATATTTCTGGCAACCGAGTTTCAATGCTGTAAAATTTGGTTATAATAATAATACGTGAAATGTTCCACTTGAAATAATTAAATCCTGCTATGTTTGGTTTCGAAGAAAAGGGCTGGATTTGTACTCATTTATGGGCTACACTATACACACACACACACACACACACACATGCACACACACACACACACACACACATACGCATGCATATATATCATGGTGGGAAGTTAAATACAAGGAACGGCTACAATAATAATAAGGTAATCCATTATTATTACTGCAAGAAATAAACTAGATTGATTTTTTCACGACTTATTGTTAGACTATATAATGTATTCTTTAAAGGTTACCGATTTATTTTGGGGAAAACAAGCATTCTAAATAGCCAATAACCTATATTTGTGCAACAAATATGGTAATTACAAGATAAGGAACGATTCTTTTGAAAAAATCAAAGCAAATTTGTCACATTCATTACATAATCAGTTTTGGTGCAATGGTAATTGTTCATTTTTTACTCGTGAGCATCTGTTTCAATATGAATCAATTCCTTTTTTTCCCCATATCAGGAATGATCGTGTCCCATTCAATTTAAATCTTCTCCCAAATATCGTTCAAGTTATAGGGATTAAAACGTTGGAAACATTTTCCTACAGACTTTCATAGTTTTTCTATTGGATTGGGATCAGGGTTTTACCTAGGTCAGGTCATATCTATCAGGTGATAGTCTTTCTTGGTTCATGAACACCTTAACTTTCTTGGCAGTTTGTCACGGTGCACTACCCTACACGAAAATGGGCGGCTGATTCTGAACAGAGGTATGAGAAAATATGCTGTCAGATCAGTTCTTCATAGATTTCAGCATTCAAGAAAGCAGACGAACTAGATGCAGTGATAACGCCTGAAGCCATCACACTGCTATCTCCTAACTTCAGACTCGCCGCAACATTTTGAATTACTAGCTTCTTGCTTAACCTACGCTTTACAGTCTTTTTACCTCCAGATCCCAGTAAGGCGAACTTAGAATCATCACTGGAATGAACCTGAGCCACTGGTCACGAGACCAAAGAACATGTTCAGCAGTACACTGCAGATGATCTGAGATCTCAATCCATCTTTGATCGGTCGACGTGAAATAGTGTGTCTCAACATCTAAAACCTGAATTCTCACCTAACTGACGTGCAATCCCAACAGCAATCTTGAATTTATCTGCCATGGATGTTCTTACCATTGAGTGGTCTTCCGTCTTTGAAGTCTTGCGAGATGGTCCAATCCTCTTTTCGGATTTTACACTTCTTATTTCGGGTGATTAATACTTTTAGATCGCCCAACATCATTTGCAACGGCTGAAATTGACATTCAACTCTCATGGGGATCAACAATTTCTTTTTCTTTTTTAGAAAGAACATGTTTTGTTTCCTCGGAGGCACGGCCTTGTTATCGGCGATATTCGTTCCAGTAATATGTAAAGCTGAAAAAAGTAATTTATGATGGTTATTAGAAACTTTAAACACTAGAGTCTATCAATGAGTGGAAAAAATGAATGCCGTTCCTTAACTTTTTATCAAACTGAACAATGAAAAAAAATGTTTTTATCACTATTTGAGACTCATCTTTTTCCTAATTTAGCAATGAATTCTTCACAATATAGTATTGTAATAAGATGTGAATTTTTATTTCGTCTGGATAGTTTGTTTCAGCAATAACAATCGATCAAATGCTGTTCATTATAGCCGTTCCTTATATTTTGCTCGCTACTGTGTGTATACACACATATATACACACAAACATATGTACATGCACGTATGTATATACACACGTGCAAATATATATTTTTTTGAAATACTACTTTTTTTTAAAACTAATTTTGATAAGTTTTAAAATCTGATTATTTTTAATAAATTAAAAGTGCTCAATATATATTCTTCATATCATCATGTAGAGCAATATTTATTCAGGATTTCGAAGAGAAAAAAGAATAAAAACCAAGCAATAAAATCTATCTTGGTTGATTTGAAATAGTACGTTCTTACTGAAACTTGGAAAGTAATTAGAATAATCCACCACAATTGGAATGGATGAACCAAGGAACACGATTCGGATATATATATATATATATATATATATATATATATATATAGTTCTACCTTTTGGATGGAAAGATAGAACATCGCAATCCCTAGTGAGCAGAGCTGCAAATATTAGACTAGCAGGAAATGACGAATAAAACTGAAGTGTTAGGATAATTTCGATGTTATTATCTCTCAGGCAATACAAGGTGTCACAGAGTTTATTTGTACTTCTATTTTCTTCTTCTTCTTTCTCTTTCTCTTTCTCTCCCTCTCTCTGTTTGTATTACCATTTCTCAGTTTTCTGTTCGTATCTTTCTCCACCCCCTCCCCGCTAATTTTCACCCAATTTCCTTCTCACAATGTACGTATCTCCTGCTCTTTCTCCTCCTCCTTGGCTCGTATCACCCTTTCTCTCTCCCTCAGGTCTCTGTCTCTCGTCTGTTGGAAACTCCCTTTCTCTGTGTTCGCATCTTTCTTATCCTGTGTATCCGTCCGTTTGTATCTCTCTTTCTCTGCAGACAGATCTCTTTCTCTCTGTTCGTATCTCCTTTTCACCCTCACCCATTGTTACCATCTCCCTTCCTCTCGTTCACTCTCTGTTGATCTCCCTTTCTCTCTTTCTTTCTGTTTTAAATACCCTTCTCCCTACCTTCGTATTTCTGTCTGTCTGTCTCTATGTCTATTGACATATCCCTTTCTCTATCTTCTTTTTTCTATCTCTCTCTCTCTCTCTCTCTCTCTCTCTCTCTGTTAGCATCCCCCAATCTTTCCATCTCTTAGAATATCCCTCCCTCTCCTCCATTTTATTGGCATCTCCTTTTCTACCTCTCTGGCTGTTGCATCTCCCCTCTCTCTCTTACTCTCTCTCCCCTCTTTTGGCATCCCCCTTTCTCTCTCTTCCTCCTTCTTCTGCACCCCCGTGTGTTGGCCTCCTCTTTTCCCTCTTCTTCTGTCTGTATCTCTTTTTCTCTCTTTGTTGGCATTCCTCTCTCTCTCTCTCTCTCTCTCTCTCTCTCTCTCTCTCTCTCTCTCTCTCTGTCCGTCTTTCTCTCTCTTGGTACCCCACTTCTTTTCTCTACCTCTGTAAGTTTCTCCATTTGTCACTCTCCCTCTGTTGGCATCTCTCTTTCTATCTCTCAATACCCCATTCTCTTTCTCTCTCGCTGTCCCCCTATATTTGCATATCTCTCTCTCTCTCTCTCTCTCTCTCTCTCTCTCTCTCTCTCTCTCTCTCTCTCCATCTGTTGGTATCTCCCTTTCTCTCCCTCTGTTTCCCTTTCTCTCTCCCTCTGTTGGTATCTCCCTTTCTCTCTCCCTCTGTTGGTATCTCCCTTTCTCTTTCTTTATGTTGGAATTTCCCTTCCATTCTCTCTCTCTCTTTTTCTCTCTCTCCCTCTATTGATATTTCCTTCCCTATTTCCCTTTCTCTCCCCTCTCTCTCCCTCTATTGACATTCCCTTTCTCTCTCTTTCTCTCCCTTTCCCTTTCTTTATGTTAGCATAGTCCTTTCTCTTCCTCTCTCTCTCTCTCTCTGTTGACATTTCCCTCTCTCTCTCTCCATCTGTTGGTATCTCCCTTTCTCTTTGTCCCTTCGTTGGCATCTTCTTTCCTCTATCTCTGTTAGCATCTCTCTCCCTCTCCCCCTGTTGGCATTTCCCATCTCTGTATATCTCTGTTGGTGTATCCCCTCTCCTTCTCTTTTCACAATATCCGATATTAATTAAGCGGGAACAGTAAACGCTTACTCAACCGACAACGGAAATTTTCATTGTTTATTTGATGAACGTCAAGATGCAAAAAAGCCTCACCGAGAGTTTCAACAGTTCATCCTAGCTTTAATTTCCGTTTGGAATATATATATATGTATATTATATAAAAGTGAGGTTACAGTCAAGATATCATTGTCTCTAAATCGATATTTACCGGGTTAATCAGTGCGTGAAACTGTACTTATATACCGACATCTTTGGTGCCCACACTCGCGCCATAGCTAGAAAGCCTTTCTTGCAAAATATTACTACTGGAGTGAATTTGATCTATACTTGGTACCTGGTTCCATTCTTTTCTATATGAAAATCTACGATCATTTAACTAAAACGATTAGCGAGCATGTCTTGCAAACAGTTACTCCTGACATGACTTCGATCTTCAGTCTTGTGTCAGACTAAATCAAAACGTGATGTGTTCGTCTCTCAACAGCCAGGTCCCAATGGTGTATGAACACCCGGTTATTGAGCCCTGGTTTCTTTGGCATGCGTCAGCTGAGTGATCCATGCAAGTTTCAAACCTGGTTGAGACCAGGACTTCATTTTTACAAAGTTTTCTGACTGCTCCCTTAGCTGGATGTAAGTCTATCGAAGGCGTATCACCCTAATTGCACTGTTTAGATTTACTCAATCAGTTGTAAGATATATCTCATAGACTTACCAGTAGTGATTCTATTTAGAGTTGAAAAGAAAATGTAGATTGGTATTTCGACTCGAAATTATCCACATTGTGAATCGTCTTAGAGATCTAAACGTTTGTTCGCGCCTTATTGTCTTCTTGGTTCCCTAACTTGCAAGATAACCGTTTATATCTATAACTACGCTTTAACGTTCATTTGTTTTCCAGGGGGTGTTTCACACTTTTTCTTTAAAAATGAATCCCATGTACAGAATTCGAACGTTATATGAACAGGCTAATACTTTAGTAAGATATATCTAACTGATAAGTGCCCAGGGAAATTTATCCTGATGTAGAGTGTTCCACACTTTTCTTTCATGCCAGGAATGGAACCTAGGACTTCCCACGTGTGAGGTAGACGAGCTACCCAAGTTGAGCTAAGTAAATATTCATCATCATCATCATCATCATCATCAGTCTTTTAGCGTCCGTCGTTGGACATAGACCTTCCCAAGGATTCGCCACACTTCTCTATCATGGGCGTCGCTCAGCCAGTACTTTCTGAATTTGTCTAGCTCGTCTCTCCATCTAATATTCTGCCGGCCTCGGTTGCACATGTGATCTCGGGGAATCCATGTCGTGACTCGCTATGTCCATCGGTTGTCCGCCATTTGTGCAACATGGACACCCCACTGCCATTTGAGCTTTTTAATGGATTTTATGATGTCCGTGACTCTTGTCTTTTCCCGGATGTGCTGTGCTGTCTTGTGGTCTCTCCATGTGAGGCCCAGCATAATTCTTTCATGTGCTCGTTGCATAGTTTCTTGGTTAGGTTCCATGTTTCAGCTCCATAAGTGACAATTACTAAGTGAATTCTTTCCTTGCTGAGTGCCCCACATTTCTGTCCTTGTACCAGACTGCACTAAGCTTGATAAACACCTATGGGTGCCAGCTTCGTTGTGACTAGCACCGGGGTCCCGCAGACCAGTTGGCCTGTGAAGAGAGTAGGATCCTCACTTGGTTTTAAATTCCTACGACTTTGATAACAACCAATGTTTCTAGACTTCACTTACTTTTTTCCTTTTTCTCCACGACCCAATTATAAGTGTCCGTTCTGCAATGATTGTAATCGATTTTCGAGGTAAATCTATCGGCTGATAATGAAAGGTCGTTATAGACTCATAATATGTGTATGAAATTTAATTTCTCTCTCTCTCTCTCTCTCTCTCTCTTTCTCTTTCTCTCTCTTTTGTACACTCATACACACAACTACTACAGATGTTATCTAGCTGAAGTTGTTTACGTTCTTTTGGCTCTAATGACGATGAGGAAAGGCATGAAACTACTCCCTCGTTCAACCTGTTCCCTCGCCAGTTATCTTGACAAAAAAATCCTCGTCAATAACATGTCGTGATCATTGATAAGTAAAAAAAAAATGAGGGAACCATTCTCCAATGATGATCTTAACTGCATTAGTTTGTTTAAAAGTTTTTAAAAGAAAAAAAAATCCTGGTTCACCTAGTGGACCTTAATGAGGGCCCATTGGGAATTTTAAACAGAAAAGACTTTTACCACTACTATCTGTACTATTTCGTTACAAGCATGGGAAGTAGATGTTGGAGTATGGAAATTTTACGTGTAGAACCTTATATATACAAATATATATATGTGTGTGTGTGTGTGTGTATATATGTGTGTGTGTGTATATATATATATATATACACACACACACACACATATATATATATATATATATATATATATATATATTATTGTGTCATCCACAGACAGCTGTTTCGATGTATTACATCTCTTCAGTGTGGCAATAGACTTTCCATTATCCCATCCAGTACTGCGAGATAGGATTGAAACTTTTGCTTCAGTGGCCGATATCCTACCTCTGAGCTACGGAACTGGACAGTCAGTAAGGCTGAATTTAAGCGATAGATTTATTTATGCACAAATTCCCCATTCCTATGGAAGAGCACTGCATAAGCTTACAATGGATGAGATACCTCACTTATATATATATATATATATATATATATATATATATATATATATATATATATATATATATTATGCTTGGCTTGCTTGGCTTGCTTGGTGGGCTAGTTTGCCATTGGCGCCAGCGACTAGTATTTGGGTCCGGCAGTATACTAAGATTTTGATGATTTTCAAAGCTAGTGGGTTCTTTTACTTGGAAGATAGGTGAAATACGATCTTCTTGCCCTTATCTCCGCCCATTTCACCTTGTGTCGTACTGAACTAAGCTTAATAAACATTGCACGCATGCAATAGCCGCAAGACAAATCTTTAATAGTAGTTTCGTCTTCATTGGCTTCAAAGTACAGTTTGCCGTCTGATTTTCAATGTCCGCTCGGTCAAAATAGTTTGTTTACAATGAGGCTAGTGATGTCTATAAAACAGTCCCACGTGAAAATTTATCACCGTTTTCCTCCGTTGCGTGGAACTTGTAATCTCTCTCACTTTCTCTCTATCCCTATATTTCATACACTTTCGCCCTCTGCATCCTTTATTCCGTTGCTAATGACAACTGTCAGACTTATATTTGTTTATCTCCCTACCCCTCAGCTGCTATTAGGCATCAGCACATCACAATAAAACATTTAACCTCTGGCTAAGCCCAAACAAACATTTCGTTGTGGTAATATCTTGAGCTGTCTATCCGCGTATTGTAACATCAGATAATTTCAAGTCACTTGCTATTAATCCAACCCTGGATAACACGAGTAGGATTCATCCAAGAAATAAGTATAGACTTCCAATAACGATTGTGTATGCTATTTGAAAATGTACTTCACGCCATCTTTCTTCTTCTACGAAAAAAAAAAGCAATAAGAGAAAATAGCGTTTGTTTGGTTGAGAGTCGTAATAGAGACCGTATACAATCAATGTTCTAAGTTATCGGCTACAATTCTGTACCGAGGAAGCTGAAATTTTGGTTTCAGGGCAAAGTTCAGAGGCTAGGTAACTCTTTCTGATTAGATATGTGCGTGGATCGAAATAATTTTCCTTTTTTTTCAAATTTTATTAAATTTTCCCGTATCAAATATTTGGGCTCTAAGGAAGACTACTGTAGTAAATTACAACCCTTTCTCAAACATGTACTGAATCAATTTGCTGTTTAGACTATAATAACAAACCCACTGATCAGATTAATATGAACAGCCAATCCACTTTTTTTACTTATAATCAGTAAACTGGAATCAGTTTTAATTTTTCTAATATTTCTTTGTATTTTTAAACATTTTGTGATGTGCTTTTAACTTATTGAAATATTTTTGCTTGTAAAAGTTTTTGCTAACTTTCAATTTATAGCTTCTTAAAAAGGGAGCTTTTCATTATGACAAAAGAAATATGTACAATTCTTATAAATATGAGTATTTTTCTCGAGTATAGAATAATATGCTGGTATTGACATGGAAAAAAATGGACATTCAGTATTTATGTGATTACGCTATATTTTCCCAGAAAATGTTTAAAATTGCAGGATTAGAATTCAATTTTGAGTTCTACGTTGGTCTATTTATATCTCTCTTTTCTTGTAAGTAAAGATATGATAGAACCATTTCCCAGATTGCTTGGAAGCAACGATTCTGCTAGAATCAATATTCTCTGGCCGAATGGAGAAGGCCATCATCTTTTAAAAGCAGTTGATACGAAATATAGTGAGCTCATACGATTGTGATATTTTTTTAATCCTTTTAAAACCCGGTAAAGGTTGGGTCTCATGGAGATTCGTTGTCCTAGACCCTCAAAAGAGGAGGAAATCAAGCGAAGAATCACTTTTGGATAGCTTTCGGCAGAGCAAGCTCAACTTTGAAGAACCAGATGACCCCAATATTCCTAAAAAGAAGAGTATACAACCAATGTATTCTCTCGATAGTCACTTATGGAGCTGAAACATGGAACCTAACCAAGAGACAGGCTTGCAAACTGAGAAGTATGCGACGTGCGCATGAGAAAATCGTGCTCATCCTTACATGGAGAGATCACGAGACAGCACAGTATATAAAGAAGAAAACAGGTGTTCGTGACATAGAAACTATTAAAAAAACTGAAATGGCAATGGGCAGTCCATGTTGCAAGAATGAAAGTCAACCGATGGACATCACGTCTCACAACATGGATCCCCAGAGATCACATAAGAAACTGAGGCCGACAGAATATTAGATGGAGAGACGAGCTAGACAAATTCAGAAAGTACTGGCCCCGTGACGCCCATGATAGAGAAGTATGGCGAATTCAGGAAATATTGACTCTGCGATATCCAATATAGGGAATTGTAACGAATCCTGGGGAAGGTCTATGTCCAACGACGGACGTTAAAAAAACTGATGATGATGAAAGGTTGGGTACGTCAACTAGTATTTTTCCTATAAACGTGCCGGGATACGTTTATGCTTGTGTGTTTTGCTTTCCGTTTTTTTTTTCTTCAGTCTCTTTGAACATTTCTGTGTATCTATATGGGGACCAGAATAATAAGATCTCGCTGTGTCTGTTTGCTTGAGACTTGACTCCTTTATTTTCGTGAGGACCCAAACCATATTTTTACCATAACTGTCTGATTTTTTTTTTTTCTTTCTTTCTTCAAACAAAATCCTAGCCCCGGAAAATTGCCTACGTATCCGGTTTCTCATTTCCTCGTCCAAATCTCATAATTCCATATCATCTCACTTCCAGCCCTCTGCTCCGCGCGCTAGTTACCAAATCTATAGACTACCCCAGCCTTTTTCTCCCCCAACCTCACACACACACACACACACACACACACACACACACACACACACACATACACACGCATACACATATACATGCCGTATTATTTTCGACCCCCCCCACCTCTGCCGCTTTTCCACCTTGAACCAATATCCCAATTGAATCGTCCGTCACCCTCTTCTTCCGTGATAGAAACAGTCAACCAAGACTGTCGCCAAAACTGACAACAAACATTTCTTCATTCTTGAAGCTGGTCTGACTGACTGAATGGCTATGTATACATGCATGCATCATGTTCACAGGTCGCACCAATGGAGCTAGAGGGCTGAAATTTCAAACATTTACTCTTTATCATGTTAAGAAAAAAAAGTTGTTTTTTTTTCCAAAATCTCCCCAATAGCTTTTTAAGTAGGGATTAAATCCACAATGTAAGTTCACGCTAAATTGGCTCCTTATTTTGTGTCCAGCAGCGTTCGCACTAGTCATTAGAAAATCGGAACCATTTCAGCGAGCATCACCCAGCAAAAGGCGTGAGAAGTGACTTACTCGTCGATGACCCCTTTTTTCCATTCTTAATTGATCATCCCCAGCACAGCATGCTGCCAAAAGACATTGGTCACGCGAAGGTTTCTATTGAGTGACTAACCCTGTCCGTTCTTCTCTTTTCTTCAACGCTCCAGGGGGTGCTATAGCCAGCACAGCGGTGATAGATTCCTTTCTCTGCATTTTTTTCATTTTTCTCGCTTATGTTCTTTCATAAAATTTCTGTTTACAAGTATGAAGTCTACCTGACTATCTGCCTACCAACCTATCTATTTACCTACGTAATTACCAACTTTCCAATCCAGGTACCAACCTATTTCCCTATCAATACATCTATCTACCTACCCATCCCTTAATCTTCCTATTCGCCTACTTTCCAATTCATCGGTTCACCTATCTACCTACCTACCTACCTACCAACTTTTCAAGAAGGTAGATTTATCTCCTATCAATCTACTCCCTTAGCTGCAAATCCAAGTCCCCACCCCGCTAGTCTACGAACCTTTCCTTTGTATCGTTCCATCTACCTACCTACCTAATTACTTACCTTCTTATCTACATATCTATTTTCCTACATATCTATCTATGTATTTTCTTATCTACATACCTACCTTTTTATCTACCAACTAAACTTTCTCTAAACATTTCTACCATCTTAATTATCTATCTATCGCTAACGTCTCGGATCTCTTTTCTGTAATCTTCACTTCTTTTCCTTTCCTTTCCTGTCATCTCCTTCTTTTTCTTTTTCCCATTTGCCTCAATCTGTCCGTCTATCTCTCTCTTTCCCCCTTTCTCTCTCTCTCTCTCTCTCTCTCTATTTCGTTATACAATCACTTTTCGTATCTTCTTTTTTCTTCACACTTGGTTTTTCCCTCCTCTTCCATTTTGCTCAAAGAAAAACATGTTTATTATCGGATTATTCTAAAAGGAAATACTGCCAAATTGGCATGAAGAGAAACTCACATCTGCGATTCCCTTCGACAAACGGTATGTACGGGTCCAGTTCACTCTCTAGGTAGTGTCATTTTTTAGAAATCAAAACTGCAAAACTGGCAAATTTCAGGGAGGCTTGAATGTATTATAGCTTGGAAGGACGAAAATATTTTTTTCAAATAACTTTTCTCCGTCGGGGTTTGAAATCGCTTTAGCGATTCTATTCACGCGTTCTTAACCACTGAGCCATTAGTACTTCCACTGTTATTCTTAGAAATAAACAAAACTTGATGCAGAAGCTTACAAAATA
The DNA here is from genome assembly GCA_963457665.1 of Thysanoteuthis rhombus. NCBI lineage: Eukaryota > Metazoa > Mollusca > Cephalopoda > Oegopsida > Thysanoteuthidae > Thysanoteuthis > Thysanoteuthis major. Next base: position 41,897,252 of record OY735214.1, on the reverse strand, counting down.
GAACAGAAAAAGTAGTTCTTAGTCTAAATTGAGCTGTATGAACCTCAGGGAACAGCATCACTTTCCCATGTTAATCCTGGGGGCAGGTTCATCTCATGGAAAAATTTGCCGCTCCTAGTTTGCAGCAGTTTGGAAGTCTTCAAGACCTATACACGCAAGGAAGCAAACAAACATTCACTGTCTTTATAGTAATAGATACAGGGGATGAAGTATCTTCCTCAGCCGAATAAGGAACCCATTTCGTCCGACCACATCCAACTGCACGAAAAGGCAAGGAAGTTTTAACACACTCCTTCTATCTTGTCTCACTGACCCTTGTTGCTAGCTGGTCAATTTTCATACGTTCCATGGTCATAGAGACGTGATAAAGACGTGTACTTAAGCCAGTAGATTACGTCCTTTGTCTCCATTCGACCAAGTGTAACAGGTCATTATGACCGTCCGTGACCAAACTGCTGAATATATCAGAGAATTCAAGTTTTTCACTTATGAATTTTACATTTTTTTCTATCTGTTCGTAAGCTTGCATTTAACCAATTTCTGATTTTCAATGCTTAACATACGGACTGAGTCCTTAAACTTGAAAAAAAAACACATACTTTAGGTAAAAGATTTGTTGTTTAAATCATCCGAATCATCTTTTGAACCATAATGTTGTAATGTTGATTGTCATTCATTCATTCATACCTCAGTGAATAACGTTCACATTTTTGCACCAAAACCAGCCCTCAAGAAGAATATGTTGTTGGAAATTCTTATTGGGTGGGCTGCTAGAATGTGCCCTCTAAGTACGCATTTGAAGTGATTTGCATAAGGTTTTTTTAGTCTAACTGACAATTACTAAATGATCAACTTATTTCAATTAGCAAGAGATGAATGAAAGCTATGCGAAAAATCATCGAGAAGAAAAGTGAAAGGTGGGCAGGTTATTAAACTGTGAATATTTAAGAAAAAAGAAGAAAAAAAGAAAGAGAAAGAACAATGAATTAATGACAGCTATAAAAAAGACGTAAAAGGTGGGAATGAAATAAACTGTGAAAGATCGTTGAAGGGAGATATGAAAGGAGAAAATGAGAAATTATACTAGAATGATGATAGAGAGAAAAACAGTTGAATGAATAAGTGAATGAAAAATATGGAATGAGAGGGATAAAGAATGATTTACAGGTAGAAGGAATAAACTGAATAAGTTGAGTACAGAATGAAGGAAAAAAATGGAGAATAGAATGAGCTTGAACGTCCGTTGAGGTGAGATTGTTATAGCAGGAAACAGAGATGGCAGTTCTGCGCATGTGTTGGGTTTTAAGCCAATTGAAAGACTGGACGAAGAAAAAAAAATAGTGGAGAGTAATAAGCAAGTCCGGTGACATCCGATTAAAGAAACAAGAATACAAAAGCGAGGGGAAAAAATTGTCCAAAAAAAATTCTTGTACATTTCCATGATAAAAAACAAAATAAATCGAAAGGAACAAATCGAAGGAAGATTGGTTGAAAGAGATTTGTTGGTCTCTTGCCATATTCAGCACAACTCTTTTTTTTTTTTTTTACAATAGAGCAGCTGGGTCGAGGCTGAAGATGCTTCAGGGGAGAAAGGAAAAAAAAAGGGAAGAAGACCTCTCATCCGTCATCTTTTGTGGAAGGGTGTCCAAACAATGTCTCCCGTTTTAATGAAAACTTATTCTGTTTTTAACTCTCCCGATTTTTCTTCCTTTAACATTATTACGTTCTTCGATCTTTTCATGATTGTTATGGCCCTTAATATTAATACCCTCTCCCTTCTAGTCTTATTGTTGTTGCTATTATTATCATTATTATTATTATTATTATTATTATTATTATTAGTATTATTTCATTTTCGCACCAGTTGCCTTGTGGTCACAGCTGGAAACTGAGTGGCAGCAAGTCTCACCAGCCTTCCTCTTTACAGTCGTATCACTGTACCACAGGATTACTGTGGTTTACAGTTCCATACCAGGTGCCCGGTGGTTGTCGCTGGAGGATGAGTGACAGTAAATCTCCTCAGGTCGTCAGCCCACCTCTCATCTCTCCCTCACCTATCACAGCAGCGCTGTGGTTCATTTTTCCTCCCCTTCTCTCTATTAGGCCACTGCTAACAGCTGGGGTCGTAATCTCATATTTCTAGTACTTTCCTCAGCATTCGTGCAGTCCCCAGTAGTGCTGTGGTCTGTATAATCTCAATCCTTCCTTTTTACCTTTAGTTCCTCCAATTTCGTTGTCAGTGCCTTTGATACGGTTCCGAGTGTATCCATTCTTACTATCTTGACTTTCAGGTTCCACATTTTCTTCAGTTCTCTAGCCAGTTCCTGATAATTTTTCAGCTTTCCACTCTGTTTCCTATTTACTCTGTGGTCTGCAGGCACGGTCACGTCTATTATTTGTCAGGTTCGATTCCTCTTGTCCACGATTAATAATTACTTGGATGGGCTGGTTAATTTGGATGTTGTAATCTCAAAGTAATTTGTGCTTTCCATTCTCCAGGGCTGACTCTGTTATATGTTGGTACCACTTTTCTGCATGGTTGAATCCCATTTGTTAGCCCAGTTCCCAGTGTATCACTGTTGCTACTCTATCGTACCTGTGTTTATACCACTTCTGGGCTAGTTTACTACATTCATTAGTTATGTGGTTTATAGTCTCATCCCTCTCCGGCACTTGCTGTTTGTCTGTGTTCTGTCGATTTTCGTTTGATATAGTTTGTCCTGGTGCATTCGTTTTGAGCTGCCATCATGAGCGATTCCGTTTCTCTCTTTAGGTTTCCTTTTCATAGCCATGCCCATGATCTCTCTCTTCTGCAACGTTCTGTATCCGTCTTATATTCTCCGTATAGCTTTGTCTGTTCCCATTTTTCTTTCCTTGTTTGCTGTTCTGCTCCATTGTTTTCTGCTCTCTAGTCGTTCGTTGCACTGCTTCGGGCGCTCTTTATAATGTTTTCACTGTTTGCTTCCGCATATTTTTCTACACCTGTTCTGGCCCAATGGACACAGTCTTCGATGCTGATGAGTCCTCTACCGCCTTCCTCTCTTTTCGCGTACTGTCTATACTGTCATCTCTGGGGTGTAAGGCCTTGTGCATTGTCGCAAGCTTTCTTGTTTGCTGGTTCATTGACTGGAGTTCTCCCGTTATCCATCCAAGGAATGATCCTGTGTATCTTACTACCGATACAGCCTATGTGTTCATTAGTTTTATCAGATTCTTGCTGTTTAGTTTGTTCTCCAATATTTTCATTATCCCCCTAAGGAACTCTCTTCTTATTTTCTCCTCCATTTCTTCCCATTTTATCGTGTCGCATTCGAGAATTCTCCCAGTTATTTGTATCGATCTTGTGTAGCCAAAGCTCTGATCTTCTTACTGTCTCGAAGTTCGATTCCTTCAGCTGCTGTGAGCTTTCCTCTGTGCATTACCATTAGTGCACATTCTTTTATTTAAAACTCCATCCAAACGTCATCGCTGTATTCCTTCACTTTGTTGAACAACTTTTCGAACTATCCTCTGTTCTTTGCATATAGTTTTACGTCGTCCATGTAATTAAATAGTTGACTTTTCCCTTTGTTTTGGAGAATTGGTATCCTTTGTTGTTGTTTTTTTTTTAGGATTCTGTTGAGAATAGTCAGAACAAATAGTAATGGAGACAGAGAGTCTCCCTGGAAGATTCCTCTTTTTATACTTATCTCTGATTAATTTTCTCCTGGGGCTGTCAAGTCTACTTTCCAGTTTTTCATTGAGTTGGCTATGAATCTCACCACTGGTTCGCTGATCTTGAACATTCTGAGGCATTCGAGTATCTAGCTGTGTGGGATCATGTCGTATGCTTTTTTTATTGTCAATCCATCCCTTATGCAACGTTCTTCTTTCTTTTTCTCACTTCTTTCAAGATCATCTGGTCGATGGAGAGCAAGTCATTTGCCCTCTTGGTTCCTTTCCTGAATTCTTTCTGTTCTTCTAGTAATAGTCCTCTTTTAATTATCATAAGTGTCACACCAGTTACCAGGTGGTCAACGCTGAAGACTGAGTGACAGCAAGTCTCCAGCCTTCCTCTTCAACCTCTCACTGTCCACAGCAGTGCTGTGGATTACAGTTCCATACCGGTTGCCTGGTGGTTAACGCTAAAGGCTGAGTGACAGTAAGTCTCCTCAGGTCTTATTGTGCTCACCTATCACGGTAGCGCTGCGTATTAATTGAACCTGTGGAAATTCCACGGGTTTCTACAATTAAGACTCTCTATCATATCATGCTCCTGTTCCTTCTCTCACTCAATGCTTGTATCTTCTCATTTTCTCCCTTTGCCAGTCATGATTTCTCATGCTCTTTTCTTCTTTCTCTATATATATTCTATTCTCCTCACCCTTTCTTTCTCTCTTATCTCTCTTCGTCAATCTCTCGTTCTGGTCCTTTCTCTCTCTGTCAGTCTCACGTACTCATTTTATCTCTCTATTTTCCTTGCAGTTTCTATTTAGTTTTTTTCTATATTTCTCTCTTTCTCTCTCTCTCTCTCTCTCTCTCTCTCTCTTTCTCTCTCGTGCGCTCGCTTGTGGTTTCTTCCTATTTCTCTCCTCTTTAGTTCCTCGTTCTAGGTCTCATTTATTTATCTTTAAATTGGTCTACTTTCTGCTCCTCTTTTTTTTACTCTTTCTCTCTTCTCATTCTTTTTTTGTATACATTTCTATTTTTCCTTCTCTCGCTCTCTCTTATTGCTCTCCTCTCTCTGTGGATGCCTTTCACCCGCTTCCTTTTTTTCTGCATTTCTTTCTCATCTCCCTGCCTCGACTTCTCACTCCTGCATCTAACTACAAATTACGAAAATTCTGTTTTCCTGTGAGTATGTGTGCATCGGGGTTACTCCACAACTAGCCTTTGTACGAAGTTGACATTTGCCAGATATATTAGTCATCAGTAATCACACAAGGTATCGTAGTGTTAAGTTAGGAGTTGTTTTTTTTAGATCAGTGTTTTTTCGAGAAATCTGATGAAAATGAAATTCCAGATTATTGATCTTTTATCCCAAATTATAAAATATCTGAATTGAAAACAGGTCTAAATTTAGATATGAAATATCTAAATCTACAATAGATCTATATTGAAATATGAAATATCTAAATTGACAGTTGATCTTAATTTAGATATAAAATATCTAAGTTTACAATAGATCTCAATGTAGATATGAAATATCTAAATCTACAATAGATCTATATTGAGATATAAATATGTGAATTGAAATACAGATCTTAATTTAGATATAAAATATCTACATTTACAACAGGTCTAAATTTTCCTATAAAATATCTAAATTGACAAAGGTTTACATTAAGATATGAAATGTCTAAATTGATAATAGGTCTTAATTTAGATATAAAATATCTAAATTGGCCTCACCGAAGAGAAGTAACCGAATACTCCCGAATGGACCAGACACTCTCTCAGTCAATATAGCATACAATTTTTTCAGAAGAGAATGGAGGAAAAAAAAAATGAAGATTTTGCATTCCTTTGCGTGTTGACGATGGAAAAAACAGATTTACATACAGAGAAACGATTTTTTTCTGGTGTTTTGCTTTACAAACATTTCTCCCTCGTTTAATGTGATTTAGATATTCCTGATCACGTTCGGTCGAGATTTGGGACCCAGGGATAACAGCACGAAAAGTAAGATGGCGCACTTCCGGCGGGGCCCTGGAGTTTCCGCTTTTGGTTTGCCGTGTATCGTTTTACGTTGAATTTGCTTTCGGAATGAATTTCGAAATGAATGTCTTCAGTGCATTAGTGTCTTTACATGTCAAACTATATGTAAAGTTAGAAAATGTCAACAAACACTGTCATCAAAACTATCAACATGAGTTTTTTTTCAGTCCCCTAGTTGGTCTAGCTGGCTATGTATGTATGTATGCACGTATGTATGTATGTATGACTGAGAACTTTATAATGTCTAGAAAAAACATCTTTTTCATAATACCCCTGAACTAAATCTTTAGAGGTGGATTCAATTTGCAATCCAAGTTTATGCTAAATTGATCCCTTAGTCTGTGTCCAGTAGCATTCAGGCTTTTTTTTTAAATTCAGACTTTACTAGTCATTATCCTCATCATCATCATCATCATCATCAGTCTTTCAATGTCTGTCGTTGGACATAGACCTTCCCCAGGATTCGCCACACTTCTCTATCATGGACGTCTCGGAGCGAGTACTTTCTGAATTTGTCTAGCTCGTCCCTCCATCTAATATTCTGTCGGCCTCAGTTGCACATGTGATCTCGGGGGGACCCATGTCGTCTGTCATAATATCCATCGGTTGTCCGCCATTCTTGCAACATGGCCAGCCCACTGCCACTTTTTAATGGATTCTATGATGTCCCTGACTCTTGTCTTTCCCCAGATAAATACCAAATGCTACTGCAAGAACTGGGTGAGTACAATTGAATATTCCATATTCTAGTAATCACAGTTCAACCAAAAACGAAAGTAACCAGACTCTCGTTCTGCTCATGTAATGCCAAAAGCAATTTAATGGTCTTCCCACCAGGACAGGATATTCAATGTAAAATAAAGGTAAATGTAAAGCAACTGGCTCCTAAGAGACAACTCCCATTGGAGCATGACTGACCGTTGACGAACTTCCGGTTTCTATTACATGCGTCAGCTTAGTGACCAACCCAAGTCTCAAATCTGGTCGACACCGGGAATTTATTCCTGCAGAGTTTTACGACCATCCTCTTGGTAGGATGCAAGTCTATCGAAGAGATAACTCCCATCTAATCACGCAGCTTTCCGTGTACTCAATTAGCTGCTGGGTGCTCAGAGAACATTGTACTAATGAAGAGTTTTCCACCCTCTTCGTTCATACCGGGAATCAAATCCGAGTGAGACAGACGTGCTAATCATTACACAATCCGAGCGGACAAGCGTGGTCAATATTCATTACGGGGTCCGACACACATATGAATGTGTGAAGTTCCAACGCCTGTTGCCGTCAGGATGTGCTCACTGAGCCTAAGCCTTTTGGGGAAATTAGGAAATACTGTCCTGGAGTTGGAAACTCATACTTATTTTGAATTGTCTCGGGCTACGGATGACCAGAAATGTGTTATTTATTCATTACCATGCAAACGAAATGCAGTAAAAAATGTTTTAATCGTTGGAGTCAATACAGTTGCATATACATACAAAAATATATATACCCTTTTCTTCATAAATGTTTAATGTCCCATCTACGAAAATTTGAATCGTTTTGACCCAAAGAAAATGAGCATAGATGATATACAATTGAAACACTACATGTTCTATAAGTTCTAAAAGACTTCACCAGTCCCAGAAGCAACCAGGGATATGTGTACTGTCTATTTGGAACGAAGTGTTAAGTGTCAGGACATACCGATAATGTGTTGGTCGATTTATGCCGGGAATTTTTTTTTCCCATCAAAATTCCCTCCATTTTGATGACTGACTTCGAGCAACAATCAAGCTCTCCTAAATATGAATGGGGAAAAAAATCTCAAGCTAGGTAGTGGTGCAATCCATACAACAATCATAAACCATCTCCATGGACTCGGGTAATGTGACAAAACTTGATCAACGAGTCCCACATAATCTGACCAATTCTCAATCAGAGAGCCACCATCTGTTCATCACTGAGAAAAAAAAATATGGTATGGGAGCTTTGTGGAAAAGAATCTTACGAGTAATGAAAATTGGATCCTTTATAATCATATTCAGCGAGAGAGACAATGGTTATGAGCCAAGGGAAAAGCCTGTGCCTGTATCTAAGCCTGGATTGCACCCTGGAAAGGTAATACTTTATGTTTGGTGGGAATTGAAGGGTTTGGTCTATCGTGAAGTGCTAAATGATAATGCGACAATCGATGCTGAGAGATATTGTCATCAATTTGAAACATAGCACCACGTGTTGATAAAAATGCAAGGCTTTGTTGGTCAATCGGTTGCTTCACTCCAACACACTAAAGCAAGACGAGACGTTGCAAGACGCTTTAAGAAAAGATTCTGGCTCTGAGTATGGGAAGTTTTGCTTTATTCTCCCAACTCACCAGACTCTGCTCTATCAGACTGTTACTTTTCCAGATCTTTACCATTTTTCTTAGATGGGAAACAGTTCACCAATTATGAAGAGGTTAAAAATGACATAAAAAAGTGCTGTTTTTTTTTTTACCTCACCCTTCTTCTCCTCCTCTTCCCAACGAGAAAATGAAAATTATGCTTGTGGTACAAATACCTTACTAGATGAGATTATGTCGGTCAAAATGATGGGGGAAAATTCCCACTGGAAAACATCTAAAATAGAGTATGAAAACATCTCCAGAATCTAGATGCTATTAATAAACCCGTCAGAATAAGCCCCTCCAAAATGTCAGAAAGCTTTTTTTTAATCTCCAAAAATCAAAAGGAACATTTTTTTCAGGAAGGGGTCTAGGGAAGTACTAATGCCAATTTTCAAGTTTGTAGACGAGACGATATGGCAAGAAGTGCTGGAACACACAAAACAAGCTTATAAACAAGCACATTAACAATTACAGGCGTATATAAAAGAAAAAAACCTTCGCCATCTTTGATGCCTACAGTTGTCTAATATTACCTTGATTGAATATGACAATTACCATGAAATAGAAATTAGTTTTTGTCTTGACATAGAAGCAACAGGACTTTCTTTCAAATCTGATATGAATCTTCGTTATAAGTCCTTCGCTTGATAAAGGCCTTATCTATCTCCATCAATGATGTGCTAATATCTGACTCGTCTTACCAGCGGACTTTTCTATCTCGCCCTCTATCTAGTGTCCGGTCTTTACCTGCTGCGCTTACTGTCACATGGACACCAGCCAGTTAATTTTTTTTATCCATCTCTTTTTCTTGCTCAGAATCCAGCCTTTTTTTTTTTTCTTGCTTAATTGGTTGTAAGATATCTTTCACCCTGGTCCACCCTCTAATCTGGGTAGATAACTGTCCATCTCTTAGTTCTCCCTAGCTTTTCCCATTCCATCTCGCTCGCACTCTCTCTCTCTTTATCTCTCTCTCTCTCTCTCTCTCTCTCTCTCTCTCTCTCTCTCTCTCTCTCTCTCTCTCTCTCTCTGCGATTCTGAGTTATTTTTCCGTTCGCTTCGTCAGTTTCACAGAAACGGAGAAAATCTTTTACTGCATAAAGTAAGTAATCATCTATTCGATCATAAGAGTAGAGTGTATAACAAGTTCAGTGAAGTAGAATTTCGATTCAAAATTGATATTGCAGGCATCATTCTCAGTTTCGACAGTATATCTGACAGAATAGTTTGAACAATAGTTAGCCTAAGTAAAAGATACTCACTAAAAGCAATCCAAGTATATGCACTTACTTTGAAAAGTTATGACCATGAGAGATTTTTGCGACGACGTCAGTACGATAATGAAATAGAAAAAAGATAAATTACACTATACTGATGGGTCACTTTATTGCTAAGGTAGGCAAATGAAAGTTCATGGAATCTATAGTAGGAGTATTTGCAATAGACGTGACATTTTAATCAATTCTCAGAGAGATACAGAATTAAGATAATGCATTATGGTACAAAATGTCAGTCGTAAATGGAGTGCGTGGGAGCAGTGGTGGAAATGATTATAAGACACCTCTTAAAAATAGATTGTAAATTTCAAATATTGGTTAAAGTACGTAACCCATTCTGCTATATATGGAAGAAAATGAAATGGGGAATTCGATTTTAAAATCAATTTTCAGCTACTTGTACGAATTTGAAAAATCATATCAGTAAATGTATAGAAGATATTTTGCTAAACAATTTTTTTTTTTAAATATTTTCCAGAACATTTTTTAAAGTTTCTTTTGATTTAACTTTGCTCCAAGTGATTTTAGAAGTTGTCAGTTGCCATTTAAACATACTGCATTTTTTTCGTGTATTGACGATGCTGGGAACATGCCTCACCGAAGAAAAATTATTAAACCGATTAGGAACCGTCCTCTGTATTTTTGTTTTCAGAATTCGGTCTTGTCCTATTCGTTGACCACCCCTAGGGATTAAAGTTTGCTTTTCAGAAGGATAATGCAGACATTCACATCGCTAAGACCATCAAGGAATGATTTGAACGCAAGAGCATCAATCTTATGGACTGACATACAAACTCACCAGATTGCAACCCCATTCAGAACTTGCGGGGCACCTTTCAAGATATGTTTACGAGCTCATCATCATCATCAGTCTTTTATTGTCCGTTGTTGGAAATAGGCCCCCTCCCCAAGATTTGCAAGATCTCTCTCTACCATGGTCGTCACAGAGCCAATATTTTCTAAATTTGTCTTGTCAATATCTTCATCCTGCCGGCTTCAGTTTTGCATGCGACCTGTGTGGATCCATGTTTTGAGTCGTGATATCCATCGATTGCCTACCATTCTTGCAATATGACCTGCCCATTGCCATTTGGGTTTCCTAATGGATTATCTTATGTCTCGGACTCCTATTTTTCCTTAATATACTGTGCTGTTTTGTGATCTCTCCATAGAAGGTTGAGCATGATTCTCTCTTGTGCACTTTGCATGCTTCTTAGTTTGAGGGTCAGCGTCTTGGTTAGTTTCATTGTTTCAGCTCCATAAGTGACTATCAAGAGAATGCATTGGTTGTATACTCTTCTTTTTTAGGAATAATGAAATTTTCTCGTTCATGAAGGTTGAGCTTACAATGCCGAAGACTTATAATCCTAGTGTGATTCTCTGCTTGAACTCTTCCTATTTTAAGGGTTCCGTGGAGATTCATTGTCCAAGGTAGATGTTGTAGTCTACTTTCTCCAGTTTTGCATTTTGAAAAGAGGACCTGCTCAATCTCTTACGTAAAGTTGTGCTAGGATGGAATTCTGCTTGAAACCTTGGGAAATCTTCCCTACAATGCAAAACAGATGCATAGAAAACAGTTGGCCAAACTATCACTGTAGTTTCACTAATATTTCAAGTGAGTCTGGCTATGTATTACGTATACAGACCGCTCCAATACAGTTAGGGTCTGGTATTTTCAATATTGATTCCTTATCATACAAAAAAAAAGAAAAAAAAACGATTTCTTTCAGTTTTTTTTTTAAATTCCTCCCTAAATAGGTTTTTAGTGGGGATTCAATTTACAATGTAAGTTCATGCAAAAGTGGTCCCTTAGTTTATGTCCGGCAGCCTTCCCGCTTGTTTTTTGGAAAGTCGAACTTTTTTGCAATCACGACACTACAGAATGTGTGAGAGAAGTAACATTCGTCACCAACCCCTTTCCAGATTTTTCAAGTGATCACCGCATGATGCCAAAAGACAGAGGTCACGTGACGGTTTCTGTTCAGTCACTAACTAGACTTGTTTATGTTTTACTGTTAAAATGAATACCTTGTAATTATTTTTCCCTTTCATGCTGGATTGAAAAATAAACCGTCCTTTACTTATTTCCAACCTCGAAACGTGTGATTTCTTCTCGAAATTTGCACATACCTATGCACTGAGAGCACGTATCTGAATTTGACTTCAGAATCCAAATCTATGACTATTTCCACATAAATAACGAATTGAGTTACGGATTTTGACTAATATTTGAAATTTAAAAGCAATATTTGAGGAGTATCACATCATTATCATGGTTTGGCCCAGCGAACGAAGATCTAGAGGGGTTTTCGCTGCCAGCGAGGCCTATGTGGGAAAGCGTGGAATAGCCCACAAACTTTGCTAATGAAGTTTTTAGGTAAAGAATCTTATGCAATTATTGATAGATTGGTCGATATAAACTGAGATTGATATTTACTGATTAGACTTAGACAAGGCCATTGTAAGGTTAGAATTGACTAACAACTGTCTGCGAAACTTGCTTGCTACTCATGGTTCTATAATAGACGTCCTTATTGATTGTGGTAGTTGTGACATAATGAGGTTTTGCAAATTCTTTGTTGAGGAGTCCGTTGCATACGCGTCGTATATATGGTTTTTCAATGAGTGCATTAGCTTGCAACGACACCGCTATAATGTGCATAATCTATGGAGAGAAGCAAATTGATTCATACCTATAACAAGAAATCCATGTTTTCATTTCTCTCTCTCTCTCTCTCTCTCTCTCTCTCTCTCTCTCTCTCTCTCTCTCTCTCTCTCTCTCTCTCTCTCAAAGATGCATGGGTTATTCTGTTGAAAGCCCAGACGGTGTTGGTGGATCTGCAGTTGAGATGCAGTTTCATTTTGCATACGAAAGCAAATGATGGCGAAATTTAAAATATAGTTAACTCGAAGGTAACATTCATATTGGATGAGTTTTCAGGCTCTGCAGACCCGAGGCTGGTCAACAAACCAACTACCTACTACTATGATCTATATTTCTACTTGCTGACACCTGTCCTAACACTGACGCATGCACACACACACACACACATACTTTTTCATGTTTACATGTAGCGAGCATCAGAACACACATATACTTTCACAAATCCTAGGTGAGTATTCACACAGTACATAGTGGACACCAGAACACACTGACACTAACGTACATACTTCTCTGAGAGCGATGCTCATCAGCCTATCATGGCTGATTAACACATGCATTAGACTCCCGTGACTGCAAGATATTCGACTCAATTAGGTGCCAATGGGTCTCAACACTGCCCGATTATCTTACAACATGGTCACCCTCTTCTCCTTTTCCCAACTATTGAAAGACAGAACAGAACAAAGCATGCGCATTTTATTCATGTGCCCTGTTTATTCTAAAGCACACAGACTAACACATTTATATATCTATATGGGATGAACTCGTTTTCACTGGCCTTATGCCCAACATGCGCTGAATATAAGCAACCCCTGCTTTTCCAAAGTTTGCTTCGCACCACTTATTACTATTTTATGAAAAGTTGGAAAATAGCGTACAGCGATTGTTTTGCAGCGAGATGTTATGGAGGCAGCGTGCACCGTCTTTCCCCAACACCCAGTATCTGGTTCCTCTAACCATCACAGCCTTAAAGGATCTAGCAAAACACAGCATCATCACCGTTTCGGACCTTCAAAAAATGTTTTCTCATAAATCAATGGTGATTGTTTCTTTGCTTTACGCCACTTCGAATTACAAATTGATTTTATAGGAATGCTCTACTTTTTGAGAGTTGGGGAAACCTGTAATTTTCTTCCTTATTTGAGATTCTTTTGCATGATGTGGTGATGGAATACATTAGCCAAGCTCTGGGGATTGAACCTCGTTTTTCTGGGCCATCAGGCCCTCTTTGTTGCCACAAGGCTATAAATGCAGGCGTTACAAAATGAAATAAAGAAAATTGGTATGGGAATATGAGCTTCGGTGTAATTATCTGTTTGGTTGTTTGATTATGTGTTATTAGTTCGCAAACAATCTACTTGTCGCCATTTTGAATCTTCCAATGTCTTTGCCGGCTTATCCTAAGACAAGACAAAAAAATGTTTCCGAATATAATCAACGGGAGGTCGAAGAAACAATAATAATGTATTGTCAATTACGAAGGATTAATTTTCACTCTTCCGGTCTATGCCCTATCTCTCTTCCCTTGTCTCCTACCTCTGCCTCTCATACAACCCCTCTCTCTCGTGCGTGCGCTCTGCCCCTTTTCCTCTCTCTCTCTCTTTCTTACTCCTCTTCCACTTTCTCTCTTTTTCTTCCTCCTCCACCTCCTCTCTCTCTTTCCCGTCTTCCTTTAACCATCTCTCTTCCATTCACTCTCTCTCTCTCTCTCTCTCTCTCTCTCTCTCTCTCTCTCTCTCTGTTTCTTTTCCTGCTCCTCTTCTCTGTTTTTGTTCGTCTTACTCTCTCTCTCTCTCTCTCCTTTTCTTTCTCTTCTCCCACTTTCTATTCCTCTTCCATTTCTTCCTATTCCCCTCTCCCACTTTCTACTCCCCCCTCTGACTTTCTATTCCTTCGGGTGGCAGGCTCTCCAGCTCAACGGCAAGAGCGACGCCACGTAAAAGCGGCTACCAGTCAATCACAGGTTCAATTCCTATGACTGCACATTTTTTCATTAAATTTCTTTTTTTTTATCGACCCAGTCTAGACCAAATGATACATTAATCGTGTATTTACTGGAGATCATTTCAAAGCATTTATGATTTGCCTCCATTTCAAGTTTCCTGGATCCCAATTCCTTTTTTAATGGCTTTTCCTCAAATTGACTTCATTTGCTCTCTTTTTACCTCCCGTTTTTACCTACACTGCATTATATCAAGGATAGATACTCATCATACAGAACAGGGCTACCACATTTGTTATGCACTTTACAGATATGTTACTTTTTACCTTTCTCATACTTTTGGTACGTTGCCGAAAAGAAATATTACGATTTGTAGTTTTTATATGCTTTACCAGTTTAATTAAAATAACTAAAAAAATTAGTTTTATAGAGAAATTAACGTATTTCAAAACATTGAATTTCAGATGGAAAAAATGCTGAATAATTTAAATGGCATATATTGTATATTTCTGATAATATATTCCGTACACTATTCGTTTGCATATGAATCTCGCGTGTTACAACTATACATTTGAAAACGTTCTCAGTTCTTGGCTTAATGATTCATTGACTCCCACAGGCTGTCTCAGTTCGAATCAGTTATCGGTGTTCCAGTTGCAAACTTGAAACACAATTTTTCATAGATTGTGTGCGTGAACAAGCTTGCTTTTATTCTATTGTTATTTTCTAATGCAATTAATGAATCAATTCTTATAATATCTTTTACATTTTTGCTGACTTGTTGAATTTTATTGATTCATCTGCTCGAAAAAAAAGCATAATTAATTATTTAAACATATAGATAAAGAAAGCTCATAATCAAAAAGCATTCAAATGTAAGTTAAAGAATACCTGACATTGCTTATTTGTTTGTTGATATTCAGAGTTTGTTTTTTGTTGTTGGATTTGTTTATTTTTAGTTACGCATTTATCTGGGGGGGGTTTTTTTTGGGGGGGTTCCATTTTGATCCCTATCTCGCTCAATTTTTCCATTTGTTTGAAATGCTTAAAATCCTGGATACGCCTGTAGAGTCTGATGCAGATAGGTGAGAATCATACACACACACGCACACGCACACACACACACACACACACACACACACACACACACACACACACACGCACACACACACACACACAAAAGTGTAAACGGAGAGACTCAGAGAAGTAGAAGCATTAGCCATCGGTACCAGTGGTTGAGTCCTTCGTTGAAAAAAAAAGTCCAGGTATTGGATACCGCGTTTTCAACGATGGCAGACTGCGCTAACTTAGAAGATTGACATAATACGATCTTCCTAACCAAGTTGGTCTATTGTTGTACTAAACTAAGTATAGTAAGCACTGTAATTGTAACAAACTAATCTTGTTGGAGACAAAGACACAACGATAGAAATAGAAAAGGTAGCGCTGGAGAAAGTAGACCACTACTTCTACCAAGGACAGCGATCCTCCATGAAATCATCAAAAGAAGAAATAAAGCATCACACTACGTTGGCAAGCTCGACTTACCAACAAGAACCAGAAAATCCCACTAGTCCTAAAAAGAATGGTATGCAATCAATTCATCCTACCGATAGTCACTTATGGAGCTGAAACATCGAACCTAACAAGAAGATTGCCCCTCAAACTGAGAAAATAAAAGAATCCTGCTCAACCTCACGTGGAGAGATCATAAGACAGAGCAGTATATCAGAGAAATGACAGGAGTCCGAGACATCATAGAAACTGTTAGAAAATTAAAATGGCAATGGGATGGACATGTTGCAAAAATGTAAGACAACTGCTGGACATCACGACTCACAACGTGGTTTCCCAAAGATCATATGCGGAATTGTGGCTGACAGAAAGTAAGATGGCGTGACGAGCTACTTAAATTCAAAAAGTACTAGTTCCATGAGCTCCGTGATGCCCATCATAGAGAGGTGTTGCGGATCTTGGGAAAGGTCTATTTCCAACGACGGACGTCAACAGGATGATGATGATGATGACGATGATGATGATTTTGATGTTCTCTGTTTGTCTCATAAAGCTTTGTAACTGACTAAATTCACTCTAGTAGTTATTCAGATGAGAAGACATACAGAAGTAAGAAGTAAAGGTCTGCCACAGGGCTGAGATAGACGAGAATTTCCCATAAGCTTCAGTGGTCGATGTTCGAGCTAAGATTCTTAAATGTTGAATATCAAGGAGGGCAGAAACTCGAAGTATTGGTGCAACCAAATGTTCTTATCCTCCGGATTTTTTTCTGCCCTGTACCTGACTAGGGCGAAATAAGTAAATATATGTGCAGGGAAAGAAATGAAGGCTGGAACTAAAGAGAAAGAAAAAGAAAAAAATTGGTATGGAAAGAAGAAAGAAGTTCAATCGAAAAAAAATGATCGAGGGGGGAAAAATAGAAATTCGGAAAGTGGAAGAAAAAAGATTATCATTGAAGAAGGAAATGAGCAGAAGACGAAAACTGATAAGAAGAGAAGAAAATCATCAAGGGATGCGAAAGAGAAAAGAAGAAAAAAAATTGGAAAGTACAGAAAGAGGCTCAGGAATAGAAGTGAAAAAAATAAATCAATTTTTCATCGCAGAAATGGAAAATAGATGTCTCTGAACAAACTTCAAAGCTGCTTTCTACTTTAATCATTATAATAACATATAATATACATCGCCGAGTCGCTGTCTTTGACGACTTTATCAATAGCAAATTTACTGCCGGTGCCAGCAGCCAGTGTCGGAGTCTAAATAAATGTCCGGTTTTCAAAGCAGAATTTTAAGACGGGTACACCGACCAATCGCCTTTAATATACGGAGGAACATCAATAAGTAGGGAGCCTAATGATTAAAAAACATTTTTTTTTCTACACAAGATGATTTTTTTTTAATGATTTCCTTCCTTGTCAATACTTTCAATCCAGTAGTGAATATTAATCATATAGATCGAACATTCCTGGCCTATGTCGAGGTTGACAATGAATGTTACCATTGCTTGGTGTAGTATTGATGGAAACAAGATTTCAGTGCCTATTTTCAAACGAAAATGAACGAAGTATTTATTATTTTACCAGTAAACCAATTGTTTCCTTTCGATTCTGATTGGAGTGTTGGCACTACCTAGACCTTCCAGGTGCGGTTTTTTTTTTCATGACTTAGTAGGCTATTCATTAAGCTATTCACAAATTAATGTTTTTATAGGGAGACTCCGTACCGCATAATGAAGCTAATTTCTTCTTACTAAAATTCGATAATTCTAATAATCAAACTTAGTGGTGGTAGCTTTAATGCACGTAGCCTTTCCGGATATGGGAAATTCGTCATATTTGGTTGTTGCTTAGTAGCGCTCTTTTAAACGGACTTCAGTTGATCTATACGTTTCATCTCGAGAATATAAATTGAACTTGTGTAGTCGAGGTGCATTCTGGCTAGAGACGTGTTCAGTTTTTGAAATGCCCTTGCATCTATAGACTGAAATGAACGCCGTAGAATGGTGAACAGTCAGCTTTTTTTTCTATGGTGATCGACGCCTAGCTCGTTGTCAATCGTCAGATGACCTTTTCATAATCTTATATTTGGAGTTCTTTGCCAAGTAGATTGTAATGTACGTCTGCGTTATCTTTTCTCTCACTCACACGCATATGTTTGCATTTATCTGAATGGAATCTCTGAAGCATTTCAGTATCCTTCAGGTATTTCATTATTTTGAGAACCTTCGAATCGTCTTCAAAAAAAGTAGACTTCGGATTTCTCTGAGTCAGGTTGATGATATAGAAATAAGATAAAAACTTGAAGTGTGCAACACTCAACTAATCCTTAGCATATCTTATGAACAACGAAGATATATTGGCTTGTCTGGCCATTATCAACTTCTAGTCGGCAAATGCGTCCAGACTTTATAAATCGATTGGAAATTATTTTCTGAAAAATGCAATGACGGTACGTGCTGATATTGGAACATTAAGAACAACCAGAGTTGTTGTGATCGAAGACATTGACGTATTCTTCAGCAATCAAAATTCCATTACTCCTAGTAATGATATTGGAGATATATTAATCGAGAATCCCAGCCTAACCTTCCAGTGGTTTTCGCGCAAGTCTAGGTCCTTAGCGTTACATTACTCCAAGAACTTTGAATGCTACGTGGAACTTCGTTCGTGTGAGTAAACTAGTGTTTGCATGTATGATGTTTAAATAGCGTAATACTGTCGTTTTGTTTAGACCTGCAGTAATTTTTCCAAGGTTCACAGTGGTTATTGAGGCGCTTCCGAAATACGTTCCTTATTTGCCTGGTGTATATGATACTGCATTTGTTATAGGAAATGACATAAAATCAGAAATTTAAGCAAGTGAGGTGTTCAAGTCGATTTCAGTACCTTTTTTCGGTTTTGATGGTGCTCTTTCTTACTAAATAGAACTACCGTGATAGTTCTTTCGTTGAACACACCATGTACAATTGCCCGAATTTGGGGCTGCTTGAGCTGCGCGTTTCCACTGAATTGTTCGAAGTGTCGATAGCTGGGGACACTAAACACGATTTTTTGAACCTACAAAACGTGATTTGTTGTATGGGCGCGCGTTTAAATGTGATTAAGATGTCAGTCTATAGAGTCTCGATCCTCATTTTTCATTTCCAGTTACCCCAGCTTTTTTGCTAGGCTTCTTGAGATTCTTCCTTGCTCTCAAACTCTGAGTGATACTACTTTCATGTTCAAGTTTTGCAGCTTTTCCTATTTGTAATCGTCGGCGTAGTAGGAGAAGGATTATTAGTCTTATGAGTAGTAGTAGTAGCAGTAGTAGTGTGTTACATGGTATCATTGGGGTACAAATTAAAAAAAACATGTGATATCAGATGAAAATCGCCAAAATTGATATATTGTTTAATGGGTGATTTAGAAAGAGTTCAATCTTATCCCCATTACACATATTGTTGTTATTGATGATATTAATATCATTATTGCTAATATTGTTGATAATATTATTGTTATAATTATTGTTGATAATATTATAATTATTATCGTTGGTGCTGATGATAATGATATTATCATTATTAGTATTATTAATAATTATATCAAATGAATGTAACAGGATGAATAAATAAAGTTCTTTCGTCAAGATCGTCTGTCTCTTCAATTTGATAGTCTCTCGGTACAACGCAGTCGTTAAAGGAAAAGTAACAAGTTTGTCTAAGATTCCGCAATTCATACAGTTCTGCCCTCTGCATGACCTTAAAATGGCTCCTTGCCGCAATTCCCACTGTTCCAGCCACCATTACCCTCTAGGACGACATCGTAAGAATGATGATTTCAAAATGAAGGGGAAAATTCATGGCCACAATTTTCTTCACAGATTTTTTTTTCTTTTGCGTGGGTTGCAAAAATGTGCAAATCAGCAATCATTTCTTTCGTCAGTTCGTTATTTCTGTCGTTCATTTCACTGATTACTCCCCTCTCCAGTCCAATCTCAACTACCCCCAACCAAACCCAATACCCGCCTCTCTCTCTCTCTCTCTCTCTCTCTCTTGATCATTTACGTTCATTTGCCACGATCTTCTTCCTACTCAGCCATGTTTTTTTTCTCTCTTTCAAATCCTTCTTTTCATTCTCTCGCTTTCTATCCTTTCTTTCCCCTAGTACGACTCGTTTTATTGAATGATTCGGTCGATTATCAGTATTAAAATTATTATTATTATTTATATTGACTTCGTTATTCGTTTTGAAATAATTCGTTCTCCTTATTAGAAACCGTAAATCGAAGCTGTCACTAAAACTGTCAAGATTGGTTTCTCAATTGTATAAATTGGCCCTGCTGGCTATGTATTCAGCTTACCCTTAGGCTTCACAGATGGAGCTAAAGGGTTGAAAATTTAAACATTCACTCCTTATTATGTCTAAAAAAAAAATTTGTTTTTTTTATTCTTTCAAAATGAGGGTTCAATTTGCATTGTATGTTTATGCTAAATTGACCCCTTACTTAATGCCCACTCGTGCTTGTTTTTTGAACATCCAGACTTTATCTTAGTGATCACTGTTCAACAAAGGGTGTTGATTTTTTCGGTTTTTTAAATTGATCACCCTCAACACCGCATATTGCTATGTCATTAGTCACATGACGGTGTCTATTGAGTGATTAACCTGACCCGTTTATTTATCTGTTTGTTTATTCATCAATTGTTTTTTTTATTTATTTTTTTTTACGTTCTTCTCGCCCCCCACACAAATACCACCCCACTATTTCTCTCCCTTGTTGGTCCTCCTTTCTGTTTTATTCCGTCTCAATTCATCTACTCTTCCAATCATGTCGACTCCATAATTCGTTAATGAGACGCAACTTTCACCTACCCGAAGAAGAGTTTATTCTTTCTATCCTTTTGGAGCTATTTCTTAAACTTGGCTTAGTCTGGCACAAGGGCACAGTATTAAGGACGCTCGGCGAAAGTTGAACGCACTGCCTAAGCGCATCGGTGTGCCTAACAAGCTGGCTTATCAAGGCACTGCAGTAATCTCTCAATTCATACTTTCTCGGCTCGACTTCGTAGCTACTTCTCAAACTCAGCTTAGCCTCGCACAAAACACTGATCATTCAAGATGCTCTGTGTAAATCGAACTCACTACACAAGCGAATTGGTATGCGAGACAATCTGGCTTATTATTGCATCACAGTAGACATCCAATTTTTATTTCCGGAGATTATGTTAGTCTAGCGCCAAGCCACAAGCGTCGGAAACTGCTAACCATTATTCCACAGTGAAGAGTTAGTCTTATTGAGCTTTCGTCTGGCACACAGCATGTTTGCTAACCACTTTATAACCGTTTTTCCCTGTTACAAAGCTTTGCTAGACTGTCACAAGGCCACAAGATGAGGATTGAACTCGTAAGTAATGGTCTGCGACGCTACTATTACACCTCAGAGGACCGGTTGTCCTTTATTCTTTACATCTTCTTTCTATTTCTTTCATGTTAGGAACCGATAAGCAAAACTGTTAACATAGGTTCTTGCAGTTTTCAAGTTGTTCTGTCAGAGTATGAATGTATCGCACGTACAGATCGTACCAATGGAGATAGTGGGCTGAAAATTTCAGCATTTACTCTTCATTGTGTACGATAGCTGTTCCACTAATTGGGCTACTAGAACGTTTTACGATTGGCTGAAGATAAAATCTAAACCTTTTGAACTAAGTCTTTTTTTAAATTTTCTCCTGATCGTTCAGCACCATATTTGTTATTGTTTGTTCATAGATTAGTAGTGTTAGTATTGTTTAAATCATGATAATATCTTAGTTTCCTTCGTTATCTCTGTTTCCTAGTTCTGAAGCTCTTTCCTTATGACTTTCTCTCGCCACTACTCTTTCCTTCCCTCCTTTGTTATCATTATTATTATTATCATTATTTGCAATCTCACACCAGTTGCCTGGTGGTAACCGCTGGAGTTTGAGTGACAGCGAGTCCCCTTAAGTCTCCAGCCCTTCTGTCCTAGTACTCTTAGGTCGCAGGATTACTGCAGTTTACAGTTTCTCTCCGGTTGCCCAGTGGTCATTGCTGAAAGCTGAGTGACAATAATTCTCCTCAGGTCTTCAGCCAACGTCTCCTCTCTCTTTTACCTATCATGTCAGTGCTGCGGTTTGCAATTCCGCTTTCGTTTCCCTTCCTCTGTTGGGTCACTGTTGACAATTAACGTTGCAGCCTTTATATTTCTAGCACTTTCCTCAATATCCGTGCAGTTCCTAGTAGTGCTGTGTTCTGTACAGTCTCAATCTTTCCCCTTATCCTGATCTCCTCCATTCTCGCCCTCAGTGTCTTTGGGACAGTTCCCAGTGCGCCTACTATGACTGGTACTACCCTGGCTTTCACGTTCCACATTTTCCTCAGTTCTCTCGCTAGGTTCTGGTATTTTTCCCGTTTTTCACTTTCCTTCCTCTTTACTGTATGGTCTGCAGGTACAGCAACGTCAACTATTTGGCAGGTCTTCCTCTTCTTGTCTACAATTACCAAGACCGGTCTTCTTGCCTGGATGAGGTAGTCAGTTTGAATATCAAAGTCCCAGAGTAGTTTGTGGTTGTCATTCTCCTGGACTGCCTCTGGTTTGTGCTGATACCACTTTTCCACATGGTTGAATCCCATTCGTTTACTTAGTTCCCAGTGTATCATCGTTGCTACTCTATCGTGTCTGTGCTTATACTCCTTCAGGGCGAGTTGGCTACATTCACTAGTTATGTGGTTAACAGTCTCATCTCTTTCACCGCACAGGCGACACTTGCTGTTTGTCTGCGTTCTGTCAATTTTTGTTTTTATATATTATTATTATTATTATTATTGTTTGGATCTCACACCAGTTGCCTGGCGGTAACCGCTGGAGTTTGAGTGACAGCAAGTCTCCTCAAGTCTCCAGCCCTCCTCTATTATTATTATTATTATTATTAGCAATTTCACACCCATTCCCTGCTGGTTACTGCTGGAGGTTGAGTGACAGCAAGTATTCTCCACACTCTCCTGGTCCACAGCATTATTATTATTATCATTATTCCCCCTCTCAATATTCTGTGGCCTGCACTTTCGAACTAGATGCTTGGGGATTATTGTCGAAGGCTGAGTGACGGTAAGTCTCCTCAGGTTTTACAGTTCTTCTTCCAGCGTTCTCACAAACCACAGCAGCGCTGTGGTTTGTGCTGTATCAACCTTACCCTGCTCTACTTCTGTAACCTTTCATCGTTGTAGTTGTTTGGTCATTGCCGAGAAATGGAGAACGTAAGACTTATATTCCCAGTACCCTCCACAGTATTCGTGCAGACCCCAGCGGTGCTGTGGCCAGCAGAGTCC
Organism: Thysanoteuthis rhombus; assembly: GCA_963457665.1. Taxonomy (NCBI): domain Eukaryota; kingdom Metazoa; phylum Mollusca; class Cephalopoda; order Oegopsida; family Thysanoteuthidae; genus Thysanoteuthis; species Thysanoteuthis major. The sequence goes on along the minus strand of OY735214.1, from coordinate 41,874,469 downwards.
CAATTCTTCCTCTTATCTCCTGTTCCTCCAATTTTCTTTCCAATATCTTTTCTCCAGTTCCAAGTGCTCCTACTATTATTGGTATTAATCTGGCTTCTATGTTTCGTACGTTTTCTAGCTCTCACTTCTTCTCCCTCTTCTTCTTCTTCTTCTTCTTCTTCTTCTTCTTATTATTATTATTATTATTATTATTATTATTATTCCAGTTGAGTGACAGCAAGTCTCCTCAAGTCTCCAGCCCTCCTCTCCACATTCTCATATTATTATTATTAATAATATTATTATTATAGAAAAATCGTTTTTCTCTGTTTTGTTGTACCTCTTATTACTTAAATCCTATTCCTTCAACGTCTCTCAATTCCTCGGGTAATTCTACTGTTGGTGTATTTATTTTTCCCATCTTCTCCCGTTAACTCCACTATTCATTAAATACCCTCTCTATCTATCTATCTATCTATCTATCTATCGATCTATCTCACCCCAACACTGCCACAATATCTATTATTTCCTTTCTATCTTCCTTCCTGTACCCTCTCGCTAATTTACCCACTCAATCACTATTCCTACCACTATCTGTCTCTTTTTTTTAAACAACCATTCAATATGGTTGGTTGTGGATAGTTATGTTTCTAATATGATTTGTCCCTGGGCTTCATTTAAGCCAACCCAAGATTCGATTAGCCCCCGAGTCCGTCTTTACAATTACTCTTCGACAAGCGTCGGCCGCTCGACATATTTTCTTCTAATGAAGGTGAGATCCCGCGGCAGTGTCGCCTTGGTCAATACCAGTCTGCTAACTTCAATTACTCGATTATATATATATATATATATATATATATATATATATATATATATATCTATATATATATATATATATATATATATATATATATATATATATATATATATATATATATATTATACACACACATACATACATATATAACTGTATATTTTAATTTCAAATCTTCATACATACACACATTAATATATGTACATACACAGACCAAGACGCATCATCATCATCATCATCACCAGCCTTTTAGCGTCTGTAGTTGGACATAGACCTTCCCCAAGATTTGCCAGATTTCTGTATCACGGATATCGCATGGCCACTACAGAATTTATACAGATCGTCACGCATTCTTACTTTCTGTCGATCACAATTTCGTATGTGATCTCTCAGGATCTGCATGTCCAGCCGTCGTCAGACATTCTTGCAGCATGTCTATTCCATCGCCATTTGAGTTTTCTAACTGTTTCTATGATATCTCGGACTCCTGCCTTTTCTTTATACAGACTGTTTCGTTTTGTTTTCGCAAATGGTTATGCTGAACTTATGGGAAAATGGAAAAATAATGAGGGAAATTGAGTGGGCGTTGCGGGAACGAACGACAAAAATGGCGCGTGCTCGAATCAGTTCGTCAAATATATGGAATAATTTTTTTTTTCTTCCAAATTTCCTTCGATCTTTCTCCAGCCTAATCTTTCAATTTGTCGAACCCTGTCCTTTCTCCTTCATTTGTTATCTTTTTTCCTGGTATTCATTCTTTTTCTTTCCCTCTATTTTTCACTCTCTCTCTCTCTCTCTCTCTCTCTCTCTCTCTCTCTCTCTCTCTCTCCCCGTTTTCCAGTCCATTTCACTCACTCTATCTATCCCTGGCTCTCTTCTTCATTTTCTATTTTTCTCTCTAAATATAAGTAAACTGAATAATATATATATATATATATAGTTACATTATCAAGTTCGTATCTTAATGATCAAAAAATCCTTCATTTCACACCACAACTTTTTTTTCATATTTCGAAATAATCTTCCGCTTTGTCAGTGCACTTAATTCTATGGTGAATATTAATCACATTCATCGGATAATAACCAGAGAAGATTTCAAATCTAAATTCAGCTAATAAATTCGTGTCAAGCTGTATGCGAATGAATGAATTGGTTTAGCGGACGATATATATATATATATATATATATATATATATATATATATATATATATATATATATATATATATATATATAATCAGATGATATACCAGCTGAAGTGTCTGTCTTTGCCTGGTTATACATTCCAATCGTAAAAAAAAGAGAAAAGCTTTCATGCTTATTAAATGTTTCCTGTGACTTTTGACTTTTTGGATAGGAAAGACGTTCAACCTCACCAAACAGAACTTAAAGTAGAGAAGAAAAAACTCACAACCAATTTTGACATTTTAAAGCAGAGACAATCTTCAAAACATCTCCCTAGGTTCTCTGAGTTTGCATGTCAAATCTGGTTGTGCTGCACCAAGGTTTGGGTGGTTTCTAAAGTGTCTGTCTATGCCTAACGACACATTCTCCGTGTAATAAAGGGTGGTCGTTTCAAATAGAGCTTCAAATGATTTAATAATTCCATGATTATTTATAATACTATCACACTTCTGGCCTACAGCACTTGATGTCTCAAATGGCCGACTCGGCTGGTGACAATTATACGAAAGATTACCAGATTGTCAATTATGATTTCCAGTTGAAATGATTTCTTTTTAGGTTTCATATTTTCGGAATCTTAAACCCAATCATCATCTTTCAAACTTTTCAATAACGGCCACATGAAAAACTGTGCAGACTTCATTGGCCTGTCCGATGATTCGAGCTGCACCAGTACCAAGGTTCGACAGCGCAACCTGCTAGTTAATGCACACAATACACTCAAACCATCTCCCAAATTAATAGTTATTTATACCCCGGGAAACGGTCTCGTAGGGAATCCCCATGACTATTTGGAGGATGCATTGGTTGTATATCCTTCTTTTTAGGATGAATTTAGGTTAGAGTTGCTAATTCGAAAGGATTGTAGTGAACGAAAGAGGGGTCTTCCTGTCGACTCCGACTGCGGTGAACCTTCAGTAGGAAACATATGTGCATGACAAGAACCAATGTATTATGATATAAGGAACATTCATATAGAATACGTTACGCGTAAAGTTTACTTTCATGAGTAAATTCATATACGAGTTATCATTTGTTTGTTCTATTGTCAGATATTCAACATTTGGCTGACCTATATGACTGTTTCCTCTGCTTTATTTTCAACTTGTCTCTTCCCCTCAAATCACGGAGTCTCAGCGAGAATTACACGAGAATATCTATTCCATTTTATTTTACTTGTTTTTCTCGCGTTGACATTTCTCAAAACGCAATAAAACTGTACCAGAATAACCTTTAAAAAAAAGAATGACCCTTAATATCAAAAGCACTTCGTTTTTTTTAATCCCAAACATCCAAAGTCTTGTTTACACACCATCTGTGAACATTCTTTATTTCATATTTTCGTTGCATTTGTTTTATTTTTCTAATCGTTTCTTTTCTTTCTATTTTACAAAATAAAGAATATCATAAAATTAATTGAAGGATTAAGAATTCTAGCTGAAGTGGAAATAGCGCAAAAAAAGGCAAGAAAATGTATGATACCGAGATCCATGAGAAGAAAAAAGGTCTCTAAAACCTTTGAATACTTTACTGAAAGATACTTCTGACAAAAGACGCTTCACATAAAGCAGTGGTTAGCAAGCTAAACCACTGATCCATTGAGTTCGATCCTTGCTCTGGGCCACACGATCATCTCCTGAACAACACCAAACTTATATTGGTAACTATACATTATGTACTAGAAATAAAAGCATGTCTTGTTTCGACCCACGTCCAGTCTAACCAGAACCGCATCCAGACTCCCTTACTCTAACAGGACCAGTCCCTTCACGTTCTCCAACATCCCAAAACCACTTTACCCACTCCCCTGCACACACACCGAAAATCAAAGAATATTTTTTTAAATACCGCTGCATACTCCCCGAAACAAAATTGCCTATCAGCGTGCATGAGCATAGCGGGTCAGCAAAATTGTTTGACCAACGAGTCAATCAATCTGACTCCAAAGCTGACCCTCCCAGATCTCAATACGTTGGGGATTGTCGTCCTTCAAAAACGCGTCGTACAGTTCCGAATTAGCTATTTCTTGGCGATGTCTTCCCAAACCTCCCAGTTCGCTTTGCCCCTCAACTTGAATGCAGTCCACCACTGCAGAAGTTTCTTCAACCCTTCTTGCCCGACC
>OY735214.1:41735370-41865370 GCA_963457665.1 Thysanoteuthis rhombus | reverse complement strand
TATTTAATACTCAGTCTGATTCTGTTTATCTCTCACTTTTCAGTTAGCTGAAACGATGCATTGTAGTCACAGGTATTGAATTAAAATTCCCATAAAATGTGCTAACTTGGAGCTTATAAAATAAAAAGTCAGGTGATTTGAAACAGAATTATGATAGTTCGGAGTTTGCACCCGCTTCTCGCCGTATATTATAATGATCGATTTGTCGAGGAAGATGATTATTAAACGCAAATTGTTGAATAGTCTTCCTAATTAATATATTTTCGAATGCAAAAAAAAAATACTTATTCATTCTGGTCACATCAGATTGCATTATTTTTCTCCCAAAGGGTGACTGAACAGTTTGCGGGGTTGTCGCGTTAAAAATCAAAAGTGAAAGAAAATACGATGTTCACACGGAAAAATTCAATGCCAGCAAATACACTAAGTACCCCATTTACACCTGAGAGAAGAAAAGACATATATGATAAGATAAATCTGGGATTGTAAATTAAGAGATTTCTTTTAACTCAACATAAGTTTGTAGAAAAATTCCAGCACTTCAATAAATTGAAACTACCCCTATTTATATAATTAAGTCTCTATGGTCAAAACGATTTCACTTAACGTTTTTTTTTTTTTCCTTTTAGTTAAAGTCATTGTTTTCGGGAAGCAAAACGTTAATGGGGGAGTTGGTATATGTAGATCAAAATCTTTTAACCTGTCGGAAATTTTGAAGAATGAGACGACTGCAGAAGAACACCTAATGAAAAAGGTTGAACCAGTAGGAGAGTGGGTACGTAAGCTCTGTCATGACATGACATATTTTGGCAATATAGCAAAACTTTACTCACGGGAGCCGATTCTTTTGTTTGGTTGATTCAAGATTTGGCGCGAAATGTTAAATTCGTCAGTTTTCATCTCACCTGAGACGGTCTTGTATAAATATAGACTCATATTTTCTTTTCCTTTGTGTTTTCTTCTTTTTTTTTTTTTTTAAGCTTCTGATTTATCCGATGTTCGCATGCAAATCGTTACTCTGGGGATGAGAAGGGCATCTTCGCGATGGAAAAGGAGCCACGGGCCTTGAAAAATTGCGAGATATTATACATCAGTTTTAACCAGGGAATTGTCTGAAGAAAACGTTTTTTTTTATCTTCTTATTAATTTCTTACCTATCCGATTGCTTCATCTCTCTTTCACATTCTACGACCCCACCCCCTTTCGCAAGATACTCGTTCTTTCTCAGTCTTTCTCTCATTCATCGTTTTTTCTGTCTGTTCTGTTTGACCTTTCTTTCAATTCATTTATCCCTTCTCCTACCTCTCTCCCCCTTCTCTCTCTCTCTCTCTCTCTATATATATATATATATATATGTATATATATATATATATATATATAATCTTTCACTCATAAGGGATATTGACAGGACAAAAAACATTACTCAGATTCTTTTTTACTCAAGAACTGAACACCGTCCTATCGCCAGTCTGATGACAATCATTTTTGGCTTGGAGAAAAGTTTGAACTAGCTTGAATAAAACTCTGAAATTCATTTTATTCGAAAAGTATCGCCTGGGCTAAAGCTGCAATTCCCAGCTTCTATGTTTGTAATGAGTAGTGTCACATAAGCTTTTACATTCAAGAACGAGAAATACCATCAGTTCTAAGAATATGTGTATACAACCAATGCAATTTCGCGATAGTCACCTATGGAGCTGAAACAGGGAACCTAACCAAAGTACTGACTCTCAAACTGGAAAATCAACGTGCATAGAAAAGACTCAACTTGCAAAGGAGAGGATCGTGCACAATAGCACGTGGAGAGATCACAGAACAGCGCAGTATATTAAAAACAAGTGTCAGATATCGTGGAATCCATTAGAAATTCAAAATGACTATGGGCTGGCCACTTTGCAAGGACATAAATCAACTGCTGGACATCACGTCTCATGACATGGATTCTCGGCGATCATATGCAAAACAATGGCCGGTAAAAATAAGATGGCATGATGAACTAGACAAGTTCAAGAAGTATTGGCTCCGCAACGCCCATGATACAGATGTGTGGCGGATCTTGGGGAAGGTCTATGTTCAACGACTGACACTAAAGTGATAATGATGATGTCTGTAACGAATTTTCGCACATACACTGGACAAGTGGCGCTGTATTTGGTCAAAGATGGATTTGTTTGCTTCAAATGTTCTTTCATAGGAAGAGTAACAGCCCAGTCGATTTTTTTCAGGTCTGTTTTCCGTGAGAAAAGGAAGGTCTGTAGTACAAGGCTTATGAACACTGCCCTGAACTTCCTCTTGACTCTCAAAAGAAATAGAAAGCAGTCTCAATACCAAGTCCGTTCTTATTGTTCGCCGAGTCTCTGTTTTGAGAGGCATTGTACTTCATCAGACGAAGATATGTTGCTTACAAAGACCTCTGTAGAGAAGCTATAGGGTCGATGTTTTATGAATGGTCTGCCTCACTTTTCCTGACAGAACAGATGGAATAAATACTAAACAAAACACTCTGGTAGTCAATAACTTGTCCCTACCGGGAATTTTCGTTCTTTCTTTTTTGCTTTTTTTCCCATCTTATATATATATATATATATATATATATATATATATATATATATATATATATATATATATATATATATTGTGTGTGTGTAGTTGCATGAGTACCTTGCGTAGACGGGTAAAATATTTAGGGGGTAAAAGAAGAAAGGACTGAAGGTTTCAAACAAGTGAAAAATGTCTCCACTCACGTATAATTTTCATTGAGGATTTAATTTAACAAATTAGGGGATGGATTTATCAGCCATTTCTTTCGGCCTTTTGGCTATAATCTGTCGTGGTTTGTCTGAATGAATGTTGTCAATCTTCATCTTTGACCACACGTAGAAGTGTGAAACAGCACATTTAACCGATAGTGTGTCGTATTTTTCTAGGCTATTGCTGTACTTCTTTTCAGTCTTGTTTTTCTTCATTTCCGTCCTTCTTCTTTCCCTTCCTTCCTCCTCTCTCACTTCCACTTTTTTCTTCTCTTTCTTCTCCCTTCTTTGTCATTTTCATTAAGCTTGGCATCTTCTCTTTCTCTTTCTCTCTCTCCCTCTCTCTCTATCTCTCTCTCTATCTCTCTCTCTCTTCCTCTATCTCTCTCTTTATATATCTCTCTCTTTCTCTCTCTGTATCTCTCTTTCTTCTATCTCACTCTTTTTCGTTTCCCCTCTTTTCTTTTCCCAATCCTAACTCATTCTCCACTCCTTCCTCCTCCTTCCATCAAATGTATCCTCTCCTTCCTTTTCTTCCTCTTTTTTTTCTCACTTCTCTTCTTTTCTCCTCTCTCCTTCTTTTTCGCTTTTCAATTTTCCTCCCTTCCACATTATTTTTTCTCTTTCGTTAGTACTCTGTTTACTTTTGTTTAATCTTTTTCTTCCACCCCTTCTTTCTCTTTGTTCTTTTTTTTTTGTTTTTTTTTTATCTTTTACTATACAGTAACACCCTCCCAAAAAATTTCGAGGAATCGATTACTCGCAATTTTTTTCTCTCAATAAAGGGAAACTACGGACGTTTGAGATATTGTTTTTCAATATTTTGTTCTCAAGTAATTTCTTCTTTAGCGAAAAAAAAAGTCCAAATATTTGTTTACAAAAAGAAAAACAAATTTTCATAAATACTGACGTAGAATGGGTCTACTCTAATTCAATTTATGTTTTTTCTTATATTTTACTGGCTTAAACTCAAAAATGGGCGCTGACGGCTTAATGACAAACTTTGAAAAAATGGCGGTCGAAAATGCATTTAAACTTCAACTTGAAGTTAAAATCAAACTTCAGTTGGAGAAAGCATAACAGTAAGAAATAATGGGAAAACTTGAGGCTTTTTTCCGAAACGCGCCTTGATTGACTCTTACAATCGGTGAAAAATTAGCAAAAAGTAAAAACCACAGAGGTTTACAGAAAACCCCCTCTATAACAGACCTCGCTGTAACGAAGTTTGGCATTAAAGACTGTGTGAATCAATTCTAATTGACTTCGGATTTACCGAACCAAGTTCTATAAGCACAGCGAACACGTGGTATATTATAAACTTTCTTCTTATTTAACGATCAAATTTTGATACAGCGAACACGTGGATCATTGCAACGTGGCATTATCCTAGATTCGTAGTCTAGTTTTTCGTGGGTTTTAGATCGCATTCAAAGTGTAGTATCTGTTCTCCACTCATCAATGAAATATAACTTTGTCTTCTCGATTTCACTTTGAACGTAAGTATGGTTGTATTTTAACTGTTTTTCTTCATGAATTTCAATTTAATTTGAATGTATTTTCAATTAACAAAAACAAAAGTTATCATGAATCTTATCAATTGTCCCCAACGAAAACCATGTGACTTAGAATTCCCGTTTTAGATTTTAAAGTATACCCACTCACATCTCACACTGGAAAAATGTCAAGTAATCTTCTATCACTAAATCATTTATCTTTCCATAACTGTTTTCTAACATTAATCATTATAAAATTTTGTATATGAATGAATCATCGTCTGTTTTATGTTTTCAGAATTGAATTATGGTATTTTGTATGTAAATTATTGTTTTATAAAATTCAAGTAGAAAAATTCGAGAAAATAATTAGAATACAACTATGATATAATTTTTGTTTTTCTTTCTCTATAGTAAAAAGAATTAAAAATCGGATTGAAATTGATATTATAAAAAATAAAATATATCTAAATTAACGTTTAAAATTGGAAATAAGAGAGTGATGTTTTCTTTCTTTGACGTGAGAAGAACAGATATTACACTTCGATCTTGAACTATATGCCGCAAAAGTGCTGGACCAAAAAACTACGATAGAGCTCGGACTATTTTTTTTTCACGGAACGAAATATGGGGAACCGAATAGCCTTTGCGTTTACCGAACGATGTTTGTTAGCTGCGCAAACTACCGAAGCTAAGTACTTGTTATTTACCGAACTAGGGACAACGGGTATAACGAACTGTCGGCTTCAGCGACTACACCCTTCCCAAATTAATTCCTTATAGCGAGAGTTAACGATATATATATATATATATATATATATATATATATATATATATATATATATATATATAATGTGTATACGTGTGTGAGTGACTCAATTAGTCTTTACTCTCCCACTCTATTTCTCTCTCTTCCATTTTTGAAGCGTTTCTAATCCTATAATTTATTGGCTCCCACCTTTTGGGCCATGGCCACATAGACTTGCTCCAATCATAGATTCTGTTTTGTATTACATAGGCCATAAGTTCATTGATGTCTGAAAGAGGAGAAAAAAACTTCACTGGTTACCTTCATACATACGTACAAGGTCTTACTCAAAGGCTTGGGGGATTCGATGATGAGAAGAACAACTACCATCGATTAATGAGGAGTCAGCCTAACGAATAACAGCCCCAAAATGAAATTGGCGGACCAGGTTCACCAAGGGTACAACCCACGAAGAAGAAAACGGAAAAAGTCGGTGCCACACCCAGTTCGTGCTTACTGTTCAAATCTGACAAAATTTTGGGTAGCTTTTTGTAATCTCTTTGTAGATTTATTGACTAGGACAATGCATCCTCCCAATAGTCACTTATGGAGCTGAAACATGGAACCTAACAAAGAGACAGATCCGCAAATTGTGAACCTTGTAATGTGCACATGAATGAATTATACTGGGCCTCACATGGAGAGACCACGGAAAGCACAGTACATCCGAGAAAAGACAAGAGTCAGGGACATCATAGAATCCATTAAAAATCTCAAATGGCAGTGGGCTGGCTATGTTGCAAGAATGGCAGACAACCGAGGGACATCACGACTCACGAAATGGATCCCCAGATATCACATGCGGAACCGAGGCCGGCAGAATGTTAGATGTAGAGACGAGCTAGACAAATTCAAAAAGTACTGGCTCCGCGACACCCACGATAGAGAAGTGTTGCAAATCCTGGGGAAGGTCTATGTCCAACAACAGACGTAAAAGACTGAGGATGATGATGACACCAAGCCTAGTTCACTGTCGGGCTGGACCAATATTCCTACCTCTAAAGTCAGTGCAGATTTGCTTTCTTGGAGCGTCTGGTATCTCTTCTTGAAGCAACCGACTGCCGGAGCACCTACGTCTAGAAAACACAGACAGCCATACTATCCAGGAGTTCTGTGACTAAAGTTGTAAACTGTTGCAATGTTCCTACTCTCATTGAAAGGAACAGTGGAAATTTTATTGTCAGCTCAGCATCTACCAACAACGGACTGTTCATGCCCTGTATCAAACCATAGGCTGGACCTACTGTCGGAATAGTCCCACAAAGGGTGGACAGTCCCCTACAGCAAGCACTCATCTGACAGGAAAGGGATACTCCAGTCGAACCTACTACCTTGATATCTGGTTCTTATCAATCCTTCCTCAGTGGACCGTAGGATGCTAATCTTCAGTTTCAAAGGTGGTGTTGGCCTTGGGCAAGCTGGTCTCGTCTCAAGAATCCATTGCTCAGGCAATATATATATATATGGCTTAGCTTCACAGATAATATTTGTTGGGAATGATTGCAACAATAGGACCATAGATGGCGGGACTTACGTACAGATTGCCCCTATATATATATATATATATATATATATATATATATATATATATATATATATATATATACATGCAGTCTTTTAGTGTTCGTAGACATTAACCATAGTAAAATGCAGCAAAATTTTCTACTGTTCCAAACGATTTCAACGAAATGGAACTATCTAATTCAAGTTGTCAGGAAAGAAATGAAACGACAAGGCGGATTGACTTGATTGTAAACGCCTGGGTCATTCGTGGTCACCAGAGATTATTCTCTAGCTAATATTCAGTTCTAGAAATCAGAAAAATTTGATTTTAATTCTAGGATTTTTATCATTCATTAATCTTACAGCTGGATCACATTTTAACATTGATACACCCTGTTGGTTTTACTGCTGCGAAGTTCGTGGGTTTTTTTGTTTACCCTTTTCCCCACTCCTCTTTTCTTGATGATAAAAAACCAACGTAACCCAGTGCACAGTGAAGGCAACGTGGTACAGAATTGAAGGAAGCTAAATAATGTAATTTCCAAGAATTTTACGACTACTAATTAGGTCCATCTTATTTTTTGATTGATTTCTTTGATCACTTCAGTAAGGTCCTCCGATCACTACCTCTTCAAAGCCATCTATCAACGACATCAGTTAATAGGTCATATTGGGGGGGGTAAAGATTTACATATCCGTGTGATGAGTTGTCCCATTTGCTGTCTAAGGATTGGTAAGACGGAATCAAGGATATTTTTCACTGTTGTTCAGCTATGATTTTTATATATAGTTTTTCTCAAATTTTTAGTTTGTTATATTATATCGGGTATCACCATAATGTATTGGTGTTATTTTAAACTGTATATCATTTGTTGGTGGAGGGGATTACTAATATAGGCCACTCGAAAAACGTATTTAACGACGAAAGATCATTAAGTATAACAACAGAATTGACTTGCTGTTCATGTTACTTCTATTGAGTGTTCACCCATGAAAATATCAAATATCAGACTGCATGCAAATCAACGAATGGTATCATCTTTAAGAATACTAATTACACGGAGAAACTTCTTCGAGTTGATTCTCCACCAATATATTCAAACGATGAATTTGACAATTTTTTCCATAAACCTTAAAATTGATTTTTCTACGTCGTATATCATATTGTTTCCATCAATTCGTTTTTTTTTCCTTTGAATTAACGAATGAATTATCCTTATATACATGGCTGAAACGACACCAAACCATTTCTAGTCAGTAGTATATATATCATTTTACTCGGCCATTGACCATCTCTACTCGATAAATCAATTAAAAGACAAAGCAGCTGAATGTAAGATGCCACTCGCTGTAGCATTAACGACTTTAAGAAGGCTTTCGACTCAGTGGAAATTCCCAAGGTCATTGATGCTAACACTCTACAACGTGTATGTGTCAGAGTATTGCAACATAAATACCGCCACAACCTACAGATCCTTCATCAGGCTACATAGACTCGTCCTTTCAGGTCCAAAAAGGCGTAAGACAAGGTGATACCAGCTCACCAAAACTCTTCACTGCCATTCCTCGAGATGATCTTCCGAAACCTAGACTGAAAAAATAAAAGAATCAGAATAAAGGCGAATAAGCAACTACCATTTTGCAGACGACTTCGTCATTTTTACTGGGAACCTTCATGATCGCCAACTAATGCTAGACGAACTAAACAAAGAAAGCAAGAATGTTGGTCTTCACGTTAACTCCAGTAAAACAAAGGTCATGTACAAGAAACATGTTGAAGACCAAGAAACAACGATCGGAATTGAAAACGTAGAGCCGGAGAAAATATACCACTACTTCTACCTAGAACAACGAATCTTCCAAAAAGAGAAGAAATAAAGAAAAATCATGGCAAGATTTCGGCAGAGCGAGTTCAACTTCCAAGAAAAGAAAATCACATTTATCCTAAAAAGAAGAGTATACAACCGATGCATCCTCCCGATAGTCACCAATGGAGTTGAAAAATGTGACCTAACTAAGAGACTGACCCTCAAACTAAGAAGCATGCAACGTGCACTTGAGATAATCACGCTGAACATCACACGGAGATATCACAAGACAACACTATATATACGGGGAAAAAACAGGAGTCTGAGATAGGAACCATTAGGAAACACTCGTGGCGATGGTCTTGATCATGATGCAATAATCAACTATACAATATCGTTACAAATGATTTCACTGTACGATATCATTTTAAATAATCTTACTATATGACAAGATTACAAAGTATTTTACCGTATGACAGGTTTGCAAATGATTTTGCTAAAGGACATCATTATTTTTTTATAGGACAACATTGCAAATGACTACACTATAGGACAACATTACGAATGGTTTTATAATAACATAGTGTAAACAATCTAACTATAGGATAGATTTGCTGATGAATTTACAAAAGGGTAGCTTTGTAAATGATTTTACTGTACATCGTTTCAAATGATTTTACTATGGGACAGTATTGCAAATGAATTTACTATAGAAATGCTTTGATGATCAGGAAGAAAGAGATTGTCAATGGCCAATAATTAAGTCAAGCGTTTCCTATAGAAAAAAACATACTTGTATATATATATATATATATATATATATATATAATGTCGGACTCCCCGTTTTCCCTTTAATCACGACACTCATTTTCTTTTTCTTATTCTGCCATTGCTCTTATTTGCCCAATGAATAAGATTTCGTCCCTTCGTCCCCTTTTCTCTCTCTCTCTCTCTCTCTCTCTCTCTCTCTCTCTCTCTCTCTCTCTCTCTCTCTCTCTCTCTCTCTCTCTCTATGTCCCTTTCTCTCTTTCTTCCTATCTATTCAGTGAGATAAATTCAATCCCTCTCTCTCTCACCGCGTTTTCTTCTTTCTGCGCGTGTCCAGTTCTATGTATGTATTAGACTTTCTCTACTTGCTCTTTTCCCTCTATCATTATTACCTTCCTCCTGTACTCGTAAATGCGTTCATCATAATTTCATTTGCACACCAGCCGGGCCAACCCAACCCCAACACAACCCAACCCAACCCAACTTCGTCATGTCCCCACCACCCCATCATCACGTGGACACCTGTTCATGTCTACCTTACACTCACTCCGGTACAATGAAAGAATTCTTGTTTTGCGAGCCAATTAGTTCTGTGTCGCCTCGCTTTGAGATTAAACAACAACCGAACTATACCAACCAAATTACACAGCACTTTCGTTAGTGTTTGTTTCTTTTTCGCCTTTCTACGTTTTTTTTTTGTTTGTTTTGTTAGTTTTTTGTTTGCATATAAATTAAATTTAGCTTTATCGGGTGATAAGCCGTACTTCATTATTGCCCCTACGCCCATCCTTCGAAGAAATCGAACTATTGTCAACACTGTTTCTAATAAACAACTTCGGAGAAGCGGACCCGCGTCGCAACCCAGCAACCTCACCGCTGAAAACTCTCCAGTCTTATTCGACATGTTTCTGTTTTCTTTCATTAGACGACCGTAATTCAATTTATTTTTCCCTCACTTAATTAGTGTCCCACCTAGCTAACGGATTATAATGAATATTTTTTAAGCAAAATTTCCTCTTAATGAAATTCCTTACAAATTGGGTTCTCCTGAAATTTTACATGATGATATCATTTGTTTTATTATTTTGATTTCTGTTTTGTTTTCTTCTTTTGCCTTACGGTAGCACATAAGGATAATAATATTCACATCGTCATGTGCTTATTAAAATCGAGGAATTTTATTTCCAAATCTTTTTCCCTTCTTTTAATTGGAGTAATAGAATGAGAAGAGTAATGTCAATAATTTAGAGGCGTAGTCGAAATAGGATCTTCAACGATGGCCCGAGTAGCTTCTTATACTTTGAAATGTAGCCGTTCTACTTTCAGCGTTTCTTCATCCTGACAACTTACCTGTACGCATCTCTCTATCTATCTATCTTTGTCTATCTCTTTGTCTATCTCTGTCTGTCTCTCTCTCTCTCTCTCTCTCTCGCTCCATTGCTCTATATCTATTCAGTGGATTGATTTTCTCTCTATTCCGACATTTTCCGCTATAACCCCCTCTCTCTCACACACACTCTCTCTCTCTCTCTCTCTCGATTGCTCTATATCTATTCAGCGGATTGATTTTCTATCAATTCCGACCTTTTCCGCTACAACCCCTCGCTCTCTCTCTTTCTCTCTCTCTCTCTCTCTCTCTCTCTCTCTCTCTCTCTCTCTCGCTCTCTCTTGCTCGACTGCTCTATATCTATTCAGCGGATCGATTTCCTCTCTATTCCGACCTTTTCCGTTATGACCCCCCTCTCACTCTCTCTCTCTCTCTCTCTCTCTCTCTCTCTCTCTCTCTCTCTCTCTCTCTCTCTCTCTCTCTCTCTCTATTACACTCACTTGCCTCTCTCGTTGCACGCCAGCTTTTCGCCTCATCCCTCTCTTACAAGCTCATGCAACCTGTTCCTCTCTATTCTTTATCTATCTCGCCAACTCATTTCATTCCGTTCCTCTTTGCTTACCTACCTACTAATCTCAGTCAGTCACACAGAAATGAACACACACACACACACACACATTGTGGCTTTGTACTCTACTACCTACCTACACCCACATACATGTGTGCGTACATGTATTTCCGTGAAGACAATGAAGAAGAACGGAATGATTACATAACAGTGCCAAATTAAGCTAAGCTTAGCAAACACTCATTGCGTGTGCCACACTTGTAGCCTTTATTGCTAGTAACCGTTTTATAGCCGTACGGAAGCTATTAACACTAGTAATGTGATATAAACTCCTATCTCTCCTGTTAGAACGAGGGCCAATGTATATGACTGGTCAATAATTCAAGTTTCTGTTGTATGATTTTTGACATAGCATTATATGTAAAATTGAATAGAATCTTATGCACTTCAAAAATGTGAACGTATATCTTGAGTGAGGTCAGGAGCGTAGCAATACTCAGATTAAGTGGAGTAGTACACGAATTCGAGACACATAGAGTGGAAGATGGGCATTACGGTCCAAGTATCCACAAGCTTTCTGGTACGCTATCAACTGGATAAATTACAACGACTGTTGTACAGTGATATTTTGTTTGTGTCATCCATAACCTGTTCACACTTCTTTTTGGTCAATCAGATACTGCCACGTCGCGTTCACGCATCGAGAAGCGGCTGTGAACCCGTTACCAGACTTAGACCCGAAAACACCTGAATCACTGCCTATAACTGATAAAGGTTATAGTTATATAGATATATAGATAGATAGACAGGGAGTGAGGGAGAGTAAATACGTATGTTCTTATCTCAGTATATGTTTATATGTGATGCTGACAGTTTTGTGCGTGCGTGCCAAAATAACCCAATCAAACACAAACCCTAAATGTCGATTCTTCGGGGGAAAAAAAGATACGTAAGTAAATCAATAAGAATTCTGGCAACTTTGTCTTCTTCTTCTTAAATTGTTAATCACGTTGTAATCTGATTTACTTTGAATTCAATATTATCTTGATTGTTCGTTTGCACGTGTGTGTTTGTATTTTGAAGGTAAAGTGTTTGCGATTGTGTATGTGCGTGTGTGTGTGCAATTCTAAATGCAGAAATATAGACAAGTTGGTGGATATGCGTGTGTGTGACAAACAGTGATTTCGAAAATGAGGTGAAAATTATCACGATCACATACACACACACATATATATATATATTATTGTGTCATCCACAGATTGCTGTTTCGATGTATTACATCTCTTCAGTGTGGCTATAGACTTTCCATTATCCCATCCAGTACTGCGAGGCGGAATTGAAACCTTCACATCAGACTCGGAGGCCGATATCCTACCTGTGGACAGTCATTAAGGCTGAATTTAAGCGATATATATCTATTCACACAGAAATTCCCCATCCATCAGTGTGCTCAATTCCTATGGAAAAGCATTGCGTAAGCTTACAATGGATGAGTTACCTCACTTCTCTGTGTGTGATAAAAGGAATTTTATTATGAGCTATATTTCGTCCAGCACCGGTGTTAACTAGAAGAAAATCGAACAGCCGACCATGTAAATGAATGAAGGAAATGGGCATCGTGCAGGACACGGACTTGAGTTCTGCAGGAAGCAGCCTTAACGCAGCTCTGCTCTAGTATCTAAGCTAACAACACTCCTGACGAGCAGTAGCCCGAGATAGCACACTTGAATTGATCACCTCTCTATTCTGCAGACGTTGGCAAACATATTTACATATATATATATGTGTGTTTGTGTTCCAACAATGCCGACAGTGTATATGATTAGATTGGACAGTTTATGTCCGACAAAAGGTGTTAATTGTAGAGATATATAATTAGAAACCATATTTAGTCTGTTACCGGTGTTAACCAGTAATAAGTCGAACAGCCGACCACGTTCGATTTGCTACTTATCAACACTTCATGATATACGTATATGAATGAATCATGAATCGATCCATACTCAATTGAACCCTGTGTACATGGTGCTTCATTTTAAAACTCCATTGCCCAGGCGGGAAGGCTATTTCGACCCGCCAACTAACAATTTCCAATGTCTTTGACAATCCCACTATCATTTTAACCACGTTGTATTTGGCTTGGACTTCAGGGCATTGATATGATGGGTTCAGCAGTGGGAAACGTGGATTCTTTAAAGTAGACCACTACATCTACCTAGGACAACGAATCTCCATGAGAACCTCAAAAGAAGAAGAAATCAAGCGAAGAATCACTTTGGAATGACAAGCCTTCGGCAGAGCAAGCTCAACTTTCAAGAACCAGATGATCCCAATAATCCTAAAAAGAAGAGTATACAACCAATGCATTCTCCCGATATTCACTTCTGGAGCTGAAACATGAAACCTAACCAAGAGACAGGCCTTCAAACTGAGAAGAATGCAACGTGCGCATGAGAGAATCATGCTCAACTTTACATGCAGAGAACACAAGACAGCACAGTATATAAGGAAGAAAAAGGGAGTCCGTCACATCATAGAAACTATTAAAAAACTCAAATGGCAATGGGCAGGCCATATTGCAAGAATTGCGGACAACCACTGGACATCATGACTCACAACATGGATCCCCAGAGATCATATAAGAAACCGAGGCCGACAGAACACAAGATGGAGAGATTAACCTGACAGATTCAGGAAATACTGGCTCTACAATGCCCATGGTAGGGAATCGTGGCGAATCCTGGGGAAGGTCTATGTCCAATGACGGACGTTAAAAGACTGGTGATGATTCAATTGTGAGATACTCTCAAAACTCACTGACCTTGATCGAAGCTTTCATTCAGTGTTGGATTCTTTTTTTATTTTCATAACTAAGACTTCCAAAACCGGGAATCTTTTTTACAGTTCACTTTGTATAACTTCTGAGAGTTATTATTGACCCCCACAAATTAGGAATTCACGTTCCCCACCACGCTCTGTTTCATACTAACACGCTAATGACCAAGTGAAATACAGCGTGCTTAAAATTGTGGAATTGTGGAAGACCTCGTCGAAAGCGCTAGGAATGGTAACACTTTTGTACAACTATCATCATCATCATCATCAGTTTTTTAACGTCCGTCGTTGGACATAAACCTCCCCCAGGATCCACCACATTTCTCTATCATGGGCGTTGAGGAGCCAGTATTTTCTGAATTTGTCTAGTTCATCTCTCAATCTTGTTTTTTGTCGGCCTCAATTAAGCATGTAGTCTCTTGGGATCCATATTGTGAGTCGTGATGTCCATCGGTTGTCTGTCATTCTCGCAACATGACCAGCCCGTTGCCATTTGAGTTTTCTAATGGATTCTATGATGTATCTGACCCCTGTTTTCTTTCTGATATATTGTGCAGCCTTGTGATCTCTCCATTAAGGTTGAGCATGATTCACTCATGTGCACGTTGCATGCTTTTCAGTTTGCAGTCAGTCTCTTTGTTAGGTTCCATGTTTCAGCTCCATAAGTGACTATCGAGAGAATGCATTGGTTGTATGCCCCTCTGTTTAGGATTATTGGGATCAAACGGAGAAACACCCTAGGATGGCAAGCTTTCGGCAAAACAAGCTCAACCTTCAAAATATACGTTCACTTGTGGGAAAACGAAAAATTAATAATGAATCAATAAAATGTTTTTTGTCCCCCTGATTGAGTTTTATTCCCTTCCAAAATATATTTGTATATTTTTGTCGGTAATAATCAGAGTATGCTAATATGTATCTCTTCGAATGATATATCAATATAGAGATAGGTTCGGTGAGAAAAGACGCTGTTTTCCATTAGAAAACCGTGAAACTTTATCAATGGTTGAATAGACCAATGCCTTCTGAAATTAGATGTTTAAAAAGTGCTTCTTAGAATCCCATAAAGATCTACAACACAACTGGACCTGATGTGGAATTCTGGTTCTGATCTCAAAATCAAAGTAAGACAAAATTTGATTTGATAAGTACACTCGCTGTACACACATACTCGCTGGGCCAACCTAAAAGCCAAGGGATTTTTTTTTAAAGACTGGGCGACCTATTCACCAAAGAGTACAAGGATGTAAGTTTGACTAAAATGATGTTGATCGACAAGTCATTTGGGGGGCTGGCAGTCCGAAGTTAGACAAATAGTGTCTAGTGTCATACAATCAATTAGATCAATGGTTAAGCATTGAGGGAAGTGTGTCATCGTATTGGGTTGTACGTCTAGAAATAGTGTTTGCACGTTGTATCAAATTAATGGTATTCTTGATCAAAGATTCATCTACAAGGTTTTCCTATGGGTAATATCTGGATTTGGGGTCCAGGAACTAAATTCAAAAGCGTGTTTAATTAGAATTTTATGATTAACATGGCTTCGATCATTATCAATTATCCTCATCCAACGATTCAGAAGCTTCATGAGACCATTTTTTGTGAGAGTCTTCCGGGAGGAAACGACAGTAGAGAGGATAGTTTCCCCATCTCCGTGTGTTCTAAAAATTAGTCCATCAATATGGTTCTATAAACTGGTATATGCAGTTATCAGGTGGAAACAAGATCACGAAATAAGGAGGGTGAGAAATTTCTCCTCGTGAAGTCTTCAATCTTTTCATGTGGTCTTCACCGAATGAGGCCGTGCTTCATGATGGAATGCATACTACACGCTTGCAATCGATCAACCTTGGCCTCTTTTCCTTCGAAGCAGTATTTGAACTCTATAACTGCTGACGATAGACGTCTGCTATAATGTTAATATTAACTACTAGCAAGTGAAGGGGAGAGCTCCAACCTGATCCCATCAAACACTATAAAACATATTATTTGGATTTAGGTCCGTTTTGGGTTGGGCTTAAGCCTGCTCGCCTCTGCTAAGCCATTGTCTGCACTGATTTATAATCTAGGAAAATATCTTATATAAATATTATATGTAAAGGGGAGATCAGTTCACGAGGATACAGAGAAGTGGACACGCCAATCCTTGCTTTATATTTAGCTTCTGTCATATCATAGAGAACCCATTTTTTTTAAGTATAGGCATCTTTCCAGATTGTTGCAGATGACGGTGAACTGTTGAATGGCTTGAATTCAGTCCTTGAGCTCATTTTTAAACCATAAAAGTACTGTTTCCATAGAATCCAGAAAAAAGGTAGGTAATCGTTCTACTCAACAGAATAGCCTGTTCGCGACAAGCTGAGGTCGCCATTTCGAAACCTATCAAATCGTTTTTAGCAAAAACTTTCATTTGTTAATCTAATAAATACCAGATATATTTTGACTTGCTCGTGAAGAAATTCTCCGTATACAAGTCTATCTTTAAGAGGAAAATTAAGTAACCAAATATGTTGAGATTTATTACCGTACAACCGTACAAACACGTTATCATTTAGTCATTTTAGAATAGTGAAAATCTCATTGGATCTATCGTTATCAGATTTTGGACACTGCTTATGTGAAGAACTGATAGAAATATTGGATAAGGTTATGCTACAATCTGTCTACGAACTTATGGGGCGAGCTCTATAATAATGGTCGGCTCGATTAACTCGGTAACAATTACACCACTGTGTGGTACTAAATATTTACTAAACTTATTAGTCTGGCACAGGGCTACAAATGTGGGGAGCGAATGTTGACCACTTCTTTTCGATGAATCAACTCCAAGCAAAAAGAGTAGACTATACAATTTTATTACAGTAAGGGTTACTTTAAATGTTCGTCGGTATAGACGTCTCTAAGTGTGTACATTGCGCCATCGAAAGTACTCGAGACCATCAGGTCGAGACAGGAAGTCTTCTTGTATATCCACCAATCAATCTCAATTCTTACCTCTATTCTGTGTCTGTTTATGTTCATATCTATTTAAGTAACCACCTATCTCATTCGTTCGTATCTATCTACATCTATATATCTATCTTAGTCTATTGCCATCTATGTCTATATCCATCTAATTGGTTTATACCCATCTAATCTATGTTAATATCCATCTAATTTATCTATACTCATCTAATCTATCTATCTATCAGCTCATAGCAATTTGTCTGTTTATATCCATCTAATTTATCGATCGATCTATCTCAGTCTGCTCTTATATATCTAACCTTGTCTGCCGTAGATTATTAACTCAGGTCATATACAATAATATATTAATTAGCAGTTCTTCACCTGTCTCTCGACACTTCCCGTCGACCGTGCTTATCCCTGGAGTCACGTTTGTAAATCTCGCGTGGTTCGCAGACGAGATCTTTGTGGGTGGATGAGAGTCAAATCACTAGATTACATAAATAAAATGAATGAATGTGGGCGGAAGGCCTAAAGTATTGGGTGGTGGCTTGTGGGTTAGCGGTCTTTGAGATTTGAGAGTGAGGTGTAGAGGGTGGAAGTGCGTTTAAACGTGTTTGGAGTTGTCAATAATATTTTGGGGGTGGCCGGAGCGGCATTTTCTATTATGAAAAGCCTGAGAACCGCTTGCTGTGTTATTACTGCGAACGGGTGAAAAACCAATATACGCCGATATTATTTATTGTATGACGTGTCCCTCAGGGTGCACACACCCGTACCCCAGACTTCATAACACATTGGCATACTACCTATTCTTTTATGTATATATATATATATATATATATGTGTGTGTGTGTGTGTGTGTGTGTGTATCTGTATGCGTGTGTATATGTGTATATCTATGTACATGTGCGTGTGTGTATCTGTATGCGTGTGTATATGTGTATATCTATGTACATATATGTGTGTGTGTATGTTTGCATATATATATATATATACAAACATACACACATATGTGTGTATATATATATGTGTGTGTGTGTGTGTGTGCATATATGTATATATGTGTGTGTATATATGTGTGTGTGTATATATGTGTGTGTCAATCTGGCCTATCAATTTAGAGTGAATAACATTATCGTAATGTTGATGATAATATTAATTGGAATAGAATAATAGACGTTCAATAACAAAAGCCAATCATATTTGTCATTTTTTTCGAATTTCTGTGTATTTTGAATTGGCCAAATATTTCCTTCGATTTATTGTGTGAAAAATGGACTTTTCAGTATTAACTTTAGTGAACAACATATTAACCATTATTTTCTGATATCTTACAATCAATTCCACAGTTCCATCCCCACAGAACATTTTTTTTTCAAGTAAAAAGCTGTTCTGGGTGTATTTAGAACTCTTCATGTCCTTTCAATAAAAGAATTCTATAAAAACCTGAGTAAATGGTTATCTGAAGGTACGTTACATACTGTATGTGATAGATGAATGGGAACATCCCTGTAAAACAAAAATGTTTTTTGTCCAGTCATCTAAGAAACATACGGTCTAGCGTTATTCAGATGGAATATAATACCCTTTTCCATTGAAGATTTCTGGACAACACTTTTTGTTCATTGTAGTCTTCATTGGGTCCAGTTGAAAGCAGCATTTGTAAGAATCAATCCTTTGCTTTTCTGGGACGAGATCGTAGAAAAGGATTCCCTTCCAGTACCGCCATATATACTGCATTGCGTTCTTTGGATGAAGAAACAAGATATGAAGATGAATGGACGGGAAAAGCAAAAGAAGAAAATATAATCTAGTACGACTATTAGGACAAGAATAACAATGATGATGTACGACAATCAGTCGTCAGCAACGACCCAACGATTAGGACCATGAAAGGAGGGCTGGGGATCCGAAGGGACTTACTATCACTCAGCCTTCACCGATAACCACTAGGTAACTGGTGCGAAACTGCAAACCACAGCATTGCTCCGGACTGTGAAAGTTTTGATGAAGGCTGGAGACTTGAGGGGACTTGCTGTCAACTCAGTCTTCAGCGACGCCCACCAGCCAAGGGATATAAAAATTCAAATAATTATTATTATTATTATTATTATTATCATCATCATCATCATCAAATATATATAAATATGAATATCAGGAACTGGTTCAGGAACTGAAGAAGGTGTGAAACATGAAAGTCAGGGTAGTACCAGTAATAGAAGGTGCACTCGAAACCCTATCAAAGACACTGAGAATGAGATTGGAGGAACTGGGGATAAGAGGAAGGATTGACACTGTGCAGATGGTAACACTACTAAGGACTGCACGAATACTGGGGAGAGTTCTGGAAGTATGAAACCTACGATCCTTAGCTATTAGCAATGGCCTAACAGCCAAGAAAAAAGCACGGCGAAGGCTGAAAAAATCACAGCGCTGCTGTGACAGGAAACCTGAGGAGACTTACTGTCACTCATTCTCCAGCAATAACCACCGGGCAACTTGTGTGAAGCCATAACCCACAGCACTGTTGTGGACTGTGAGAGCGTGAAGAGGAGAGCTGGTGATTTGAGGAGACCCTCAGTCACTCAGTCCCCAGTGGTGACAACCAGGTAACTGGTGTGAAAATTCAGATAATAATGATAACGATAATAATAATATTATGTCTATGTCACTCAATAGAAACTAGATGCTGTTTTGGGAGTGACCAATTGAAAAATTCGAAAAGGGGGCCATCACTGAATATTGAACCAATTTGGCATAAACTTAGATTGTAACTTGAACCCCACTAAGAGAACCCATCTAGTTCTCAGTCCTGCAGCTCCATTGATGCGGCCTATACGCACGATATATACTTGCATTGCCACCCACAGTAGGTTAAAAACTGAAGAAACCTACGTTGACAATTTCGGTGACAGTTTTGGTTGACAGTTTCTGATGACTAATGGTAAATCCTCACTAGAAGCGATGACATAATGCCTCATCGCACACACAAAATGAATGAAGACAATAACTTTTAACTATTACGTGGTTAAGTTTTTACCGCTTAGTTAATACTCGCTCAAAACGATTTTACTTGTTTTCTTCATTCTTTATCGTTTATGACAAGAAACATATTCAAGCTGAATGAAAATTGATTCAGACATTTTAAGAAGTAGGGGAAGGAACAGTGACAGAAATTCATCTGTCCAATTGTGTGATATGGTTGTAGGGAGGGAGGGAAATCCTGCATCCACCACAAAATTTAATTACTTTTTTTCCGTAGCCCACAGTTGCCTACAGGTCTGCAAAGTAACGTTGAAATTGACTCAAATTTTTTTGAGATATTATACATGAAGAACGTATAGCTACACAGCGGAGTAACAGTCCTTGGATTCAGTGCAAAATTCAATTACAATAAATGATGATAGTAATCATCTTTTAACGTCCGTCGTTGGACATGGACCTTCCCCAAGATTTGCCAAACCTCACTATCGTGGCCACCGTGGAGTCAATACTTTCTTAATTTGTCTAGCTCGTCTCTCCATCTTGTATTCTGCCGGCCTGTTGTGGATCGTGGTGTTAATCAGTTATCTGCCATTCTTGCAACATGACCTGCCTATCGCCATTTGAGTTTTCTAATAGATTCTATGTCTCAGACTCCCGTTTTCTCCCCTATTTATTGTGCTGTCTTGTGATCTCTCAACGTGAGGTTGAGCATAATTCTTGCATGTACGTGTTTTGCAGGTGAGTCTCTTGTTTAGGTTCCATGTTCCAGCTCCATAGGTGACTATCAGGGGGATGTATTTGTTGTGTACCCTCTTTTTGAGGACTAATGGGATCTTCTTGTTTTTGTAGGTTGGCCTTGCTCTACCGAAAGCTTAATATTGTAGGGTGATTTTTCGCTTGGTTTCTTTTTCTTTTGAGGATTTCATGGAGATCGGTTGTCCTCGGTTGACAGTGATGATGATGACGAAATTAAAACACAATAATCATAAGGATATTCAAGGGAAGTCATTAATATTGTTGAAAGGTGGTGATATGCATTCATCCAATTTCGCTGAAACTTTTATTTTCATTTCGAATACTTTTATCAAATTCGACTCTGGTTCCGTTTTATTTAACATTTGTGGATTTTTAGAGACCATCCACACATTTTATTAAGAATTATTTATTGTCAGCAATGAAAAATACCCTTTTACATAATAACCATAAAAAATAAATAACCCGACGATTTGAGTAGCGAGGATACGCGCTGAGGTGATGAGTAAATTGATTCCGTTAAAGATTAAGCGATAATCTCGCTCCAGTCCGGATTACCATAAACGCCAGCCCCAGCGTAGTGGTCTGCTTTCATCAGAACGGCCATAAAGATCTCAACTCTAAACGCAGACCGGTGTATAGTTACGATGTTTACGATGATTGAAAGGCCGCCGGACCAATTAATCTGGCCGATGGCTCACGGTTTCAGTTTACGATCATTTGGTGTATGAATGGTTGGACTGTCTGTCGAACTATCAACAACGCCGCCTCCTCAACAGAGGGAAGACGTGGATAAGGTGTTGCTGACTGGGATAGTTCGGTTTATGGGTAGGTCAATAGTTGGAATCGGTGGGTCTTGAATTATGAGAGCTTCCTCAATCGTTTTGGTATTATTCTGTGACAAACGCCTCACTGGACTTCGTTTTTTCATTATCATCTACTCAAACATACATTCAGGTACATAGCAACAATCACGTAATTATTTCTCATGTATTGACTTTTCTGTTTTGCTTATACCAACCGTTTTTTCCTTACTTTCTTTCTTTCTATCTTTTTTTCTTCCATAGAGTATTGTCCATAAATGAGTACAGCCCATGCAATTTCTTTCATAGTAATTTTTTTTTTCTTAGTAAAACACAGTAAGATTCTCCTCCATCTCCAGGTAGAGTATCACCTGCAAATGAGTACACCCTGCCATTTTTGTTGTTGTTGTTGTAGTTTCGTTTCTTTGCTTTTTATAGAAAGTCAATTTTCTTCGGAGCAGAATACAGCCGGGTTCTCCTCCAAGTAGACTACTGCCCACAAATGAATACACCCCTACCAGTTTTTTTTAAGTTGAATCAATTTTCTCCTAAACCAAGCACAGCAGGATTTTATTATTCGTAATGGTTCGTTAAAGAACAAAAACGGATATATATATATATATATATATATATATATATATATATATATATATATATATATATATATATATATATATATTCTAGAAAGCTCTACTGCTTCAAATGCTAAACCATTTCAATTTTTTGTGTCACTTCAGTTACTTATTTACAAATATCTGTTAATGTAATTCATGTACTTTTATTCAGTGTTTTTTTTTTAGCGTCTTACATATAATTTGTTATTAGGGTACTATGTGTAATTTTTCACTTGATGGGATCCTAAGTTGTTTACCATTAAACTATTAAAAACAAAACAGTTATACTTACATAGCACTCCAGTAGTGTTGATCAAGCACCACTATCTATCTCTCTCTCTCTCTCACTCTCATATATATATATGCACATAGTCTGCTCGGATAGTGCAATGGTTAGCACGTCGGCCTCACGCACAGGTCCTGGGTTCAAATCCTGGTATGACCGAAGGGTGCAAAACTCTCCCTCAGGACATTTCACAGTGCATTCAGAAGCTAACTGGGTACATTAAGCAGATTAGGAGGTATCCCTCCGTTGGATTTGCATCCCGTCTTGAGATTTGCAAGGATCGCTAAGCTGATTCATGCAGCAAAAACTGGGGATTTGTCACTGGATGCCATACTTCATTGGAGATTTCTCTCAAGGGGCGCAACGCACTTAACATAAAGATGTTGATAGGAATTTCCTTTAACTTGGACGCAGGTTCGTTACTATTTTATTACAATGGAAAAAGACATAGCTGATACAATTCTGAGGAATGGATACCCGAGTGAGGCTAGCGTATGATGCTATCAATTCAGCTACCATGTGACTAATGAAATTTACCATCCTCTTATCCTTGAGACTACACCCTTTATGAAATACCCTGTGCTTTCATGATCTACCCTCTTGTCTTTAAAGTTGCACCCTTTATGGAATACCCACTTTACTATATTGCTTTCATCATATTCAAGCTGTACGAAATCTCAGACGAAAACAGACCCTCCATATCGGGTGTATGGAATCTAACATCATGATTTTTGGTTTCTTCCTCTTTTTTTCCTTCCATCTCTTTATTAGAAAGCATCAACCAAAACTGTCACCGAAACTGTCTACACAAACTTCATTTTTTATTTGATCATCCCCAACTAGGCATGCTGACAAAAGGCACTGGTCGCATGATGGTTTCTATTGAGTGACTAACTAGACCTGCTTTCATATTTCTTTATTTCTTTCCGTCTTTTTCCCGTTCTCTCTCTCTACATCATCTTCAGTACGGCACCACTATCTCCGTCGTACACTTAATTCTTTTATTTCTGGCTGGGATGGCTTATCGTTTGGGATGGCTGGAATGGGAAGTATCGCTGCAGTCATGGCTACGAACCATTCTTCACAATTGATTAACATACCAGATTTACGACCGCTGGGACTGGCCTGTGTTTATTAATCGTATATTTCGAAGATGACTTTGTCTAAGTGAAATTTTATCTCCGCCTGCATGATCGCAGGGTGTTTAGAATCTTCCATTTTATCAACTGTCGGTTTAACGTATTTGCAAGCTGTTGCTCATCGGGTAGATTTACCGTTTCTTCAGTTATTACCCGGGTAGGCACGACCTAACCCTTTCAATACTAACCTATGAAGATGCTTATTGCCTGAATTTTTTAAAGGCAATAAAAAAAAAATCTCGTTTGTTTTTGTTTTTTTTATTTGATAAGGGAGCGTTTCTTTTATTGAATGGAAGATAATTCGTTATTTTTAGGGACTTCCCATCGTTGGACATAGACTTCCTAAAGATTCGTCACACCTCTCTAGCATGGGCGTTGTGGGACCAGTACTTTCTGAATCAGTCTAGTTCGTCACGCCATCTTACTTTCTATCGGCCACGATTTCGCAAATGATCTCTGGGGATCAATGCTGCGAGACATGATATTCAACGGTTGTCTTACATTCTTGCAACATGTCCAGCTTATTGCCATTTGGGTTCTAATGGTTTCTATGATATCTAAAACTCCTGTCTTCTCTCAAATATACTCTGCTGTCTTGGGAACTCTCCGTGTGATTTTGAGCATGATTCTTTCCAGTGCCCGTTGCATGATTCTCAGTTTGAGGGTAAAAATTTTGGTTTGATTCCATGTCACACTTCCTATTTGATTCTTTTTAAGACTAAGATTTTCTTATTCTTGAAAGTTGAGCTTATTTCACCCAGAGCTTTGCCATCTTAGTATGATTCTTCGCTTGATTTCTTCTTCTTTTGAGGATTTCATAAGAAATTTATCCCTTGACTGATGAAAAACGCATGATTTGCAGATTACTTGTCTGTGTCTTTCCTGTTCAGTTGTGCAATGCAAATTAATTTATGTAAGGGTTTAATACTAGGATGACGTCAATCTTGCTGCTGTTGCAAAAGCGATTTACTTTATGTTTCGTGATACATAATAAGAAATCTATGGGATATATATATACCAGCTGTTATAGAAACCTCGGAATATATATGATGTATGTCCTAGGAGTTCGGAAAAGTTTGATCAAATGACTCGAGTTTGCTGTGTCTTTGAATATGGCACGGAAAAGCTCCGACGTTTCAAGCCTTTAAGTGTTAGACATCGGCATGACACGAATATCTCCAAGTGGAAGAAAACACCTTAAAACGTATCGGAAGGCAAACCTTTAAGACAGAGTAGCCCTATTACGTTGTGTAATGCATGCTTTTATTCCTGACCACTAACAATCCCTTTGCACCTGATTTTCCATGCATTTCTATCGTAAAATGATTCTTGGGGAATTCATTTGATAAAACTTCTTGCAATGTACTTACATTGAACATACAATAGCTCTATTCTGTTGATGTTGCTTGCAATAT
Source organism: Thysanoteuthis rhombus (assembly GCA_963457665.1). NCBI lineage: Eukaryota > Metazoa > Mollusca > Cephalopoda > Oegopsida > Thysanoteuthidae > Thysanoteuthis > Thysanoteuthis major. The sequence goes on along the minus strand of OY735214.1, from coordinate 41,840,566 downwards.
TTCTTGACTACTGACAACTCTCTTCTTCCAGATTTTCTATCGTAAAATCAAAAGTAACACATCTGCATTAAACACGTTAGAGCCTGACTCCATTAAAAGGTTTTCCTCCATTTTTTTCTCTTCTGACGATACCTTTGTTGGGTCATCCAATATTTTTTCCAAACACCAGAAATACTCAGTTTATCGGAACAGAAAATGACGAAAGAAAATCGCTTGCATTGCTATCAAGTCCCTTGGTTTGACAAAAATGAGAAAAATCTGTAGTTTCCCCTTAGCCGAAAAAAATGATATTTTTTTCATTACTAGTTGTTGAAACCGGAAACACTCGCGTAGAAGTCGATCTCCTCAGTTCTGGCATGCAAGAGAAAAATTTGTTATTTCCTTTAAATAGTATTCAAAATCCTTTGACAAAGTTCAATAATATACGCATATGCTATTCCAAACGAAGAATAGACGACTCCTGACAAACATATACGTCATGTGCTGCCAATTTCTTCGGAACCAAAATGGCACTGCCAGTTGTAACTGTTCAGACGTTAATAATTCCCAAGCTAGTCCTTATTTATTGATCATAAACATCCCAGGCACGTCTGCCAATCTTGCATTTAATTTGCTTCCTATCGAAAACAATGCATAAGGAATACATATAGAGTGTCTTTCGATAACAGATTTCACTTCTGTAATTGTCAAGTCGACCTTACGTACTGGCTTTGTGAGAATTACCTTGTAGAAATCACTGAAAGCCGAATAACAAGTCTATTTCGTCGTTACAACACTGCTCTTAGTCAGATTGCCGTCCTTAACACCGTTCTGACTGTTTTGCTTTGTATCGTTCTCCCGGCCCATCTTCTATTCAAGAACTAGGTACGGTTACCAAGAACACAAACAATTACGGAGAGTAATCTCGACAGTATTTCTGTGCTCTTATTTCTGTTTGTGAAACCTGAGATCCGCCAATAGCAGCACCTCCACAATTAACATATGCATGTCTTTCTATTACACGATGATTTTTTCTGACGAGTCTCCTCATTTTTGTTTTGTTTTTATTACAACAATTCGGCTCCACTACTGCCGTATTTGTTCACATGTGCAAAGTAAAATCCTATTTGATTAGCTGTCTATTCTCATCAAGGCAGCGTAACCGGTTCTCGAGATCGTCTAAATGGTTGGATGCCGTAGAATCAGAGTAGAGAAGAAACAGCACTGCAAACCTGATATTTCCTCCGATGACCAGTTCTTTCCCTGCATTCGATGTTGAACAATTTGTCTATCCAGCTTAGGTTTTGTCAGCCACCGACGGTCCAGCGATTGACGTGGAGTCCCCTCTTTTGAATCTTCATCCACGAGACCAAGCCCTGATATATATATATATATATATATATATGGGGGTGTTTGCCTGTGAGAAAGATATCATATTCCTATATGTGTACATCGCTAGACTTCATTCGTCAATGGCTGCCATTATCGTATGTGCAGGCTGGTTACTTGAGTTGATCATATGAGAGTGGCTTGCTCATATACCTATTCACCTGATATCCTCTGTCTGCTTTTATATTTCATATCAATCTTGTCACCGATATGCCATAAAAGCATAAAATCGTACTCAGGGAGAGTTGGTTTTTAGCCTATCCCGAAAGCGTTCGTGCGAAAATGATACAAGCATTTCCAACCTGTATTCTGAGCTGATGATGATGCCACGCTCCTCACTTCCGAATAGGTCCACCATCCGATTATTTATGCGCGAATGCACCGACTGGCTCTCTCATGTGAGACGTCCTTTCCGGATTAGACAATAAACTCGTCGTTCTATAGCGATTGTCGAAAACACGTTGTTCTGACAGCAAAAACAACAAATCAGAAAAATAAGAAGTCGTAAAATAAAAAAAAACGACTATTTTATGAATTAAAAAGGAAAAAGGATAAGAAGCTACTTTAGCGTAAACCACATAAAAACAGAGTGAACTGGATTTTTAATCTTCCATCTGAAAGTAAGGGGAGGAGAAAGGAAAACTATTGCCTCTCTTACGAAATGAAAAGAAGTGAAATAAAGCGAGAATAGTTGTTATCGGTCTAAGTGGTCTTATTAACGCTGGACTATTTTCGTTAATTGGGGGTATTATTCCGCACGTGTAGCCTATTCAAATTTCGCCCCATCACTCACACTTAAATTGCTGGCGGAGGTGAGAGAATCTCTATCTTTTTTTTTTTTTTTTTTTAAACTAATTCCTGCGTCGGTCTTAATCAACTTCGGATTCATTTTTTGTTTGTTTTTTTACTTTTATTCCCAATGTCTTTTACACTTGTTTATCATCGGATTATTTTATTTTGTTCCTCCAACTTTCTTATCTTATCTTTTAACGATTCTCGGATATTCAATCATTTTTCAAGTCAATTGGCTTTCAGTCGAATTTTCGGAACACAAAATAGCAAACGCCAGTTTAATCGTCAAAAATTATAAAATGGCGTTATCAATTTGAGAGAACTTTTCGGACGATCGAATTCCTCATTTCTTTCTTTTTTTTGTGTTGTTTACACGACTTTTCAGCCGATCCATTCAACGGCTTTCTTCAAGTGAACCGAATGTTATCTTGGTGAACAGAAGTTGTTTTTTTTTTTGTCTTGGGGTTTTTGTTTTTTTTTGTCTTCGATAGGATCAACGTTTATAATGTAGAATTGGGGTGTTTTTTTTTCTTTCCCTTATTAAGCTTAGATTTCCATTCCTTGTCTCTGGTGAGCGGCAGAAGCCACATAAGTTGAACCCTGCATTTGTCAGACTTATACACTCAGCTGACAAGTTAGTATACGCTGCCACTTTGATTTTTCACAATTTTCAATTCTTGAATTTTGATAACCCCTCTCAAAACTATAGACGGGGTTATTATTGTTCGATTATTTCAACATATACTATTGCTGTTGTTCTGAAGGTTGTTGTTTTTTTTTAATGAAAATCGTAATTACTCATATTGTTTTCACCTAGGCTTCTATCTTTGAATGCTGGTTTTGACTTCCAGTCACAAAGACTAGACCTTATCTTTCTCCTGTTTTCTCTATAGGATGTGAATTACACATTGCCGTTTAGCTTTCCAAAAATAGGACAGGTGTTGAATTTGGGACTGTGCTTTAATGATGATGATGATAATAGTAGCGGAAGCAAAAATTATTCTGGAACCGCTGATGAGATATCACGCGAGAAATTTCTTCGTTCCCTACAGTGTACTTACTCTGATAGTGAATCAAACTGCGACAAATCAAGGCGATTCATAGATGATGGTGGATGCTGTGAAAGCAATAATCGTTGCCCTGTAATGGCTGACGTGATGGCTCTGGCGAGAAATTTATTTGTTCCAGATTTTCTCACCCTGACAGTGAATCGGACTGCAATTCAAGAGACTTTGGGAATGAAGGAAGTGGAAGCAATGATTGTCAGGATGTTGCTGATGAGATATCTCGTGATAAATTTATTTGTTCTGAGATATTACTGTTGCTGTGAACTGGACAGTGATGGCAGACAATGCAGTGATGAAGGCAGTGAAATCAATGATTGTCCTGGAGTGACTGACGTGATATTTCGTATAAGGTCAAAACCATAGCCTTCTGTACTTGTTTAATTTACACTACTGAAACTAAGCCAACTTGGGAATCACTTCATATGGCACATTGCAATCGAAGGAGCATCAGACAATCTATTGACCATCGTTCTACGATAGCAGGAGCGATGTTAATAAAACGTACTAATCTTCCAATTTTAAGAAAAATTTCCAAATACAGGTTTTCCTCGGTTCCATATGAGAACGGTTAAGCAATCATCATTTATCTATTTGGGAGAACTCATGGGCATCACAAACCCCCACGGGTAACACTCTTCGATGTCTGACATTTATACGTTAAGCCTGGAGTCCTTATGAACTCTTTTACGATCTTCTGATACACATCTTTCTTATAGAAACTCAAATTGAATTGATATAAAGCATAGATGTACACAGACACACTTCAAAGCCATAGCGGCTTGACGCCTCTTACAAGCAAAGAGGCGTAAAGTTAATTTTCGTAAAGAGGGGATAGTTACATTTATATATGTGTGTGTGTGGGTGTGTTACAAATCAGGCTAGCAATATAACATAATATTATAGTGTTTCGATAATATAGAGCTACTTCTGAAATATCATAGATTTATTTCATAGAGTGCTCGATACATACAACTTTTTACTCATGAAGTTAGGTTGTTTTAGAGTAGAGCTGAAAATGAATAGTAGAATGTGGATTCACTACACAAACTAGCTCAAGTTTCTGCCCTCTACGGGCCTCATTCACCTGATGAAGCCTGAAGAGGGCAGACACATGAGCTAGTTTGTACAGCAAATCCACATTCGACCATATATATATATATATATATATATATATATATATATATATATATATATATATATATATGATCTCGAATATCATCACTACGTTGCAGAATAATCAGTTTGTTTTGCTGAAAACCCAAATTTAATCTTTGAAACTTCCAACTGAATTTATTCTTGGTTGAATATTTAGAATTTTCAATGTTCTGGAAAATGATTACGATTTTGAATTCCAACCAATTTGAAACAGAAAAATTAAATGCGAAGGAAAATGAATGAGATAGGAAAGAAAGGAAGTATATATATATATATATATATATATATATATATATATATATATATATATATATATATATATATATATATATATATATATTCCTTGTCCCGCTTCCACCCAATCCTAATCCTTACCCTGAGTTTGGGACCAGGAACAAGTTATGCGACAGAATTAAACAACAGGGTTGGATTTTAAAATCATTAATGATGTAAACAATAATAATGACAATAACAACATTAATGAATTGTTGACTACTGTTGAATAGTACTTAGCAAAGATATCAAGCTACTATTGAAAATTCCGTCGGGTCTTGTTGCTAGTATGGCGTCGATTTGCTATGATCTTCTCCTTTTTAAAGGAAAAGAGGTACTTTCTCCTCCCTCTCAGAGCTGGAAGTTGTAGATAGCCGTGCAGTCAGAGGGGCTGAGTCGCAGACAGCCATTCTGCCATTCTTCTTCATATGGGCGATAGGAACCTATGGCTAGCTCAGGCATCTGCCAACTACAGGAGTTTCTCGACCTGTGACTGAACCATTGATCAGCCCTTCAGTCGGAACACTCCCACAAAGGGACAGCAAACCCCCAGAGCTTGTTTGCATCTACCATGAAGAGAAACCTCTGCCAAATCTAAGACATCAGAGATCTGCTCCTATTGGTGCCACCTCAGTGAACCATGAGATTCAAACCTTTGGTTTAAAGGGTGGGTTAAACCTGGGCAAACCAACCACTCCATTGCCCGTGCTGGAGGGTTATTCTGCTCACGGGCCCTGCTGTCTATAGGTCTACAGCTGCGGAAAGCCATTCCAACAATCTTGGTCCACGAACCCACGCCGTTCGTTCATTCATCTATATACATTACACACAACACACACATATATATATGTATACATACTTATGTACACACACTCACACATATATATATATATATAAAAATATATATATATAAACATAAGTACACATGCACACATACATACACACACATATATATATATACGTGTGCGTGTATAAAGAGAGAGGTAGGTGGAGACACAAGTATAGATTCGGCCATCAATTCGACTGAAAGCAAATTGTAAAAATATATTTCAGTTGATTAAACAATTAAAAAATAACTTTTGAATAGGCATCACATCACTGCCATCTGTTTATTATTATTATTATTATTATTATTATTATTATTATTATTGTTGTTGTTGTTATTGTTTTTTCTTCTCCTCTGTCTCCTCTTTTTCAATGACAGCAGTCAGTAGGCTGTGCCAAACGCAATCCGGGCTTGCGTGGCATTTTCTCGAAGGAGAAAAAAAAATGTTACAGATCGCTTCTGGTGATGCAAATGGCTGTGATTGGCGAGAAAGACGAAAACGAGGCCGTTGGACAAAGAACGTAACCTTTCCGGTAGACTGCTTACAGTTCCGATTCATTATTTTGCATTTTTCTACTGTCGACTGCAGCAGCCTGCTGCTGCTGCTACCCCAGCCACTTCCCATCGATTTCTACCCCACTTCATCCTCCAGCAAGATGTCTTCTTTGCTGTCAAAAGCTTCTGTGGTCACTGAAGCCGAAATTTCGAAAATAAGCCAGTGATATTATTTTATAACAATTGGAGACCAGTGGCGTAGTGCTGGTGGGAATGGAGTTCCCTAACTTTTGAAGGGATGTGTTCTTCCTCTCTATATATATCACTGAAATTCGCTGAAAAATTCGCTGGAGAAATAGACAGTGTATGTCCACTAGTTAATTCCACGTGGTCTCAAAACGTCTCTAAGATTTCTTAAAGTAGAAGCATCAGGCTGCCCTACGTTCCTTCACATTTCAGCACTATACCACTGCTGGGGACTGGCTACCTCTTATTTGTGAGCAGAGATCGAGAGAACGGTAACGAGTAGGAATTTCATTAGTTTTTAAATCACGATTTTCCACGTTAAATTCTGTTGTTTTTCTTTTATTTTGTTTTTCAGTTTTATCTTGGGGTACTTTTTTTACATGATAGAAAATTATGCTAAATGAAAGATTCACTATCGTGATTTCATTTTTTTTTTGTACATACAATGTAAACAAAGACATCATTCGTTGTTATTTGAGAGTTGAGCCTTTGGCAACGATGGTGTCAACCCACAAAGTTGGACTCATTATCAAGTATGGATTCAGTTAGAACATAGTCCTGCTCGAGCTGGTGATAACATCCACAAACCATTCTGAGTGAACACCCCAATGATGTGAACTGTTCAACGTTGGTTCAGTAAGGTTTTGGCCAGCATACAAATAATAAACTACGAGGTAGGTCCAAGCATGTTCTTATTGGTGGAAAATTATCGACAGCAGTTGCCAATAACTACAGTTCGAGCACTTTCTGTTGACTTTAGGGCTTCAACATTGATCATACCACGTTATATCAAGGCAATGGGAAAGCGGAAAATCAATTAAATGAAATGTTCCATGACAGTGGGGACCCAACACCTCTCAGCTTACTGCATCTAAGCTTGGAGAATTCGGATATGAAGTCCTGCAGCATCCTCCATATTCACCTGACATTTCTACAACAGATTATCATCTTTTTCATTTTGAACTTCATATCCATGCCAGAAGGTTCAATAATAGGGAAGCCATAGTTAGTACTTCCATTGATTTGTGAACACAAAATCTGAAGAATTTTATAGCGATGGTATGCTATGATTATTATTGTTCTGACTATCCTCATCTTGGTTGTTTTCCATACAACGTTTCGGCCGTTGTACTCTACGGCCTTCATTAGGTATCATCTGGTAGGTGTGGAGGAAGTAACGAACCGAACCCTTTACTTGACCGACGGGGGTATATAGACCGCACTCCCCTCTTGGCAGTAGTAGTATTTTTCGAATTATTATTATTTCACACTAGGATTGAACCTAGAACCATTAGATTACTTGCAGTAATTCTGTCCGACTCTCTAACCACTACGCCATGTGTACCAGATGGAGGCCATAGAGTACAACAGCCGAAACGTTGTATGGAAAACAACCAAGATGAGGATAGTCCGAACAATAATGGAGATAATAATAATACCTCATCTCAAAAATTCCGAGAAACATTTGAGGATCGTTGGAAAAAAAAGTTTATTGCTTAAAATGAATCATATTTTGATTAAATATTTATCATTTTGTTGTTTATATCATCCTTCATCTTTCTATTCAAAAAGTTGTATTTAATATACAACAGCCCCATTGTACGCCTTGTTTTCTTGTAAAATCGATATTCTTTCATGAAGCGTTATTTAATATTGATTTTTTACTAGTATTTCTCTCATCTTATTTCTGTTGATTTTTGTTGCAACCACCGCATCGCCATTCTATGATAGAAGTGAAGAACAGAAATAAGGAATTAGCTGCTGAAGATACTGAACTCTTTTCCCTTATTCTTAAGAGTCTTTCTATGTCAGCGCTTAATTATCATTATCATCAGTCTTTTATCGTCTGTCGTTGGACAAGGACGTTCCCTAGGATTCGCCACATCTCTTCATCGTGGGCATCGCAGTGCCAATACTTTCAGAACCTACCTAATCAGTCTCGCCATCTCATATTCTTCCGGCCTCGGTTCCGCGTTTAATCTCCCGAGATCCACGGTGTGAGTCGTGGTGTCCATTGGTAGTCTGTCATTCTTGCAACATGACCAGCCTGACTCAGACTTCTGTTTTCTCCTCAATATACTGTGATGTTTTGTGGTCTCTTCGCATGAAGTTGAGCATCATTCTTTCATGTACACGTTGAATGGTTCTCGGTCTCTGTAGGTTCCATGTTCCAGCTCCATACATGACAATCAGGAGGATGCGTTGCTTTTATACTCTTTCAAGAGCTGATGGGATTTTCTCGTTCTTGAATGTTGAGCTTGCTCTACCGAAGACTTGCCATCCTAAAGTGGTTCTTCGCTTGATTTCATCTTGGGTTCCATGTTTCAGCTCAGTTTGCGAGCGTGCGAGTCTGCACTGATTACTAATTCAAATTCAGCCGTATGGTTGTATCATTTACATCTCCTAACGCCATTTTCGTCCATCTTGTTTCTTCATGTGTTTTTACACTCCGAGTATGAGATAGAGCATTGTCAATTACCATTCATTTTTTGTCTGGTATTATTTCATTTAATTTCTGTTGCCCTATATCGCAAGCCCTGGGCCATGATTCTACAATCGTCGAGTGAGCAGCATGGGTTGTAAATGAAGAATAAAACCTCCGGCGATATTTGAACTCGCATTCCTCATGCTTGGGAACTTGCCTTTTCGTGACTGCTTAATCAAAGATGGTACTTCTTTTTTTTTTTTTTAAAAAGTCTCTTTGGTCACTCAATAGAAACCGTCATGCGACCTACGTCTTTTGGCAGCATGTCGTGTTGGGATGATCAATTAGAAAAATTTGAGAAAAGGGATGATTGATTGATTAAGTACTTCTCGCCTTTTGTTGAGCAATGATCACCAGAACAAGTCCAAATTTTAAAAAAACAAGTGTGAATGCTCCCGGGTAAAATTAAGGGACCAATCTAGCATAAACGTACATTGCAAATTGAATCGTCGACTATAAACCTATTTAGAGTGGGGGGTCCAAAAAATCACTTTTCTAAACACAATAAGGAGTAAATGTTTAAAATTTCAGCCCTCTAGTTCTATCGCTTCATGTAAGAAGCAATAAAATCTTGTGAAAGTTCGTTTCTGTAAACTGCTCTTCTGGGGGTACACTCCCACCCATTGAGAAGGTTAGGATTTGTCCTGACACCTTAATAACAATGGTCACAGGGTCTGGACAATCTTTATCGTTGCCCACTCGTACACGTGAGGAAACCCACAATAAGTATGACCTTGTGTCGTATTTGCCTTCGTTTAGAGGCAAATAAATCTCCTCCTTTTACTTCCTAAAGAAAAAAGGCCAGCCGGACAACACAGAAATACTTACGGAAAATTTGCATGTTTAAGCATCCCTTAATAAGCGTGCAGAGTTGGCCTAACAGTTAGCAGCATGGTAAATAGAATCAATGAACCTAGTTCGAATTCAGACCGAGTTAGTTTGTTTCAACTTCACAGTAATGTTTTTCCCAGGGAAAGGCGTGAATCCGCTCGTCCCAAAGATAACTCTCTGCTACTGATACAATGAAATCCATTGCCACCCTACCCCTTGTTCCTTGGAGACATTGACTTTGCCATTTAACCTCATAGTCTCCAAAAATGCATGGTACTCTGACTATCTACGAGGAATAATTTGATATTATCATCTTTTTTTTTTAAGCGAATGCATATTGTTGGTCGGAATCCAGTCTGAGACTGATGAAATACTGTAAAAATATAGCGATTTCATAGCTTGATACAACTTTTAATGTAATGTGTGACGTAACTCAACATGGGGTATTGGAGCAGCACATATGATTTTATCATGAGTGCGTCAAGAGCAAAATAGTCTCCTAGAATGTTTGCCAGCCACGGCTATAGAGCACAGTATGGCCTACTACTTACTCAAGGTTGGGAGAAGAAGAAGTTGATTTATGTATTCCCCTTGGCCATTAGTACGAAGTGAACATAAACTGTCTCGGGCGAATTTGAAGTCGGCTCAACGAGACCACTCTCAACGCTGCTAACCATTCGGCTACCCTTAATATTTTTTAGCCACGGTGAAACAATGAAGAAGCAGTAGCAATTCAGCTTGATTGGGGAAAATCGGATTTATCGACTTTATTCACACGTTTATTCTCGTGAGATTGCGTGCCTGTCGTGTTGTGGCAAGTAAAATATTTTCGCAAACCATTGTTACAAAGTCTATTTTTCAATGAGCATTTCGTTACAGTTGTCTCGTTAATACGTACTCATAGGATATATATTTGGTAAACTTTGCTTCCTCTGGCACAAGGCCAAGAGGATTTATATTAATAATAGCCTGGATTACAATCGAAAGAAACTAGATTTATTTTCAACGTTTATTCTTCAGGTTGTGGATTTGCCGTCTGCCGTCATTACACACTCCGAATTTCTGAAGAATCCACCCAATCGCAACGCAAGAGCAGGCGCATCGACACGAGGAGAAAAAAGGCCAAAAGAGATTGTGAAGTTCTTACCAAATAACAACGCTGCCCCCTTCAAAACTGAGGTAAAATTTTTAGCATATTTCTGAATAGCGATGGCATGTGTTTCAACGAGAGATCCTTCTAACTTTTTGTCCCCGGTTGAAAAAAAAAGCTGCCGGGGGCTATTTTACACCATGGGTGTCTCTTATTGTTGTCGTTGGCGTCACTGATTCCTTTTTTCTCACTGGGATATCTTTACATCGCTATGTATTTCAATGTGATTTTGTATGAAAATCTACCCGGTGTATTACGAGTTATTGCTGATACGATTGTTCGTTTACATTTTATAAGCAAAAACGGGTATCACAGAGTTAACGGCCCTAATGAACAATCAATTGCCCCCTCTCTCTCTTACTTCCTCTCTCTCTCTCTCTTACTTCCTCTCTCTCTCTCTCTATATATATATATATATATATATATATATATATATATATAGCTCATAACGCATTTTCCGATTTGTGAGAATACAAAAATAAATTGAAAACAGATTATATCTTTTGTTGATGATATTTAATCTCAGGTCTCAATATTTAACACTGTAAATATATATATATATATATATATATATATATATATATATATATGTGTGTGTGTGTGTGTGTCTGTGTGTGTGTGTGTTTCAAACGTTTTCTTTCGGATATTTTTATAATTTTATGATTTTTTGTCAAGTCCCTCATTCTTCTATTTCTGGTTCTTTCTTCTTCCTCTCTCTCTCTCTCTCTCTCTCTCTCTCTCTCTCTCTCTCTCTCTCTCTCTCTCTCTCAATATCTCTCTCCCTCTCTCTCTCCCTCTCTTTCTGTTCTTTCTTTCCAATACATTTCCTTCGCTTCCTTTTTCTCTTTCATTTTTTTAATCGTACGATCGATCTTTCTTCCTTTCTTCCATAATTCCATAATTCCTTTTTTTCATTATTCTCTGTTTCTCTTTCCCCTCCATCCTCTGTTTCTCTTTTCCCTTCTTCCTCTGTTTCTCTTTCCACGTCTTCCTTTGTTTCCCTTTCCCCTTCCTTCATATATCAACGCTTATATCACACAGTTTTAAGAGTGTTGTTGCTTGGTTGGTTGGTTGGGAGACATTCTCCATCGCTTTTCATTCGTGAGAGATACTTCTAAATCGCATTTGATATCTCGGTTATCGTGCGATCACCGCAGTTAAGCAACGTCGAGCATGGTTAGTTTTTAAATGTGTGATCGTCCGGCAATACCAGGTACCGTAAGCGAGGATGGTAGAGTGACTCACGCCACTTCGTGTGGCTGTCGCCTGTAAGGCTATTTCACAAATCGCAGGCGGAGACAAGAGAAATTTGAGACACGAGAAACCTTGGCAGAGACTCCCGGTGCGGTGTCAACGTGAGGGCACTATTTACTTATTTCCATTTGTGAACGAACGAGAAAAAGCGAGAGTTGGGCGTATCGTGTGTGAGGTGAACAATCAAGCCTGTCAACGAACGTGAGTCTTTTTTGTTTTCTTTTTGTTCTTTTTTTGGTTAGACCTACGACTAATCCTTTACCTGATTATCATTTGCATAAGCAGAGTGGGAGGTTGGGATTGTACTGACACTGGGTAGCGGAGTTCAATCTGTGTAGAATCCCTTGTTTTGTTGGCAATTCTTTCCTGCAGCCGGTAATTAAAAGATATTTTGCTGCCAGCCGCCATGTTGACGTGTTTCCATTTTTGTCTCGTACCGAGGTGAAAGAGCTTAATGAAAAAGGAGCAAGAGGGGTAACAATGGAGATCTTTAATGAATTACACGTTTCCTTAATATGGTTAGAGTAATTGAGTTTTTACGTATCGTCTTCATAGTACCACTCCATATGCTGAAATCTTTCCTTTATATATATATATATATATATATATATATATATATATATATATATATATATATATATATATATATATATATATATGCGTGTGTCACCGTAGGATTATTTTGAGGACTGTTTTCATGAAAAAAATTAAATCTCTAGAATAAAAACTGCTCAGTTTACGTCGTGTATGTGTATAAACATATGAATATCCCTCCATATATATATATGTGTGTGCGTATGTAAATATGTTCATATATATATATATATATATATATATATATATATATATATATATATATATATATATATATACATGTTTGTGTAAATAGACATGTATATATACATATATGTGTGTGTATATATATGTGTGTGTCTGTGTGTGTACATATATATATATATATATATATATATATATATATATATATATATTGTAAATATATATGCATGTATATAAGTATGAATGTATATATATGTATATATTATGCATGCATTTTGATTTGAAATGTGTGCAGTATAATGTTAGATTTATTTGATTTATTTTCACTCGTGAATTGGCTGCATTGACAAGGAAGAAGATCATGTTGAAAAATATAATTTTTTGTATCAAATAAGTGGGGGGGTTCATTATTAGGCCGTGGATCACCAATTCATATCGTAGGCTAAGCATTTTCTCAATCAGGATAATCATTCACCAAGCTCAGACTGACAGTTCAGCAAGGCATAATACGTTAAGCAATGATATTGGTACCCACAGCGGGTATTGAACTCATTACATAAAGGTCGAGCTAATGTGACTAGCTTATTAACCTTCACTCTATTAAAGACACTTGTCTGTGCTTGTATTTGAAACCGTCGACCAATACTAACAACAAGCAATAAACAAAGGTCTTTTCAGTATTCAAATTGATCTGTCTGTCCATCTAGCTGGCTATATACATATATGTATTACGCTTATGGGTCACACCAATGGAGCTAAAGGGCTGAAAATTTCAACATTTGCCCTTATTGTGTCCAGAAAAAATAGCGTTCTTTTGAAATACACCCGAGAATAGGTTTTTAGTCGGCGTTCAGTTTTCAATGTAAGTTCATCTTAAATTGATCCCCTGCCTTGTCTCTGAAAGCATTTACGCTTGTTTCTTCAAAATTCGGACTTTTTCTGTGAACACTGGCCAACAATAGGCGAGAGGAGTAACTTACACATCGATCAACACTTTCCTCCCAATTTTGAATTGATCATCCCCAACAAGACATGCCACGAAATGACGTTGGTCACGTGACCGTTTTATGGATTGAAAAAAGACGACCCTGTTTTCTAAGCTTAGCATTGTCTGGCGCAAAGTCACCATGTCGGACACCAAGTGTGGAACAAATTCACTAAACTAGTTGTCGCTTGCTAAGCACTACTCCATGGTTAAGTACCATGGAATGTATTTTCTTGATTTAGTTTTGTCTAACACAAATTCTATAATGTTGGTACCTAATAAGGACCAAACTCGTGACACTAACAACGGTCTGCAAGATTAGCAGGCTAACCACGTACCACGTTCAAACGTTCTAGAAAAGCCGAAGATGTAGGTTACCCAGTGTAACTCAAACTATCATGGTAATAGTATCCAAGATAAGATTTTTAATCATTGCTCCACGTCAAGGTATCCTTAAAAAAAAAGTCTTCATCATCATTATCATCATCATCATCAGTCGTTGGACATAGACCTTCCCCAGGATTCGCTACACTTCTCTATCATGGGCGTCGCGGAGCCAATTTGTCTAGCTTGTCCCTCCATTTGATATTCTGCCGGCTTCGGTTCCGCATGTTATTTCGGGGGATCCATGTTGTGAGTCGCGATGTCCATTGGTTGTCCGCCATTCTTGCAACATGGCCAGCCTACTGCCATTTGAGCTTTTTATCCCTGCAGTAAATCGCCCTTGAAATTATCAACTAAATATATGAGTCTAACTGGGACAACGAATCTCCATGAAATTCTCAAAAGAAGAAGTCAAACGAGGAACCACCCTACATTTGCGAACTTTCGGTAGAGCAAGCTTAATATTCAAGGAAAATGGATCCAATCATTATTTCTATTATCATTCGGACTATCCTCATCTTGTTTGTTTTTCATACAACATTTCGGCCGTTGTACTCTACAGCCTTTATCAGGTATCATCTGGTAGGTGTGGGGAAGATGATACTTGATGAAGGCCATGAGTACAACGGCCGAAACGTTGTATGAAAAACAACCAAGATGAGGATAGTCAGAGAAACACTAGATCCAATTAGTTTTGTAAAGAAGGGTCTATAACCGATGTATCCTCCCAATGGAAATGAAACATGGAACCTGACCAAAAGACTGGCCCTCAAACTAAGAACCAAGTAACAATGTGTGCAAGAGAGGATTAGGCTTAGCATCACGTAGAGAGATCACACGACAGCACAGTATATTAGAAGGGAGTTAAAGATATAAAATTCATTAGAGAATTCGGATGCTAATGGGCAGACCATGTTGCAAGAATGTCGGACAGCTGCTGAACATTATGACTCACAAGGGTGGATCCCCAGATATTACGTGTGAAATTATGGCCGACAGGAAAAAAGAAGATGGCGTGGCGACTTTGAAAGGTCCCTGAGATATTTGGTACCGCGACGCCCACAATCGAGAAGCCTAACGAATCTTGGGGCAAGTCTATGTCCAACTATGGACGTTAAAAGGCTGGTGATGACGATAAGGATGTAGTGCTCAAAGCCACGTTAGTGGGACACCTTGTGTGCATCAAACTCACTTCAGTAGTAAAACTAGTTTGGTTAACATTGCTTTACAGCAAGGCTTCCTATTTAATAAACGTATCTTTAATATGGTACAAGGCCACAGGTGTTGGGCACCATGAGCAGATCTAATTGACTACTATAGTAATAGTCTACGAGAGAAAACTTACTAACTATTGCTCCACAGCAAGACGCCCAACCTACGCGATTATACATATACCTACATTCTTTCTTCTCTCTCTCTCTTTCTCTCTCACTTAAGTTAGGTGAACAGTAATATTTGCCTATGTCCGTGAATCAAATACACTTGTTCATTTGGTTCAAGTGTAAAGAAGCTTGATTTTTTCCCCCCTTTTAACAAATGAACGAGAAAAATTGTTTTTAAATCAAGTGGGTAGTCGGAGATGAGAGCCATGTCGGACTGACATACAAACGCTGTTTCTAGACGGCATTGTTCTTAGAATTTTGCCTCATAAATATCATTAGCTCCATTGTATACAAGATAAAAGAAGTGAAGATCTATTGTTGTGCATTGACTCACAGACAACATTGGAATGAAACAAAAAACAAGCCTGGCTGCTGCAGGGTCAAACTAAATTCCCACTTCTATTCCGACTGAAGATGATTATTGCATCATTTTGTATCATTCATATATATATATATATATATATATGATTAAATAATTGAGTCATCAATAGACAATTGTTTTGTTGTATTACAACTCTTCAGTGTGGCTATAGACTATCCATTATCCCATCCAGTAGCACGAGGTAGGATCGAAACCTTCGCTTCAGTCCCAAAGGCTGGCATTTTTTTTCTCTGCCCTACACAGAACTGGGCGGTGGGTAAGGCTGAACTTAAGCTACAGATTTACTTACGCACGATTCCCATCCACCGGAGTGCTCTATTCCAGAGTTGGAAGATATATAATAGATACATTCGTAGATATATAAGACTTGTCTGTTTGGCTCATTTGGTAAGAGAACTTGCTACCAATCATATGGTCGGGGGCTAAACTCACGGTAGAGAAATGTTGACTTCATAAATAAGCTTCACTGTTTACCTATCATAGACCTGTGATAGACAAATAGTGAAGAGTTTATTTCCCTAAATTTGGTGAGGATTATTCTTGTTACGGGAGAAAAAAAAGAGAGTTTGACAAAAGTTAAATACAGGTATTCCCCGCCTCTGTAAAGTTCGCTTCACGCTATTAATACACATGTATACAAATGAACGAAAAGCTAAACACAGTTCAGCATTTGTTTTTCCAGCGACCCGATATAGATGCAGTGCACTCCCGTACCTCTCTCTCTCTCTCTCTCTCTCTCTCTCTCTCTCTCTCTCTCTCTTTAACCTACACGCCAGTCTCTCATACCTCCCAAAGAGCCAAACTCCGACTACTCAGCCAAATATATCAGCATCACCATTTTGGTGTCTAAGGGCGGTCGAAAATTCTAACATAAAAATAAATGGTAATCGTTTCTTTGCTTTTAGCCATTTCGGTTTCCGGAAGGTTTTCATCGGAAATTTCGGATGTCCGGGAAACCTATACAACAAAGTGGGTTACACTCATTGACCAATATTTGAAACTCACAAGTTATATTTGTGGGATGTCTTATAATTATTCCACCACTTCAGTCAGGATAAGCAATCTTGAAAATTTTCGAATCTATAATGTAAAGATGGAATCGGGTTATTGGCGGTGGGGGGTCATCGGCGCGTGGGTAGGCAATATTTCAAATTGCCAAAAGTTAATGGAAAAATATAGTAGCAGCGTAAAAAAACTGTCGTTGGTGAGAAAATTTACGAGATGAAAACGGTGAAAAGAAGAGGAAAAAACCCAAAATAAAACAGGTAAATAATATATTTTAAAAAACGGTTCTAAAAAAAAGTGAAACTGGAAAGACGAAACGAAATACGACTAAAGTCCCGCGAGAATATGATATTTGCCAAACATTTGCTGTCAGAATTCTCAGCCCTGACGACAGTCATCATTTTTTAATCATTTTTTTGATGGGTGCGTTTGTCTTTATTGCCTTTGTATCACATGCAAATATATACGCGTGTATCACGCAAACATATATAACATACATGCACAAATATATATATATATATATATATATATATATATATATATGTATATATATATATGTATATATATAACGTGTTCTATGTAATGTTATATATATATGTATATTTGTATATATATATGTGATGTTTTATACCTGTATAAATGTGTTATATACGTATGCTTATACATGAATGTTACGTATATTCATATTCGTGTGTTTTATACAACAAGTGTTATAAATATTCATACTTCATAACGTGCTATACGCGTATCACACATATATATATATGTGTGTATGTACATTATAAATGTAAATATATATATGTTTGTGTGTGTGCGTGCGTGCCTATATATATATTTGTATAGATATGCATGCATATGTATCGATATGCGTACATATCTATATATACATATATATGATTGTTTAGCTCAATGGTAAGAGCAACGTTTCGTTTAAGCAGCTACCCTATCAGTCGCAGGTTCGATTCTTACAGCAGCCCCTTTAATAAGAGTTTTTTCATAACATAACGTAATTCATTATTATCCTGTCGGGTCATATATATTCATATATATTCATTTCCTAATAACATAGTTGTTGCGTTGAAAGAAACATTCTATACTGTATAAATAACGGTCACATAGAAAATGTAAATACTTATGTATATATTTCTATGTATATACGTGTGTGTGAGCACAAGCGTATGTGTACACGTATTTATACACACTCATTATGTATGTGGTGTGTGTATAATTTTTGGGGTCGTATTCTACTTGCTATTATTCGTTGTAGACGAGGGTGTCGCTTGCTTCGCTCCCTTAAAAAACAAAAACGTCGTGAGAGTGAGAAAGGGAGAGAGAGAATTGTTTGGAATATTTTATACATAAGCAAAGAAGAAAAAAAATGGAGAAAAGAAAGAAAAAAAAAGGAAAGAAAATGTCACTAAAAATATCCTATCGTTGTCCGAAGTTTTCTTTCCTCTTCTTACAAACTGACATGACCCTTCACAGGCCGACTGACATCATATCTTTTTTTTTTTTTCTTTTTTTTGCCATCGGAAATAACCGAAAATTATTTTTGTTTCGATAACTCGTTGTTACTCTGTTTACTACCGGATATTCTTGCCTTGTTTTTTTTTTTTGGGGGGGGGGGGTTACTCTTGTTGTTTTTTTTGTTGTTTTTTTTTGCTGCTTTTATTTCTATTTATTTATTTATTCTTGTCAGAGGATTTTGACACTTTTCCTTGGAAATTTGCCCTCGGTGAGTTTTTCTGGGTTGAGCGAGAAGATGGCTGCCGGCCGAAAAAAAAAAAAAACTCTTGCGCGTGTCTATGGACTTTTGACAGCCATGCCGAAAAAAGGTAGTTGAGCCTTGATGAGTAAGCAACACTCGCAAGCTATGCCCCTGACTTTGATTACCTCTGGGGATCTAATCTTAGTGATCTTGTACTCGACTAGTCAGAGCTTTGGTGGATGTCTAAATTCATGAGTCTCCTTTTTGCAATAAAGCTAAGATAAACGTTTACTCTTTATTCGGAATGCGTTGAGAACTAAATTGACTACAATTGTTGGGCTGCATTAACAACGTATTCGAATCTTTTGACCAAGTAGATCGTCTGGGTAGCAAGCTGACACCTTAATGGCATTTTCAGGGCAATGGAGATTTCTGGATAGTGCTCATTTCCTCGCCAAATAATATGCGACAGGGTTTACAGGATTGCCTGGTGCCATACAATCACACACACATACATTCTCTCTCTCTCTCTCTCTCTCTCTCTCTCTCTATATATATATATATATATATATATATATATATATATATATATATATATATATATATTGTTATTGTTATTGTGTCATCCACAGGCAGCTGTTTCGTTGTATTACAACTCTTCAGTGTGGCTATAGACTATCCATTATCTCATCCAGTACCACGAGGCAGGATCAAAACCTTCGCTGGAGACTGGCATCCTCTCTCCTCCACGGAACTGGACGGTCACTGAGTTTGAATTTAAGCCATATATTTATTTATCACATATATTCCTCATCCACCAGAATGCTCCATTCCATGTTGGAAGAGCATTGTAATTGTTGTACTAATGGTTACCACAACAATATTTTTACGAACTTCGAACTGCAGATGGTAGCGTGATGGAACAATAACAATCTGTTTCATTATTTATGAGTTAGTTTTGAGTTACTTCCCTTACATTGGTTATGTTTTTTGTGTTTTCTTCCTCTTATATTTACCAACTCATGAAAAAAAGCAGAAACATAGGCGATACCAAAAACACAGGAAATTCTGAGAAATTATTTTATCAAGATCGAAGTTTGTAAGACAAATGTGCTGTGGTGACTATGAGAATAACAATTTTACCTGCTCTAAATTGTTGGATATCATCATCATCATCATCATCATCAGTCTTTCAACGTCCGTCGTTGAACACAGACCTTCCCCAGGATTCGCCACACTTCTCTTTCATGGGCGTCGCAGAGCCAGTGCTTCCTGAATTTGTCTAGCTCGTCCCTCCGTCTAATATTCTGCCGGCCTCGGTTGCGCATGTGATCTCGAGGGACCCATGTCGTGAGTCGAGATGTCCATCAGTTGTCCACCATCCTTGCAACATAGCCAGCCCACTGCCATTTGAGTTTTTTGATGGATTCTATGATGTGTCTGACTCTTGTCTTTTCTCGGATGTACTGTGCTGTCTTGTAGACTCTCCATGTAAGACCAAGCATGATTCTCTCATGTGCACGTTGCATGATTCTCAGTTTGCAGGTCTGTCTCTTGGTTAGGTTCTATGTTTTAGCTCCGTAAGTGACCATTGGGAGGATGCATTGGTTGTATACACTACTTTTTAAGATTAATAGGATCTTCTAATTTTTAGAGGTTGATCTTGCTCTGCCAAAGGCTTGCTATCCTAGTGTGATTCTTCGCTTTATTTCTTCTTTTGAGGGTCTCATGGAGATTCGTTGTTAAATACACAACTGTCGCGTTGAAAGAGACGAATAAACAGGATGAGAATTCGGGTTGAAAGTAGTTATTTGGCCTTTGCATTACCGGCAGCTATTTACCTCAATGTTTAAGAGCATCGCAAGGTAGAAGCAGCTGTCCTATCAGTGGCAGGTGCGATTCCTGCAACCCCGTTTTCTTCCATTGTTTATTCTTTTTATGTTGTCTAAATCGAGTGATATATTAACAGTGTAACGACATGAAATCATTTAAAATGAGTTTCTGTATGATATAACGCAATTTATGATATATATATGCAATGCTCCTCCATAAGGAATAGAGCACTCTGGTGGATGAGGAATTTCTGTGTAAATAAATATATCGCTTAAAATCAGCCTTTCTGACTGTTCCGTAGTCCAGAGGTAGGATATTGGCCTCCGGGTCTGAAGTGAAGGTTTCATTTCTGCCTCGCGGTACTGGATGGGATAGTTGAAAGTCCATAGCCACCCTGAAGAGATGTAATACATGGAAACAGCTGTCTGTGGATGACACAATAAATATATATATATATATATATATATATATATATATATATATATATACATATATATATATATATATATATATCAAGCTGATACAAAAATAATTGCAGTTTTTGTCATCAACTTTGAAGCAGAACATTTCTGCTTAGAATAAGTTATTCATCGAAATAAGCACCTTTTGTACATTCTAGCCATCTAGACACAAGTCAATTTATTCCGTAAGTATAAGGTTCTGGGGTCCTGGAACCAATGAATTCTTCGGAGACGTTTTGAGCTGAAGTCTGGTTGTGGACCTTCCCTTGCAGAAAGTGGTCGAAGTGCTTGAAAAATTGGTGGTCAGTCGGATAGAGATCCAATGATTCAGCTAGAATTTCGTAGCCTATTTTTTTTTTCAATTTCTCCACGACCATTCACGCAACATGCAAGGTTTTTTTTTTTTTGCTCTTCATTCAGGGTCATTTGGTGCGAATATCGAACAATTTGGATGTTAAAATTTAGTTCCGCTGTGACCTATCGAATTATCTTGCGTGTGACCGCTTCGATATTTGTCCACGTCATCAGTGTTCTTGTCTCGGTCTTTTTCGAAATTTTTAAAACTAATATTGAGCTGTAATTTCACTCACAATTCGTTGACGGCCCCGTGATCGAATACTTGGTTGATATTGCGTCAGTTTCCGCTGCTTTACGTAACATTTGAACTCATACAAAAAATAGCTCGAATTTGTTTGTTTTTCATCTTTGATTTAGCGGCTTCAAATGAACCAGCTTAAATAAATAGAGTGAAATTTACGTTTCAAAATGGTTTTTACGGTTAAGTAGTGGTTTATTTCAGAAATTAACATCAAAGTTCAAATAACCCTAACTGCAATTATTATTGCACTAACTGATATATATATATATATATATATATATATATATATATATATATATATATATAGATATATAGATATGGATATAGATATATATAGATATTTGTGTGTATGTGAGTAACACTTGCATTAATTCCTAACCACTGACAATCGATTTTTTCCTGATTTTCAATGCATTTTTATCGTAAAGTCATAAGCAATACACGTACATTTTATTTCTGGCCATCAACAAATCCTTTGCTCTAGATTATCATAGCATTCTCATTGTAAAATTATTAGCCAAGTACTTACATATACACTAGCTCCCCAGGGTCAAGATTTCCAGTGGAAGGCCTAAATGTGGTCCTAACGAGAGATCAAAACTGTTTTCTCAGGTTCACCTTGATTCTCCGACACCGGTTACGATGCACAATTTTTGCTTCTTGGAGGTTATATACATATACTGGACTAAGACTTTTAGTATAATTTAGATGGATAGAAATATGTAAATCAGGTCAGTCTTATCGGGGAAAGTAGGAGCACAAACCCCCATATTTCTTTCAAATTTTTTCAGAGAGTAATATGTAAAAAAATATGCCCCAATGTCCCATTAGAAACCACAAAAGATTGGGGGCCATAGCTGTGGTTGTCTTTGAGTTTTTCTAAAACAGTCGGATGTGCATACGGCGAATTAGATTCAACAGGCGTAGTTAATCGCTGTCAAAAAAAATAACATAAAATATGAAGCTGGATATCAAATAGTGCTAACTCCAGTAAAGTAGTGCCCCTAGGCTGGCTACGACTTCAACTGTCTCTGTCTCGAATATACCTATCAGAAGTATCTTTGTCTCAGATAGTTCTTCGTGGTAGATTATAAACACCTGGAGTAGTCTCTCTTGTGTCCATCACAGGAAAATCATGTTTTTGTTCATCCTCTTAGTGAATCGATCCAGTTGCCTCACCACAGAGCAATTGTTTGTAAGCTACTTTCACACATCATTACTGCCGTAGTGATTTACGCCTTCATTGGGGTCACAAAAAATGGTGGCCCTTTAATCGTTTGACCTAAGCTCAGTAAACATTAGGACAAATCGCAATGGTGATCCTCACTTGTCTTTCCAATACTTCTGGCTTCATGCTGTATTGAACTAAATAGATATGAATAATAGCAAAACTTGTTTGACACCCAGTAGAAACCGTCTGGGGACCAACATCTTTTGGCTGCGTGTTGGGGATGATCGATTGAAAAATAGGAAAACGTAGTGATCAATAAAAAAAATTATCTCTCTCGCATTCTGTACAACAGTGGTCACTGAAAAAAAATCTTTCCAAAAAGGAAGTGTGAATGCTGCTGGGCAAGAAGTGAGTGATCAATTTGGCATAAAGTTACATCGTAAATTGACCCCCTGCTAAAAAAACTTGTTTTGGGAGAATTTTCCAAAATAACAAGTGTTTTTTTTTGTTTGTTTTTTTTACATCATAAGGAGTAAATGTTCAAATATTCAGCCCTATAGCACCAATGGTATGGCATGTATGCGTTATACATGCGTACATAGCCAGCCAGACTAACTTGAAAACTGAAGAAATCTATGTTGATAGTTTTAGTTGATAGTTTTAATCGGTTTTTTTAACAAAACTTGAGTAACCGATTATGTAGGATGAGTTAGTATACTAGATTGACTCACTTTCACCGCTGTAGAGAGTACGACCCTTCTTGAGTGCGCGACATCTGTGGCCCCGTACCAAACTATATATGTGTGGACTAGTATCATATCCACGTTGCCAGCTGTTACGTTTCCAGCATTGGTATTCTATAGGTGATGCAAGTTATTTCCTTGCCGCCCAATAATTAAATTTTTTTGGAATATGTTGAAGCTGTTTGATGCTAAGAATCAAGAGTTACTGATACTCTTAGCAGTTACACTACGGTACGCTAAATTGTTGAGTACAAAATTCCTTCTTGATTCTAACTTAGCCCCTGACCATCATAGCTCTGAGGCTGACTTGCACAACTTGTACAATCTCGTATTACATTCATTGCTCGTAAATCACCTAGAACCCATAAAACTCATAGAAAAGCATTACCTTAGTTTTGCTAATTCTATACACATCTAAATGTATAACAGAAAAGGTGGTAGAAGGATAACGCCGGCTGTTGTAGTATCCGTAGAGCAGGGAAGCAAATACAGGTTTCCCAGTATCCGAAAGTAGGGCGTTCAGACGAAAACTTTCGTAATCCAAAATGGCTTGAAGCGAAGGAACAATTACCATTATTTCATATGAAAAGAATTATGAGCGTTCCCAGGCTCCAAAATAAACTTGTGTAAGATTCTCGGTACGATTAACAGTGCTGCAATGGTTGCAGAGAAAGAATGATTTTGGTTTTGAAAGGGCGTATAGTTTTTGGCCAGGTTTGCTCTATATTTTGAGTGCCTACAAAGAACTGTACGATACAAAACTTAACAGTCAAGCATACTGTTGTTTTGAGCCTCCTATAACATCCACAGTAAGACAAACCCAGACTTTCGACATCGAAGCTGGCAGGCATAAAAGAAGATTATTCTGGGGTCTGAGAATGCTCAAAATATTTCTCATACAAATTAATGCTATTTGCTTCTTCGATTTACACTATTTCAGATATCGGGGAAACCAGCTCTAATATAGATCTTCTGTAAAAGCGTAAGCGTGTAAAGCGAACTGTCGAAAAGCGATAGATACTTGTAAACGGTTTTCAACACTGAAATTCAACAATTTTCTCTATCTGTTAGGAAGTAACTTGACGATGACACGAACGTGCGTATGGGGAAAAAAGCGTTTTCCATAAGTTATTTTGGAGAGTAAAAAAGGGCCTCGAGTCTCCGAGTCTGATTCAAACCCTTACCTCGCCCCCTGCTCAGAGAACAAACGGTTCTTTCCCACCCTACCTTACCATTTCTCCAAGAAGTGCAGGGGAAAATGGCGGGTGTTGGGAAGGCGATATTAGGATGTTTGTACTTAAAATACGCCACGGTGGACATGTACAGCCGTTGGCTGTAAGCGGAGACAACTGAGGCTTGTTCGTCAAAACACCGAAGGAAAAAAAAAAGGACAAAATATATTGAACTTTCCCGCACATGCTCAGTGATTAGCAGGAGCATACAAACATACATACACACATGCACTGTTAAACATGCATCCACAGATATATGCACATATACACTCATGTGCATGCAATCTGACCGCATAGACGTCAATATACAAACACACATAGACGCACATGCATGCATGCAAAAAAAACACCCTAAACACATACATGCATCCAAATGCGCTCGAAAACGCTACACTCACACAAACACGTGCATGTACGCACACATACGAGAATAGATCAATAAGTCCGTAGCTTCACGTGTCGTAATTAGTTTCTTTTTAATATGTAATTTTCAGTGTAAAATGAACGAGCTATGTTACTGATATTAACTACCTTATCTAGAGTAATGGTGTGTAAGGAGATAATGTGGAAAAATTATTTTTGTTGTGCAAGAAAAATGCTTTTTTTTTACATCATTAGGCTATAAACTCATTGTCGAACCTGTGCACATCTATATCCAAATATGTAAATGCACACACACACATTATCATTATCATTATTTGCAATCTCACACCAGTTGCCTGGTGGTAACTGCTTATTATTATTATAATCATTATATAATTATATTATATAATATTATATATATTATAATATTATATATATAAATATATTATGTATATAATTATATAT
Organism: Thysanoteuthis rhombus; assembly: GCA_963457665.1. Lineage (NCBI taxonomy): Eukaryota > Metazoa > Mollusca > Cephalopoda > Oegopsida > Thysanoteuthidae > Thysanoteuthis > Thysanoteuthis major. The sequence goes on along the minus strand of OY735214.1, from coordinate 41,815,135 downwards.
TATATAATATTAATATCGTATATTATATTATAATATAATATTATATATAATATAATATTATATATAATATAATATTATATATAATATAATATATAATTATATATGATATATAATATTATATAATTATATTATATGATCATATTATATAATTATATATATTATATAATTAAATATTATATAATTATCATAATTATATTATTATTAATCATATTATATTATGATATTATATTATAATCATTAGTAATTATTATTATCATTATTATTATTTATTTATTTATTCATTTATAATTTCACTCCAGTTGCCTGATGGTAACTGCTGGAGGTTGAGTGATGGCAAGTCTCCAGTCCTCCTCTCCTCGTTCGCATAGACTACAGTAATACTGTGGTTTACAGTTTCAAACTGGTTGCCCGGTGGTCATTGCTGAAGGCTGAGTGACAATAAGTCTCCTCAGGTCTCTCTCTCCCTCGCCTATCACGCCAGTGCTGTGGTTTCCACTTCCATTTCCCTCCCTCTATTAGGCCCCTGCTAACAATTGGCGCTGCAGACTTTATATTTCTAGCTCTTTCCTCAGTATCCGTGCAGTTCCTAGCAGTGCTGTGGTCTGTATAGTCTCAATCCTTCCTTTTAGCCCGATCTCCTCCAGTCTAACCCTCAGTGCCTTTGGGACAGTTCCCAGTGCGCCTATTATGACTGGCACTACCCTGACTTTCATGTTCCACATCTTCTTCTCTTCTCTCGCTAGATCTTGGTATTTTTCCAGTTTTTCACTCTCCTTCCTCTTTACTCTACGGTCTGCAGGTACAGCCACGTCTACTATTCGACAGGTTTTCCTCTTCTTGTCTACAATTACCAATTCCGGTCTTCTTGCCTGGATGAGGTGGTTGGTTTGGATGTCAAAGTCCCAGAGTAATTTGTGGTTGCCATTCTCGAGGGCTGTCTCTGGTTTGCGCCGATACCACTTTTCCGCATGGTTGAATCCCATTCGTTTATCTCAGTTCCCAGTGTATCACCGTTGCTACTCTATCGTGTCTGTGCTTCTACTCCTTTAGGGCGAGTTGGCTACATTCACTAGTTATGTGATTTACGGTCTCATCTCTTTCACCGCACAGGCGGCACTTGCTGTTTGTCTTTGTTCTGTCAATTTTTTGTTTTTATATAGTTTGTCCTGAATCTTTTGTTTTGACCTGCCATGATGAGCGATTATCATTATCGTCAATTTTACTCCAGAAAACGACAGAATTATTAATTGCATTACATCATTTTGTAACACTATTTGAAATGATCTCCCAATATTTAATTTTTTCATTCTATTTACGTTGTCTAAGCCAAATGATACATTCAGGTCGTAATAACAGGAGATCGTTTTTAATAATTCCGATGTAATATAAGGGTAAATCAATGTCCGTAGTCTGGTATAAGCTGAATTTTGAGCTGAAATTTTCTTTGTATATATTTTTACCTTTGCGATTGACATCAACCTCTGATTTAATTGCATTGACAAGGAAAGTTGAAAATTAAACAGTTGTAGTTTGAAATGAATGCGTTTCCCATGAATAGAAACTATTGGAAAATTCAAACGGCAATTGACTGGTTATGTTGCGAGAACGAATGATTGTCCTGAATTGGCTTAGGAGATATCGTGCAAGATTTTCTTTTTAACCTGAGTCTTCTTAGTAAGACGGTGAATCGAATTGTGATTAGAGACAATTCATAGATATTAATGGCGGTAATAAAATAACAAATCATCCCAAAGTAACAATATATCTTATAAGAAATAACTTAGTACTGTGTATTCTTACTCTGGCGGTGGATTCGGTTGTAATTTGAGACAATCCAAAGATGGTGATGAAAGCATCGAAAGCTATGAAGTCACTTGAGTGACTGACCAGATATTTGGCTAAAAACGTGACACAATATATCCTAATCTCAAGTGGTTAAAAATGTGTACGCTGATTTTCAAGCCCAACATACAAGTACGTATTCATAGCTTAGAGATTTGAGCTATACAATCTTCATGTCCTCATTTTTTACATTCGGCCTTGTATTGTACTAAGCTAAGCTTAGTGAATATGAAATATGAGGCTGCATTTGGCCTGTTGTTTACCTCTTTGAAAGGAAAATGTGAATTAAAAGTCTTGAAAAAAAAACTCTAACTGAGGCTCCCTGACTGCTTTTTGTGAAATATGTGTGGTCGTTAGGGCCTGGACAAAATTTAAGAAATGGGTCATTGTCAGAGATATGCTATCACTGAGTGCTTTCTGTTTTTCTATTCGATTTTCAAAGGCTTATGAACTTATTTGTTTGAATGTAAAATACAGGGATGATAGTTCACCTGACATATTGACTCGATGTCTATGGAGAAAATATATTCTATCAAGAAAAAGAAACATTTGGTGCTTCCAGGCAATTCTGAACTGGTTTTTTAAAGGTAGGGTTGAATTTAATGAGATTTAGGGGAGATTTACAGCTGTTTTTTTTTTGTTTTTGTTTTTTATCGTGGGCTCGGGTTTACGTGAAGATGACGTCAGAAACATCGGAAGAAATATAAAACACGTTCACTGATCTAAATAGGGAATGTAAAAGTATACGGCTTCAAGATGAACACAACAAAGACGAAGATAATGTCAGCAATAAAGTTCCCCAAAAGACAATAAGAATAGAGGGCCAGGCTCTGGAAGAGGTTGATTAATACATTTTTGCATAGGACAGGTAATAAAATTATAGGAAGACCATGGAAGCAAGATAAAATGACACGTAAAAATCGGCTGGAAATCATTTGATATAAATAGGGACGCATTGAAGATTAAAACGTAAAGTATACAATGAAAAAAAACGATGAATGCCAAGACTTACGGATGCTAAGCATGGAAATTAATAAAATGAACCGAGAACCAACTCAGAATCGCTTAGAGAGTCTCTAAAGGAGCAATGCTTGGGATAGCTCTATAAGATAGAGAAAATCAAAGTGGATCAGAGAGAGGACTTGAGTGAAGAGTACTATAAAAAAGAATAACAAGGAACAAAGATGGAGATGGACTTGACATTTAGCAGGAAGAGGTGGCAACAGATGGGACAAAAAGACTAACCGATTGGGGACCATAGGACAGGATGATGGCTGGGGTGTTGAGATAGAAAGGTTTGCTGGTAAGACACGACAGAGATTAGAGCAAACACGGCCGAGATGGTTAAAGATGAGGAGGACCTTTGTCCAACAGTGGACTTACAATAGCAGATGATGATGATGATGATGATGATACGTGCGATCAATGTCAAACGGTTTTGTTCATTACGTATGTCCGTCATTCTATTTACCTAGAGAGTGGGTGGGTGGGAGGGGATGACAGGCAAGGGAGTTGTGAATCGATAAGTGTATAAATATCGATCCCCTGACACACGTTCGAGTCAGTTGCCATTGTTTTGACAGCCTTGGAAGTCGACTCTCTCTCTCTCTCTCTCTCTCTCTCTCTCTCTCTCTCTCTCTCTCTCTCTCTCTCTCTCCGCTCACCATTCTGAAAGAAATATCAAAGAATGAAGAAATATAATGGTGAGTTGGCAGCAGAATTCGCACAGAGAAAAAAAGGGGGGGACGCAGGCATTGGAGTTGGGTGGGGAGGGTTAGTGAAGGAAGACCATTCGAAGGAGATTGAAAAAGTGAAAATGATGTACATTTAAACAAGAGGTAAAATAAAGTTTTTCTAAAACGATGAAAGGCTTAAGAAAGAAGGAAAGATAGAAAGGGGTATCAGAGATAGAGAGAAAAAGAGACGGAAAGAAAGAAGTGGAGAGAAAGAATATGGACGAGGAAGAGAAAAGAAACGAAAATAAGAAGGGCAAAAAAAATGGTGGAAAAGGGTAGACGGGGAAAATCTTTTTAAAAAGTGATAGAAAAAAGACGTAAACAGGAGGAAAAAAGATATGAAAAGAAAGAAAGGAAGAAAGAAAGAAAGGAGTGTGACAAAGATGAAAGGTGATGAACTTAGCCATCTTTCTCACCAAATCACTCGCAAGCAACAACACCCAGCCAAAAGTGAATAAGCATATTTTGTGAATAAATATTTTAAAAAAAACATCTATCTATTCGAGAGTTTTCCTCTCTATATATAACCAGGTATTCTCATCAAAATTTATATATGCATACTGTGTTACTGTGTATGTGTGTATAAGTGTATTTCCTTATGCAACAGTACATGTGCACAGAGGCTTGACACAACACCTGTGACAAATGTGTAAATACACACGCATACACAAACACAAGTGTGTATACTTGTTATATCTATCGATGTATATAGAGGGTTCAATGAAAAGATACCCGGACTGCGTGTGCATCTCAAAATCTACTCAGGCGATGGTGAAAATCGATAGATGAAGTCCTGTAGATAGTATTTGTGAACCAAATGTACTTGATTTCATTTAAATATCTCAATTGTATCTACTTTTGCCAATGCCTTGCCAGATTTTGAGCTATACACGCAGTCCAGGGATTTTTTTTTATCAAACCTCGTAGGTGTCAATGGCTTGTCTATGAACTTTCGTAAGAGTTGTACAAATTGGTTGACGTTAAAGTTCGTTCAGTTCAAGTAAAAAAAAAATATGTTTTATTTTTCATTTCCGACATTGACTTTATTGAAAAATATACTGGATGTTTTGTTCCACAATCTTCTGTCATTTCTTCGTCTACTTCATAATTCTATCCCCAAAGAACTTTTTTTTTCCTTTCTCAGGAAAGAACTGCTCTCGGTGCCTTTTGCATATTTCTCAAGGAACTGAATATTTGGCTTTTGCGTCGTCATCATCATCATCATCATCATCAGTCTTTCATCGTCCGTCGTTGGAAATAGACCTTTCCCCCGAATACGTCAAACCTCTCAATCATGAGCTTTGCGGAGCCAATACTTTCTGAACTTGTGTAGTTCTTCTCTCCATCTTATATTTCTCCGGCATGTGGAGGTCCATGTTGTGAGTCATGATGTCCATCAGTTGTCTGCCTTTCTTGCAACATGACCAGCCCATTACCATTTGAGTTTGCTAACGGATTGATGTCTCAGACTCCTGTTTTTCCCCCTGATATATTGTGCTGTCTTGTCCATTCGAGGTTGTGCATGATTCATTCAAGGGCACATTTCATGCTTCTCAGTTTTAGGGTCAGTCTCTCGGTTAGGTTCTGTGTTTCAGCTACATTGGTGACTATCGGGAGGATGCATTGGCTGCACACTCTTCTTTCTTTGAACAAATGGGATTTTCTTGTTCATGAAGGTTGGGCTTGCCCAGGAAAAGGCTTAACATTCTAGAGTGATTCTTTGCTTGACTTTTTCTTCTTTTGAGGATCTCATGGAGATTCGTTGTCCTAGGTGTAATGGTCTACATTTTCCAGCTGCTGATTTTGATCGTTGTGTGTTTATTACCGACTTGATATCTGCAAATGACCTTTGTTCTGTTGAAGTTCATGTGAAGGCCGACTTACTTGCTTTTTTCATTCATTTCATCTAGCATTTGTTGGGGGTCGTGGGGGTTCCCTAATTGTATAGAGAAGAATAAGTGGTAATCTGAAGGTGAATCATCTGGTGAACACCGTGTATAAGTGGAGACCAATCTGTCAAGCTGAAACAGTTTTTGCCTGGTCACTAAAGAAACATGTCGTCTAATCCTTGAGGATTATTAAATAACTTCTTTTCGGTTAATGAATGAGGAGCAGTACTTGTTCCAATCAATCAGGTGAAAACTTTTTGTGGGGGAATCCCTTCTGATTCCACACCGTGTACAGCGTAACGTTATTCGGATGAAGACCGACATTTGGTACGTCTAGTGGTGGTTCGTTTCGCTTGCCGTCCTATCTCTCGCATTGTACGCTGTTCATTTTCTATCGCAGCTCACAACTCGTCTCGGAAGCGGATAATTCAAATACGGTCCGGTGGGTCTTTTTATTCTGCCTAACCTATTTATGCAGACTTCACACCAAAGCGACTAACATAACAAGCTGGTGCAAATGATTTTGAAAGCTTGATTTTTTTTATATTTTGAGTATGTTGGCTGGTCTCTCCTAGTCTTGTTACAGTCTCAAGTAATGTCTTGGTCGCTATCAAACTCAGCTGGTCTATTCAAGCGTGGAACATCTTTAAGCGAAAAATCTCCATCTTTGACAAGTTCGATCATTCACAGTATAAACTTCGTAAACTGCACAAGTCTTTTCTCTTTTTTTTTGCGTGTGAGTAGCATCTTTACGCTTCTTAAGCTAAAAAGTATTTTACGCCGAAAATGAGGCTTATTTCTTCTGGTCCTCAATGTTAGAATCAATAAGCAAAAATACGCCAATTTTGATTGTTGTCACAATACAATCAAATGCGTTCTTTTTTAATCTAGTTAAAAGTAAACGATCCTAAGGATCTCTAACGACAATCATTGAACGAACTTTTCGTTCATGTGCGTTTAAAAGATTCAACTTTCTTTTGTTTTTATAAGGGGAGCACTCCTTAAGTGAGGTAATCCGTTCATTGTAAGCGTTATGCAATGCTCTTCCATAGGAACAGAGCACTCTGGTGGATCGGGGATTTAAGCAAAAATACAATATATCGCTGAAATTCAGCCTTACTGACCTCCAGTTCCATGGCTCAGTGGTAGGATACCGGCCTCTGGGTCTGAAGTGAAAGTTTCAATCCTGCCTCATGGTACAGGGTGTGATAATGGATTGTCTATAGCTACACTGAAGAATTGTGATACAACGAAACAACTGTCTGAGGAGGAGATATATATATATATATATATATATATATATATATATATATATATACTTTATCAATATTTGAATTCATGTCTATACGTCTTCAAATTTCTATGAGATGATTTTTTTTAGAAAAGAAACTACTGAACTTGTTTCAGTGGAAGAGTCCATCATCTTAAATGGAGGATAGATCAGTAAAATTGTCACCTTTTAGAGTCCATTGCCACGGAGAGAGAAACAGAAAAATCACAATGTTCATTATATAACTAGATAGGTATGTGTGTGCTTTTTATTTTCATCGTTGTGAATATGAGTACAAGCTACTACACAAATTTTCGCGGAATTAAACTGTGGAGAAACTAACTAGTACAAACGCTTAGGTAGCTGAATGCTTGAATCTTTTAAAAGAGTGTAAGAAGCCAAAAAATTTTAATTTTTATTTGATGGTTCAGGAAATCTAATCTATTATTAAATCGTAAACCTCTCGATATTTTGCAGAGCCGGAATCATGGTTGAATGCATTTTTCTCAGACCTGATGAAAAAATGCAAATTCTCCTAATTTCTGCGTGGGTGTCATACTATGATGACATCATTGTCTGATGCTGTAAAAGCTAGCAGAATCTCATGTCATGGATTCATGACAACAAAACAAAAAATGTCGAGCAGGAGAAAGCCAGGATCTTGAGCACGGGGGTGTTTTGTGTAAAAATATTGGAAATAAAATTAATAAAATAATCGTTTTTTTTTCTAAATGCCCGGGATGTTATTATTTTTTAATTGTTATGCAGTATTTTATATAATTAAGACACTGAAAACACAGAATCAATAGAAATCATTTCTTAAAGCATCAAATAAAATCATTCCTTTTAAATTCTGATGTCTTTATATTTTTTAAGCAGTGTTATTATATAAGAGTAATATTTTCAATAATAGAAATTCTAAAAAAATCTTCGAAACCAAGTTTGTGTCATTTTAATCTTTACAATAATGGCCATTTATAGGTTTGTATAAGTATGACCAATTTTTTTATTCAGAAGAAATCGACTCCCGTGAGAAAAAAGCATTAAACACGTAAAAGATTATTTTATCGTCAAAATATTTGTGCTATTATCAAGGAGAAGTATAGGGGAAATAACTGATATAATATCTCTGTGAGAAAGATCTATAGATTCGGAGATTTACTGAAAATTAACAGCGTGAAAGGCTATCCATTTGTAAACGTTAAAATGATGTAAACTTGGCATTCGAATATTTTACAGAATACTGCAAACTGTTTGTGTAATCCATTGATACGATGGAGACGATTTATTGAACTGATTCGTCAAAACATTCATTCACGCTAGGCTAGGCTATTTTTTTCGTACATTTTAATGCTGGTTACTTTCTTGGCGGACCTCTTATGTTGGGATACATACTGCTAGAAAGAGAAAAGGTTGAAAAGTTCGTGGTTAGTGAGAGAGATCTCGCTTTTTTCCAACGTGAAGCAATAGTTACCACGCTTGTTTTCACGAACGAACACTGCTGTACTGAGTTCGATTATTACTGGGTACCCCTATTCTATTAGCAATATTCTTGACAAACATTGATTTTTACCCAGCTTAGATTAATCGCAGTATTTTTGTTGGTTCGAACTAATTTATTAGTTTTTGCTGATTTTAATCGCAACGTTTTGGCCGCTGTACACTATGGCTTTCCCAGAGTTTCTGAGATATTTTGGATTATCGAACTGTGCTCTGAGTGGACACGCGCTCTTCCTCTTGTGCACATCATTTCATAATTAAAACAACTCATCAGAAAAAAAAAATCTGGAAAATCTAGCATAGTACGGCACCAGGCCAAGTTGTAGGGAGGAACAAGAAAATTGCCATCGGAAATATGGGTTTTTAACCTCTGACACCGGGACTATATACGAGAATATATCGACTAAGAATAGGGGAGAAGGATATTGAGAAGAGAGAGAGGGAGAGATCTGAAATCAAAGAGAGGAGAAAGAGACCCGAAAAAGGAATAAAGAAAGAGAGAGAAAGTGAGAAGGAAAGAAAATTAGCTCAGATTGAAGACAGAAAGGTGGCAAGTGTAGGGATAGTAGGAGGATAGGTGATAAGAGAGGGGGAAAGAGTGGATGATAATAGAAGGTATCGAAGAGGATAGAGAGAGAAAGATAGGGAGAGTAAGGAGGGTGAATGGAGAGCAATGATAGAGAATAGAGACGGAGAGAGAAGGGATAGAAGAAGGAGGAGAAGGTCTTTTTCAGAGAGAAAAAAAGGAATAGAGAAGGAAGTGAGTTACAAGATCTGGTCTTCAAATTACTAGTATTGTTAGAGAATCTTTTCACAGGAATATGCCACGCTAACAACTGAAAAACATCAAACACCAGTCGTTTTGGTTGCCGGCAAGGATCGTGAGCTTAGCAGATGGGGTTGGTCTGGAAGGTCGGGGGAGATACGGTGTTTTCGGGCCGGTTGATGGAGACGGGGTATTTGGGGAAGTCTCTGGTGGCGAGGTCATAGCGGATATGTTGTTGGACAAATTTTTACGCTCTCGCGTCTGGAGATCATTCGTTCTTTGATGTGTTGCCCAAAGGTTATAAAGCCAGCGTTTTTACCATCATTGTCGCCTCCCAGGTATTAAGTCAGAGGGAGAGGAAGAAAAAAGAGAGAGAGAGAGAAAGCAAGACAACCTTAGAAAAGCAAAGTTGCTTTCCCCATGTCTCAAGACTCATGAGACAATGACTTCTGAATTCGTTTCTCGGACAATCCATGGAGACCACGGTAATTCTTTTTGGCAATTGTAGGTTCTTTTAAGGGGCTCAAGATGGACTGTCTCCCCCAGGGGCTAGAGGGCACCAACTCCAACTGCTAACCACCTGCAGCTTGGGCATTTGGCAATTGTAGGTTCTTTTAAGGGGCTCAAGATGGACTGTCTCTCCCCGGGACTAGAGGACTCCAACTCCAACTGCTATTTACCTACATCTTGGGGAACAAGTGGATTCCTGCCTTTTCCAAGTGCATTAGTGTATAGTGAACTCAGCACGCCGATCTGATTCGAATTGACCGTTGAGCCAACTGCACCACAAAAACAACCCTCAGCTCACGGGAATAGAATATGCTTACTTACCTGACAAAGCTAGGATTGTCTAGCCATTCATAACAGAATATTTTAGATAATTGTAATGAATCCTGGTTCCTGATGGGTTTTTTTCCCCGAGAAGCACCACCCCATTGGACTAAATGGGGTATAATCAAGGGCACACCATGAAGCCTTCGGCAGAAGCCGGTAGAACCGGCCATTTTCTGGACATACCCACCATACAAAAGTGTGTTGGTCGCGTTAAATACGACCTCGTATCATATTTTGTGGAAGGGGGGCAGATAAATCCTACTTCTGCATTGAAATACGTTCGCAGATTTCCATTACTATGACAAAAATCTGAACAACAGACAAACATCCCTTACTATTGACGCACACACTTATCCTCAAGAACTGAATTCAGAGTCATCCATCGTAAAAAGTGCTGTTGCTAATTTTGCAATCCAGAGAAATTAATCTACCAGTCTCAGAACTAATCAGGCAAATGAGACTTGAAATCTGCAAAGTGCACACTCCTGTCTTTACAGGCGCGGGACCAGTGGGTCCACAGGATCCGTGCCTCCCCTTCTCGGGAAAAGCGCATGTTGAAAAAAAATCTTTTTTAAATAACTAGATAAAGAAATGTTAGGAATAAACGACCCAAGTAATCCAAAGTTATCCAAAATTAACCTTAAAAACAAAATTTGGTTAATTTGTTGGGTTTTTTTTTTATCTAATATGAGTAAGACGTTTTTCCTCATGCTTTTGTCAATGTCGAGTCTAAACTGGGGTTTAGTCAAAATCTAGTCCAACTGAGCTATACTGACAAGTCTGACATACTTACACATTTATTTTATCATATATACATTACGAAAGTTGCAGTCATTATCTTCTGTTGGGAAACAAGTAGGAGCGGAATTCGATCCTGCTATAGCCAGGTTTATATAATCTAATTACTTATTGATTCTGCCGTAAATTTCTTTTTTTAATTTACCTTTTTGTCAATCTGGGGCTGAAACGCTACGACTGGGAGAAGAGTTCCTGATCATTTATAATTCCGCTGTATTTGATGTTCGAAATTTGTCTTCCTTCTCACTTATTTATATGCAAAAACGTTTTTTTCTGATTGGAAACTCGCCTAGCTTAAAGTTTTTTTTTCCATTTGGGCCATCCACCTGCTCAACAGTCTGAATCCACCCCTGCCGTATATTGTTTTTTTGTTGTTTTCTTTTTCTTTTTCTTTTTCTTTTTTGGTGGGGAGGGTTGCATGTTGCTATGCAGCTATTTAGAAACTTTAATTCAAGTCGGTCCCAAGGCAAAAATATTAGTGTACCACAGTGAGGATGGAAATCGCTAAGAATGGCCCGAAAAATTAACCTTTTGTTTTTGTTTTTTCCGTTTAAGAAAATAGAATTATGTGACCTGCTTCGTGGCTGAAAAAACACATTTTTTGCGTTGGTGCCAGAAGTCAGTGTTCAAGCCAGGATATCCAATTCTAATTTTCGAGGCAGGCAGGTAATCACCACTTGAAAGACTGGCCTAAGACATTCTGTCCAATTACCAACCTCTTTTGCCTTGTGCAGTACTAAATCGGGTTGAACAAATATCAGGAAGATCTTAGAAAATAATTACTTGAGGCTAATTTACAGATTCTGGCTGTGGACGATACTTCAAATGATACATTGTTATTATGATCGATAACACACACACACACACACACACATATATATATATATATATATATATATATATATATATATATATATATTGATACTCTTGCCATTTCGTTTGTTGTCAGTCTATTCGTCTCATCCAACACGACTGATATAACTGCTTTCAACCCAAATTCTCATCTCATTTATTCTCATTTTGAAATTTGGGTTGAAAGCAGTTATTTACGTTTCTGACGACCGTTTAGCTCAGTGGTGAAAGCATCGCTACATTGAGGTAGCTATATTAACGGTGTTAGGTTCGATTCCTGCAGCAGCACAATTTTCTCCCATTGTTTATACGTTGTATAAATCAAGTGATATATCAACCGTGTAACGGCGGGAGATCATTTCAAAATAAGTTTCAGTATATCATAACGCTATTCATAATTCATTCTGTCGGACTGACTGTGTCCATTTTTTCAATACATAACTGTTGCGTTGGAAGAGACGATTAGACTGAGAATAATTGGGATGAGAATTCTGGTTGAAAGCAATCATTTGGCCTTGGCATATATATATATATATATATATATATATAGAGAGAGAGAGAGAGAGAGAGAGAGAGAGAGAAATAATGCTTATATTTCCTCATCTTTTTTTACAAACAGACAGAAAACAAATGGAAACAGATTTTATGTAGATGTTTAATCAGAGCGCTCAATATTTAACACAGTAAATAGAGCTATTGATAAATAAAATGATTCATTTTTACAAGGACATGAACCCAGTGAATGTGAACACTCGTAAACCAGCCGTCTCTCTCTCTCTCTCTCTCTCTCTCTCTCTCTCTCTCTCTCTCTCTCTCTCTCCCATTTATATGTGTGTGTATGTATCGGTGAGTGTGTGTGCATATGAGTCTATAAAGTATACATTATACACAGATCACACATAGATTATATATGTGTGTGTGGGAATGATCGCTAATTGGATAATATATAGTCGATGTATATGATCGATATTTCAAACGGTATATAATTGATATTAGTGCAATTACAAAGAGTATATATGCGTGCATGTGTGTATATATATGTTTATGAGTGTGTGTATATGTATTAGTGTGTGTGTATTTTTGCTAAGAAAACAGAAGGCTTCAAATTTTAGATAAAATTCCCCGAATAGAATTTTGGTGCATATTCTTATTTTATAATGTGTACTGCTTATGAAACATATGTATATATATATATATATATATATATATATATATATATATATATATATATATATATATATATGCGTTTCAGTGTGGCATATAATTGATATGTCATCGGTATTTAGCACATGATACATATATTTTAAATAGTATATTGATATGATCGATGATTGAATATATATATATATATATATATATATATATATATGTATATAGTTTATATGTATTATGTACATTTTAAATACAATGCAGTCATTTCGTATGATCGATATTTTAAATGGTATATAGTTGATATATAATCAACATTTTAATGGCTTATAGTTTAATGATCTGTGTTTTACGTGGTATATAATTGACATATATGATCGATGTATCAAATCGTATATTGTTGATTCGTATATTGATATTTCAAACAGTGTATACTTGTTTTACTATATAGAATGATGAAATCTGCCAACAGTTTTTGGATAGACTTAGAAGGGTGGAAGATGAAATGCACCTTTTTTTTCCCCTTTCTATTTTCCTTCGATTCTGTATCCGAAGTAACCTGACAGCCAAGTTCATGGACAAACCAAACGACCGTGAGAAGCACTGAATGATCCGAAGGAAAAACCATAAATAACGTTTGTTTGTTGGAAAATTCTAAAAAAAATGGAAGAAAAAAAAGGTCATTGTTGATCGTCTGTTTTCATTCTTCCTCCTTGTACTCTCGGGCGCGCCTCCATTACACGCCGCTTCACTTCCGACGTATTCTCGAGCTCCTACGATCTCTGCAATGTTTTCAACGAAAGTCGAGAGTGCTACAGAACGTCGGTGGACTCTCAATCGACCTTGGACAAAATACTTGAGCGAAGATTAAACATTGCCCATAATCAAACAATCACAAAAAGAAAAAAATGGCATTATTAAAAGATTGGAAATTTTATTACCGACAGACCTCGGCTAAGACAAATTTCGAATTATGCTTGTGATGGCCCTATTCTGACAGGAAACGCTCGCAATTAGTGCTGGCCACTGACGATCTCTTCCTTCCTGAATTTCAACGCATTTACATAGTAAAATCATTAGCAATGCATTTATGTAGTGAAATCATTTACAGTGTTAATTCTATAGTAAAATCATCAGCGATGAATTCACGAATATATGTTTGGTCAGACATCGTTGCCTGAAGTCCTAACCACTGATATTCTGACTTTTCCTGATTTCTAGTGCATCTTCATCTTACAATTGTTGAGAACGAATTTATGTAGCATTATTAGCAGTGTATTTCTATAATGAAATCATTTACCGAGTATTTCTCAAGTAAAACTACTGCATTGATTTCCAAAGGGCTTCAATTTAGTTTTTAGTATTCATATAAGTTATATTAAGTCAAACAAACTGGACTCTTCCTTTCTATCTGTCTTTCAAACAGCGGATGTTAGATTTTTGCTGTAAAGATACTATGTTAAGAAACAAGAATTATTTTGTGTCCATTGCAGTGATCTGAGCAACCTAAGATTTGCAGACGACATCATCCTTTTCGCTGAGAACCTACATGACCTCCTAGTAATGCTAGATGAACTAAATAAAGAAAGCAAAAAAGTCAGCCTACACATGAACTTCAATAAAACTAAAATCATGTGCAACAATCACGTTGAGAATAAGAACAAAACAGTCTAGATCGAAGATACAAAACCGGGGAAAGTAGACCACTAAATCTACCTAGGGCAACAAATCTCCATGAGATCCTCAAAAGAAGAAGAAATCAAGCAAAGAATCCCTTGAGGATGGTATGCCTTCGGCTGAGTAAGCTCAACTTTCAAGAACCAGATGATCCCAATAATCCTAAAAAAGAAGAGTATACAACCAATGCATTATCCCGATAGTCACTTATGGAGCTGAAACATGGAACCTAACCAAGAGACAGACGTGCAAACTGAGAAACATGCAATGCGCGCATGAGAGAATCATGCTCAACCTCATATGGAGAGATCACAAGACCTCACAGAACATCAGGAAGAAAACGGGAGTCCAAGACATCATTGAATCTATTGAAAAAACTTAAATGGAAATGGGCAGGCCATGTTGCAAGAAATGCAGACAACCGATGGACATCACGACTCACAACATGGATCCCCAGAGATCACATGCGAAACCGAATACAAGATGGAGATATGAACTGGACAAATTCAGAAAATGCTGGCTCTGCGATGCCCGTGATAGAGAATTGTGGCGGATCCTGGGGAAAGTCTGTGTCCAAGGACGGAGGATAAAAGACTAATGATGATGATGATGATAGTGATAGCAGTAATCGACAATATAAATAGAATGCTGAAACTGACTGGAAACTTATTTGAGCCCGTTTATTGGTTAATGACAGACATAGGCATATTTATTTGATGCCTAAATGTTTGCTATGTAACGAACTTTGTTTCAGAGGGTTTTTCCAGTTGTTTTATGGGGGATGGATAAAAATAACCATCCATTTTCAGCAAGGTTGCCAATTTAGATATTTTACATCTAAATCTAGATATATAATAGCCCTATTCTGTCAGTAACACTTGCATAAATTAATGACCAATGACAAACCTTTTCTTCTAGATTTTCAATGCATTTCTCTCGTAACATTTATATCAGCTGCGTTCAATCTTATCCGACGTAACTATATAGCTATGTGACTAAATTACAATTTGATCTCTGTGGCTAAATCTGAAAGGTGTAATTCATGTTGAACAGGTACTAAGTTCAAATCACATTTGAGGCTACTTTTTTTCAATTCCGAACAGATGCTGTATAAGTTTAGCTCAGCTTGACACAAGGCCGAACTAGAGAGACATCCACTGGGGATCTAACTCATTGAAGAAGTATTGATCAGCATCATTTGAATGGAATAATTTCTGCTGACCCTCCCCAGCCATATTGGTCCCCCAAATCCTGCGAAAATTGTGCCATAAACAATAAACGATTTACCATTCCCAAAGTGTAAATGTATAAATAAATAGAGGAATACAGTCAATTATACGTTGGGAATTTTGAATTTTAAAACTTGTCTTCATTTCTTTTCTGGCGACAAATGCGTCAATTATGGCAAAATTGATAGTTTTTAAGTCAACGTAAAAACAGCCTAAATCTGCTGAGACATCCCCTGTGAATACGTAAAGGTATCTAAACTTTCAGAGAAGATATCTAATTATTGCAATACATTTTTGAAATATCTCTAAAAGATATATATATATATATATATATATATATATATATATATATATATATATATATATATATATATATATAATGTATGTGTGTGTGTGTGTATGTGTAGTTGAAAAAATGAACGATAAATTTCATAAAACAACGATGCAGTGTTTATTAACATCTTTTCCTCATTTTTATGTTACTATTTACATTTATCTAAATACTTCTGTTGTTTTTTATTTTCAAATATTGTCAGAAAAAAAATTGCAATATAAAGCAACAAAAAATATCAAGATGAAGGTAAATAGAAGCGTGAAAATTGAAAACATTTTAATATTGATTTATGATTCTTCATTTGCAAAAAAATGAAAAAAATAAATTTGTTTACAGCACTGTGAATCGGGGAAAAAAAATTAATGTCAAAAATAAAATCCAACTGATTCGCGAGTGTTAAATCCACATATTAACATAGTTTATATTGTCTAAATGAATAAATTGATTAGACAAATATTATTACAAAGGATTAATAATTTCCTAAAGTTTTGTTTATAATGCACGTTTACGCAGTATGTGGCACGATTGAAATAACAACTACTAATAAATTATTCGAGATTGAACTGCGAATTATCGAAAACCGCAAATATGAAGGGATTAGAGCATGTATGTACACACGTAAGCATATATATATATATATATGTGTATATAATATATATATATATATATATATATATATATATATATATATATATATATATATCTCAATTTATTTCATTTATAAAAATCATACTCTGACCGGTTTCGACGATACAGCCATTTTCAATGGGAGAGAGTGAATGGATGGGTGTATAGTATCCATTCTAATTGGTAGTTTTTACAATAGTTATATATATTACGCAATGCATATATCGTCTCAGTGTGTAACAAACAAATTTTATCGCTGTAGATGGTCAATCACAGTGAAAAATGGGGCTAGCTGCAGGGATTGAACCTGCGACAGACAAAGAAGCCATTTCAGCATAGCTTTGCTCTTACCATATATATATATATATATATATATATATATATATATATATATATATATATATATATTGTGTCATCCACAGACAACTGTTTCGTTGTATTGCAACTCATCAGTATGGCTATAGATTATCCATTATCCCATCCAGTGCCTAGAGATAGGATCGAAACCTTAGCTTCAGACCCAGAGACTGGTATCCCTCTCTGCTCCATGGAACTGGATGGTCAGTAAGGTTGAATTTAAGCAATATATTTGTTCTCGCATGTATATATTCCCCATGTCGAAAAAACATTGCATATATATATATATATATTTATATATTTATATATATATATATATATATATATATATATATATATATATATATATATATATATATATTCAAGTATATGTATACAAAACATGATTATATGAACATATATATACATGATATATAATAATATCTACAGTATATTGTTTATGACTGTCTTCGCTTCACGAACGGAGATTTTGAGAGGGTTTTTGCGACTACAAAATTTAACACAGCGAGGCCAGTGTGCAGAATAGACTTCCAGCCCGCACGATGTAGTTTTAAGGAGACGTAGGGCGACGTGCATTGGTATTAAATGCATATATATATATATATATATATATATATATATATATATATATATATATGTATATGTATATGCGTGTGTGTTTGTGTGTGTGTCTTTGTATAGTATTAGTGAAGTGATGCGACAGAATATTGATAAAAATGACACTTGAAGGTGTAGAGAAAAACTCAAGAGATTGATGTTATGTCTCATTTTTTTTTATTATGTGAGCATGTTTCGATGCATTTCAACGGAAGTCAGCCATCTTTATCAGAGAAAATATTTGTAGCAGTTCACAGAAAATTTTGCAGTCTACATGTTTTGATGCTGAAAGAAAAATGGGAGTATATCTGTGTTGTTGAGTAGGTATAGGAGGTATCTGTATCTGTGTAGATGAGAGTAAAATTTGGTTTGAAATGAGATGTGTCCATGAAATGCGGGGTCAGTGGGTGTTTTAGTCCCTCCCTCCTCTTCTCGATTCCGCCTCTTATCTTTGACAAGCCAAACACTATCAGAGATAGGAAACAAAGAAAATAAAGTTGAAGGCAGCTGTACCATTCAGACAGCTGCAGTGCAATAATAAGATTTATAATGTATTACTAATATAAAAATATACATGTATTGTATACCATAAAAACATGCTAAATGAATTTTAAAAGTCATGCAAAAACAGGTCTGGTTCGTCACTCTGAAGAAACCTTCAACGTCATTTTGGCTGCATGTCGTGTTGGAAGTGATCAATTAGAAAATTTGAGATGGAAATGATCAATGAATAAATTACTTTTCTCACCTTTTGTTCGATCACTATAAAGTATTAATTAGAAAAAAAAATTGCAAGAACAGTAGCATTAAATTCACTTTGTAAATTCCCCCCAACCCCATTAAACGTCATGGGGGTGAAAATATATACAAAAAACGTTTTTCTAGACATTATCAGGAGCAAATGTTTAAATTTCAGCCCTTTAGCTCCGTTTGTGTGGCCAGTATGCATGATACATACATGACCAGCCAGCTAGCCAGAACATCTTGAAAACTGATGAAATCTAAGTTGACAGTTTTTGGAGACAGTTTTGGTTGATGGTTTCTGATACATACGACCAAGCATGATTAGCAGTTGAGAAACGCGAAAGAAAGTAAAACAGAATTTTCCATTGGAGACAATAAGAGCAAGAAATTTACAAGAGGCACCATCGAAAACTTGGTACTTAATTAAAATCCTTATTTGTACGAACTGGGGCAAAAATCTAAACAGTACTTTTTTTTCTTCCCCAACTTCATTCCCAGAATGAAACGAACGATGGAGAAATGGGAATCCGACCAAATAAAAATCCCAAAAGTATCTCCCGTTCTATAGCCCTCAGAAGAAAAATTAGTTTTAAGGTTTCCAACTCTATCTTCAATTTTAACCGAAGTCGCTCGCACTTCAAGATTGGCCCGTCGTCAGTAATTTCTTTGGTGATACTCAAGGAAGACATTTTGGATTCTTCTTCTTTTTTTCTTTTTCTCTCTCTCTTTCTTTTAATTTCCCCCTCTATTCCATTTCTTGGTCTCAAAAATTACTTCTCTCTTTTGGGCGTTCCTCTCTTTAAATGAAATTGTTGGTGAGGTTAATTCGGTACTAAAAAATGTTTACCGGGTGACCCTAGCCAAGTGAAACAGAAATTTACGTATTCCAAGGCGAAGGAAAGCTGAGAAATTATTTTCGCAGTCGAAATGAACCAAAATAATTTTACTCTAAAGAACGTGTCTCTTAGTTAATTATCCTCATGGTCGATAACGCGATGTTCATGTGTGCATTATATGGTGCGTGGGTTAGCAGGCTTGTCTCACGTTCGTATTCACTAATTTAGTGTGTTCAATCCTGCAGAAGCAGTGCGGCTTTGTGTCGCTTTGTAAATAATCGCACCAGTGTATTTACAGGGATAAAATATATACAGAGATATCATTGTGTCATCTACAGACAGCTGTTTCGTTGTATTACAACTCTTCAGTGTGGCAATAGACAATCCGTTATCCCATCCAGTACCATGGGGCAGGATTGAAACCTTCTTTCAGACCCGGAGGTCGGTATCTCACCGCTGAGCCACGGAACTGTACGGTCAGTTAGCCTGAACTTAAGCGATAAATTGTATTGTTGCTTAAATCCCCCGTCCACCAGAGTGCTCTGTTCCCATGGAAGAGCATTGCACACATATATATATATCATCATCATCATCAGTCTTTCAACGTCCGACATAGACCTTCCCCAGGATTCGCCACAATTCTCTGTCATGGGCGTCACGGAGCCAGTATTTCCTGAACTAGTCTAATTCATCTCTCTATCTTGTGTTCTGTCGGCCTCAGTTTCTCATATGATCTCTGGGGACCCATGTTGTGAATCGTGATGTCCATCGGCTGTCTTTCATTCTTGCAACATGGCCAGCCCATTGCCATTTGAGTTTATTGATCCCTTTTTCTTCGTATCCGTTTTGTCAAATCTGTGGGGAGGGCAGGAACACCTTCTCAATTGAAAAATCTGTTCTTCTACAATGTGAAGAAGGTTGTAATGAACTGTTCTCGGTGTGGACTGGATACTTTTTCTTTACCGTGAACGTATTTGTGTCTGATCGATTCTGTAGCAATCAACTAACTTCGTGTTACTTGAACCGTAACTGCTGTCTTCCACTACGTGTCACTCACGAAGATTTTGAGATGACACCTCGTCGAGCACTACTGACATCACTCAGCTGCCGACGATTCACACGGCTTGGCTTTCAGCCGAGCAGAAATGACGGGAGGTGACCACTTCTAACAGCTTCATTCGCTGCTATAGGGCTGTATTTAATTCTTCTATTTTGTGTTTGTTTGTTTTTTCTTTGGTTTCCCCTGTACGTTATGCAGGGAGGAAGTCTTGAATTCGATAATCAGATTTGAATTTGTGTCAGACGTATAGGATGGGCTTGTTTCTATAGTCATCTGTTTGATCAGCAATTCCTTACAGAGTTTTCGTTTTGCGTTGGCGACATATTATTTGAGTTTTGTTAGCCAAGCCAAATATATAATGTAATCCCAAGACTTCAACTGACTCAAGAAAAGAATCTTTCGAGAGATATACCAATACTTGATTTTGTGACTCATCTAGAGACTATCGGCGACACATTAAAGTGACGCGACGCAAGGTTTGGGAAGCTCTACAGCTAGTTTGGCGAGATTTTACTTCTGGTTCCTTGAAATGTGTCTCCTGATGCTTTTGTTGCCTCTTGATTCGGTAAATATCGAATCCCTCGAGCATTATCATCCTGCTGTCGTATCTGTTTCAAATATCTGGCCATTTTTTTTTTCGCAGCTGTAAGAGAAATCGAGGTAGAATGGCTTGGTAGGTCTCGAAAGTGAGGCGAAGGTCTGCAACGCGAGTTTTAAGAGCCGTGTCAGCATTGACCTTGCTACTTCTTGGGAGGCATCTCTTTGTGGAAAGACAAAATCATATGTGTAATTAGTTCTTGGAATTATCAAAATATCAAAAATATTTAAAATCAGGAAAAAAATCATTGTTAGTGGCCAGGATTTACTACAAGCGTTACTGGTAGAACAAGGCTATCATATGTATGATGTGAATGAACTGTTAATGATTTTACGATAGAAAATGAATGCAAAGTATTTTATTATAGAAATATATTGATAATCAAGAATCATCATCATCGTCAGTCTTTCAACGTTCGTCGTTGGACATAGACCTTCCCCAGGATTAGCCACACTCCTCTATCATGGGCGTCGCGGAGCCAGTACTTTCTTAATTTGTCTAGCTCGTCTCTCCATCTAATAATCTGCCGGCTTCGGTTGCACATGTGATTTCAGGGGATCTATGTCGTGAGTCGCGATGTCCATCAGTTGTCTGCCATTCTTGCGACATGGCCAGCCCACTGCCATTTGAGATTTTTAATAGATTCTATGATGTCCCTGACTCCTGTCTTTTCCTGTGCTATCTTGTGATCTCTCCATGTGAGGCCTAGCATAATTCTTTCATGTTCACGTTGCATGGTTCTCAATTTTTCGGATCTGTCTCAATGAATATGATTATTATTGGTCTGGAATGATGCAAGCGTTACTGACAGGCAAAGGCTATTAATTGCACTAATGTTTATTTCACTCCAGAAACACAACATAAATCAGGACGAAACAAATTGTCAGTGGTTAGGAATTGAT
Organism: Thysanoteuthis rhombus; assembly: GCA_963457665.1. Taxonomy (NCBI): domain Eukaryota; kingdom Metazoa; phylum Mollusca; class Cephalopoda; order Oegopsida; family Thysanoteuthidae; genus Thysanoteuthis; species Thysanoteuthis major. Next base: position 41,793,538 of record OY735214.1, on the reverse strand, counting down.
CGAAACGTTACTGGTTGAGTATGGCTATTATATGTTTTATTCGAATGCACCGCTGATGGTTTATACCATAGAACTTCATTAAAAATCATGAAAAAAAGACGTTACTGACATAATACTGCTATTATGTGTATTGTGTAAATGCATTACTGTTATCACTCAAGAAATGTATTGCTAATGACGTTACTAATTATAGAAATGCATTCCCCAATGATTTTACTATAAGAATGTATTGGGAAAAAAAGAAGGGATTGTCAATGGTAAGGGTCATTTATAGAATGGAACTAATATATTAACTCGATAGATAGATGTCTTTGTTTTGTGTACTTATAGCAGTTCCCTTGTTTGGTATGGGGTTGTGTATTTGTTGACTGTGCATAAACGTTGCCTTTAGCTTGAAAACTTATTTTATTTTTGGGTCCCCTCACAAGCACGTAGCTCCTTTGACGTTCTTCTCGACAATCACACGACCCAGGCTCAGGGCTCACTCGATAAGCAACGATAGCGAGAAGAGACTCAGCTCTCGGTCGCATATCACGGGAGACTTGCGAAAAACGAAGACAATAACAAGAGACGATCGTCGATCTCTCAGTATGGCGACTGAAAACGCGTGGACTGAGAGGTGTCGTCTGATTTATCAAAGCGGTTCTACTTTGAGCGCGTACACACGTATAAATAAATAATAACAATGTTGTTTTTTTCCCCAATATTTTTGTTGCCGAATGTGATGCTGCCGGCCGTACGTACCTCGTAATTACCTTGTGCTGAAAAAGTTTTTGGTTGTTGAGAATTTTTTTTTCAAATAGAAGAACAAATCTGGTTAGTCAACCAATAGAAACCTACAACTGACCTATGTACTTTTGTTGAATGTTGTATTGGGGGTGATCAATTAAAAACATTTTAGGACAGTAATCGCTCAAAAAATCCGAAATCTCAAAAAAAGAGCGTGAATGCCACCGGACACAAACTAGTGACCAGTTAAGCATGAATTTTCATCAAAAATTACCCTCTCCCTTTAAAAACATATTTAGAGAGGATATTTTCAAAAACGAAAAAAATGTCTTTTTTTGTGGACACAATCAGGAATGAATATCTAAATTTCATCCCTCTAACTCAACTGGTGTAACTTGTGTAGACGTGATAAATACATAGATGGGCAGCAAGCTAGCGGGGCCAGCTCAAAAACTGAAGAAACCTTTGTTGACAGTTTTGCTTCATAGTATCTGAAAAAAGAGAGAGAGAAAGGGAGATAGTCCTTGACTTCTGGGATTTGATAAACAACTCCGCCATGATAGAGACAGTTTTATTCAGTTTGTTGTTGTCTGGTTGATTGGGAGTTCGTTTTATTTATTGTTTCTGTATTTTATCTCAACGTATTTTATTTGCCTTGTTGAAGCAGGCCAGCATCACCTGTGCAAGCGCAGATGGCTTCACCGGAAACGAAACGGAGACAATAACCTTGCGCAAGGGCATTCACATTCTACTTAGCTTTTTTTGTATTCTGACCACAAATTCCTTTTCTGTCTCTCTTTCCCAACTCTCTCTCTCTCTCTCTGTTTTGTTCTATATAATACTTTAAATTTATTTTGTTTTATTTCACTTCGTTTTTGTCAATTCCCATTCTTCCCTGTTTGTGCCCCGTCTCTCTCTCTCTCTCTCTCTCTCTCTCTCTCTCTCTCTCTCTCTCTCTCTCTCTCTCCGTTTAAGTGCGTGTCTGTCTCTGTATGCCAGTTTCTCTCTCTCTCTCTCTCTAGGAGAGTGTCTGTCTTTGTCTGCCTATCTAAGTCGCTGTCACTATCTTTGTCACCCTCTGTATACATGTCTCTCTCTTTTTAGGTGTGTGTCCGTCTCTGCCTCTGCCTGCTTCTGTCACTGTCTCTGTCTCTGAGTGCCTGTCTCTCCCACTCTTCGTTTAGGTGCGTCTCTATCTCTGTATGCTAGCTTCTGTCAGCGTGACTATTCCTTTCTCTCTCCCTTGCCCCTCTCTCTCTCTCTCTCCCCCTCTCTCTCTGTAACGTTCGATATAATACTTTTAATTTATTTTGTTTTATTTTACTTGCTTTTGTCAATTCTCATTCCTCCCTCTTTTTCCCCACCTCTCTCTCTCTCTCTTTACGAGCGTGTTTGTCTCTGTCTGTCCATTTAAGTCGCTGTCACTATTTCTGTCTCTCTCTGTATATATGTCTCTCTCTGTTTAGGTGTGTGTCTATCTCTGTCTGCCTGCTTCTGTCACTACCACCATCTTTGAGTGCCTGTCTCTCTCTGTCTTTCCGTTTAGGTGCGTGTCTGTCTCTTGTATGCCAGTCTCTCTCTCTCTCTCTCTCTCTCTCTCTCTCTCTCTCTCTCTCTCTCTCTGTGTACCTTTACCCTATTGTCTTATTATTTCATCGCCCATCTTCTTTTCTGCTACACTTCGGTCTATCTCTGAATGTTCACGTTTTTTCCCTTTCTTTTTCTTCCTTTCTATTGCCTCATACAAAACCATACATTACCTACTTCTTGTGTATTATGTATTCGTCAAAGTTCTGTCCAACTTAGAATTTTTGTTTACATCCCGTAAAAATAACAAGAAAATCTTCACCAAATGTAGGGAAATAAACTCTTCACAGATCGTCTAACATCATCATCATCATCAGGTGGCAGCCTTTTAGCGTCCACCGTTGAACATAGACCTCCCCCTGACCTCTCTACCGTTAGCATCACGGGGCCAGTACTTCCTGAATACATCTAGTTCGACACGCCATCTTGTATTTTGTCAGCTTTCGTTTGGCATGTGATTTCTGGAGATCCACGTTTTGAGTCGTGATATCCAGCAGTTGTCAGACATTCTTGCAACATGACCAGCCCATTTCCATTTGAGTTTTCTAATGGAGTTAATGATATCTAAGGCTCCTGTCTTCCCTGTATTATATTATTACAGTGGTATTTTGTGATATCTCAATGTGAGTTTGGACATGATTCTCCCTTGTGCATATTGCATGCTTCTTAGTTTAAAGGTCAGTCTTTTGGTTAGTTTCAATGTCTCAGCACCATAGGTGACTATCGGGAGGATGCATTGGTTGTATAACCTTCTTTTTATCACTAGTAGAATTCTCTTGTTCTTGAAGGTTGAGCCGAAAGCTTGCCCACCTAGAGAGATTCTTCGCTCTCGTCATATTAAATCAAACCTATGTATGAAATTTGCATTTAACTACCGTGATTCGAAATCACAACCAATTGAACCAAACTGACGAGTCGTGTACGCTGGTGAATTTATTTATTATACATTCAATGAAAAAGTTACAGTCTCAATAAAAGTAGGAGAGTTTGACACTGCAACAGCTAAGCTTGTCCACCTTTCTTTTTCCCTTTCTTTCATTTTCTTTCTTCCTTTCTTCCAATGACACTTCAAATATCACTGGGGGTTTTGTGTCTCTCTATTTTTTTATAGCCCCTTCCAAGGCATCTATTTAGTATCAAACTCACTAAGGCAATCACGATCTGGATGACAAACTTGCAAAACAATACTCAACATGGAGCCCCAAGTCCCAACTTGATTTTTTCTGTTACAGGGCCACATCAAGCTAACCAACCGCTCCGCTACGTTGAAGTGCCCAATAAGCTTAGAGAGACGAAAGGTCATGATTGCGTGAATTGAATTCCGTGCAATGGTCTGAAAGACAAGCGAATTAAGCAACGTTGATGCCTCCACTTAGACTGGTTCGATTCCTGCAGCAGTCTCATTTTCTTTAATTGTTTATTTTATTTACATTATCCAGACCAAATGATGCATTTACCGCATGATAACAGGAAATAATTTCAAACAGTTCCGAACTAATTTTTAATGCATCTTTATAATCAAAGCCATGCGCAGAGTAACCACTGACGTTCAAACTCACTACCAAATAATCTGGGTGACAAACTCGCTAACAATTACTCCGCGCAAAAGCGGGTTCCACCTGTTTAGAAACCGTCAGCCCAAACTGCCGGCATAGGTTTCTTTAGTTTTCAAGTTGGTGAGGCTGACTGCCGATGTATGTATGTAGGTAGGTAAGCAGGTAGGCATGATGCGTACAAGTTGCACCAATGGAGCTAGAGGGTTGAAAATTTAAACAATTGTTCCTTAGAATGTCTGGAAAAAAACGTTTTATCTATTTAGAAAATTCTCCTCTGGATAGGTTTCGTGTGGGGATTCAGTTTGCAATTTAAATCCATACTAAATTGGTCATTTACTTTGTGTCTGGCAGCATTCACGATTGTTTTCTGAACATCCAGACTCTCTTAGCGATCACTGTCCAACAAAAGGTTAGAGAGCTCACATATTCGTTGATCACCCTTTTTCCAACGTTTCAATAGATCACTCCCAGCACACCGTGCCGTTTAAAGACACCGGTTGCATGACGGTTTTTATTGAGTGACTAACCAGACCGGTTTCCCTTATTTTTCTTATTTGACGAAATTCTTCTCTCCAATTCTCCTTCATGTATTTCCCCGGCTTTGTTCTCATAGCGTTTGCGTCTCCCTCTTTTCCGATTTCAATATATTTCTGTTTTATCTCTTCCCCATAGGTCGTTAAACACTTCTACCTCATGCACTGCCTATCTCATCCTTTATCTCTGACTTTACTGTGTTTTTCTTGTGGGGGTTAAATCTAACCACGAACCAGATTTTAATGGGAGCTTCAGTTTTCAATGTAGTTGTACGCTGGATTGGTCCCTTACTTTCAGACATTTTTTAGAGATCAACATTCAGACGTTTTCTAGAGATTGCTGCTCTACAAAAGACGTGAGAAGTAACTTGTTCATTAATCATTCCTTTTTTGGAATTTCAATTGATCACCCTCTACTGGAAATGCCGTCAAAAGACGTCGATCACATGGTATCTGTTGGTTGACTATCCAGACTTGCGATTTATCTATTTTTACAAATCGTCATCTTTGTTCCAGTTTCTTCCATCTTTTTTTCTCTTTCTTCTCCCGTTTTCTCGAAACTTCTATCTTCTTTCCACTCTTTTCATTGATTTCCATAGCAATGTTCTTTACTCCGTTATTTCCCCACCCCCTTTTCGTCCAACTCGTCCGAAATCTCTCTCTCTCCATCGTCCTTCCATCTTCCTTTCTTCCTTTCTTTCCTCTCCCTGTTTCTCTCACTCTAACCTTATTTCTTTCCTTCTCACTTTCTTTCTTCCTTTCATCCCCCCTCCCTGTTTCTATTTTATTCAACTTTTCATTCATTTTCTCTTTCAATGGACACCCACCTTGGTTTCCGCTACTTCCGGTGGGTCCTCAGCGGACGAATTGGCAACATTTCTCTATGTCATGGTTTTATCTTCGTGCCTGGAAGACTTATCTTTTGTCATTTGTAATGCATTCTAAAATCCTTGATTTCCCCTTTTTATCACATGAATCACTCTCTCCCTCCTCTGTCCCTCCCTTTATCTCCCTCTTCCTCTCTCACCCTCTCTCTCTCATACACACACACGCAAGCCACTTTATTTATATACATATATATATATATATATATATATAAGCATATATATATATATATGTATATATATATATATAAACATATATATATATGTATATATATATATGTATATATATATGTATATATATATGTATATATATATATATATGTATATATATACATATATATACATATATATATATACATATATATATATACATATATATATATACATATATATATACATATATATATATACATATATATACATACATATATATATACATATGTATATTACGTCAATTAGTCAATTGATGCATCGTTACTTATGCCCAATTATATACATATATATATATGAACGTGCGCGTGCGTGTGTGATCATACACATAATTCTAAAATGCTTTCATGGATTGCTCACGAAACAGTTTCAATCGGATACTCAGATCAGATTGGAACACAATACACATAATGGTAACTCACCGTAGATTGGATGGTGAGTTTGCTCCTCACTATTTTGGGATCCTTCAGAGGGAAACCACTAAAAAAACAAGCGTATGCCTAGATCCTGGTTACCCACTTCTGGGGCTGCACCTCCCCATTGCACTTACGCGGTAGGATGAGCGGTACATCGAGTCGAATCTTTGAACACGTTCACATGTAAAAGTTTGTGATGCCCCACCTTAAACCGACCTTCGGTTGCACTGTCGTGGGGAGATGAATGGATATCCAGACTTGTGGTGTTCTTCCAAACTAAGTTGGGCTTCATAGATAACTACATATATATATATATATATATATATATATATATATATATATATATATGTATATATATATATATATATATATATATATATATATATATGTATGTGTGTGTATGTGTTTGTGTGTGAGTGTTTTTATCAAAGTTTAAAGTAAATATTTACATACAGTGGTCATAGAACGGCCAATCTCTTGTAGGGTTATGCAGTCGGTAGTGAAACGTCATTAAATGACTTTGTGCACTTTGTGAACGTCGCGTACACAATGACCAAGCGAGGCATTGTACCCATCTCATACAAATTTTTCTTTGGCAAAACACTGCACCCTTGCCATCCCCAGAATCTGTCACCTTCCATCTGTACAGTTCAGATTTGTCTCCATGTGACTTCTGGCTTTTCATTATTAGATTTCAGAACGTGGATGAGATTAAGGGAAACGTGATGAAGCAGGTGATGGTGATCTCGACAGAAAACTTTGCTGGCTGCTTTGAAAAGTGGAAGGGAAAAGTTGTGTGTGTGTGTGTATGTGTGTGTGGTCCTAATGGGTGTACTTCAAAGGGGGCCTGGGGCGTTATTGTCGAAGGTAGGCTATTTTTTTTTCCCTTGGCGTTTCGATACTCTCCTGACAGATCTCGTATATTTGGGTATTGGTATGATCAATCTCTCTTTGGCTTGAATGCTTGTTTCATAACTTTTGACTTTGAAATATTTTAATTGCGATTGCTTCTTATGATTCAGAACAAGTAAAGCAACACAATGATTTGATTTAATGAGTGAATCGTTTCTTTTTTATATGAATACAAATTGGTATTGACTTCTGTTTTTTTTTCTGCCGGCGTTGAATGAGATAAAGATGTTAGCAAAGTGACTTGAATCCGGCGTGTTGGGGGTAGTGAGTCATTAGATGAGGGGGCTTGGGAACCAAGACTAATGTAACAATGTTTTTAATTTATCATTAAAGATTTGAGAGTGAAAAGGAAATGAATAGAAATCATATGATAGATACAGCACCACTCAGGATTATTGACACCCTTGAATTTCTTTTACAACCTGTATAATATCTTCCTAAATAAATTGACATCTACTGAATTTTCATCATCATAATATTTTCAGAGGATTTCGAAAAATAGTTCAGATCCGCTAATTGAGAACCATGCAACGTGCACATGAAATAATTATGCTGGGCCTGGAGACCACAAAACAGCACAGTACACCCGAGAAAAGACAAAAGTCAGAGACATCATAGAATCCATAAAAGATCTCTAATGGCGGTGGGCTGGCCATGTTGCAAGAATGGTGGAAAACTGATTGACTTCACAACTCAAGACATGGATCCCCCGAGAACACATGCGCTACCGAGGCCGGTAGAATATTAGATGAAGAGACGATATAGACATGTTCAGAAAGTACTGGCTGAGCGACGCCCATGATAGAGAAGTGTGGCAAATCCTGGGGAAAGTCTATGTCCAATGACGGACATTAAAAGACTAATGATGATGATGATGATGATGATGACGATGACGACAAAAATATTTTTCTGCTTACGTGTAGTAAATTCAATGAAGAAATCGAACGTATGACCAGGTAAATAACATTGGCACCCATCTTTTATGTTTTGATTGTACGCCCTCTTCGGCAAAATTGAATGTTTGCAAACGTTCCTTGCCGTCATCTATGAGCTTCTTGCACTTTTAAACTGCCAGTTTATCACATTTTTCCTTCATAATTTGTTCAAACCCTTGAATGCTTCCAGCATTTCTGTAGTGTACGGTACACATTGAAAACATGACTCCAGATTTCTGCTTCCTACAAAGATTTCGAATGTGGTAGAGATTAGGACTCGTTGTTGGCTACTTTAAAACTATTCGTTTTTCGTTTTTTGTAAAATGTCATCTAAGAACAGTCGGCCTTTTCAACAGTTGATTTCTTTTTGCAAACGCTAAGTGGTTCATTGAATGCCCGGATTGAACAATTGAATGTTGCTAAAGGCGGTCATATTAATTATTAATTTCATGTGTCTTATGCTTATCCTTTGTCTGTATGTGTTACGTAGAATCGGCGAAGTTGCCTAAGCGGTGAAGTTTCAACCTCTTCGACAAAAAAATTAATACGTAGTTTAGATTTGATGAAAAAATTTTGTAACCGAAACAAGGATATAAAATAACACAGTAAAGTTTATGTAATCAAAGCCAAAACTATTTCCTACAGAAAATGAATGAATACTTTGTTTTAATTTGATAAAACTTCATTTAGTCGAAACAAGGATAAACATTATTATTTTTACGTGTAATCAAAGTTAAATTAAACCTTTTTACAATAAATGAATAAATTTCGCCGATTAGGCAGATTCGCAGATTCATATATTTGATGTTATTGGTCAATGGATTTCCAAACTATTGCGAAAAAAATCATATATATATATATATATATATATATATATATATATATATATATATATATATATATATATCACTATATATATGCTGTCCCTATATATACATATTTTGTGGGTATGGGTGGTACATTCAATGGTAGATTGGTAGATGTCTATAGTTACTTCCTATGTGCATATTAGTCCATCACAAGACCACAATAGTGGAACACCCTTGAGGCTAGTACTCATTAAAATAGTAATGCTATATGAGACTAGCTTACGAACCACTGACCCAGCATCAAGCTCTATAACAGTTACATGGATAGTTATACGCATGGATTAGTCTGACTCAAGCCCACAATAGTGAGGCATCTGTACGATAGATTAGTGACAGGTTCTTTCGCTACGGATATGGTAGTCGGACATGCGCAAACACGTCTTGATCCTATTAAACCGTGTTTTACTCCTCTCTTTTTTTTTCATACATAAAAGAAGGGCCCAGTTTTTGCATCATATGTACAAGGCTGCTAAGCGACACTAAGCGACATTAGGTTTATAAGTTCATGTTTCCACCACCCTATTGTCCCACGGGACGTGAGGGAGTAGATGAAGACGACATGCCCAGTGGTCGCAGATTCAATCCTTAAGTCGAGTTGTGCCGAAGATCCCATACGCTGGTTCAGTGGAAGAGACAGACGAGTGACATCACAAGGTCGAATTAACGAGGAAAAAATAATCGATACGATATATCATCCCTCCCCAGAATGGTCAAAGGGACAAGAACGTAGATTTAATGAAGGAGTCGGTTCAAAATTCCGGAAAGGTTACTAAGTACGACAAACACTTGAAAAAAGAACGAAACGTCGCGACAATAACACTAGCCCGAATAAATAAGACGATGACGTTTTCTCATCTCAGAAATTCTGAATGAAATTACATTGTACAATTTGAAAATAAATATTAGCATTAAGTTATCCATATCAGGGAATTTTGTAAAATTTGTGATCGTTGTTTTTGTTTTTTCAGCGTTAGACCTTACGAAATATCGAAGTATAGTTCAAGATATTTTTACATTTACAGATTAATTTGCGAATTCTGGGAATGGGGTGTATAGGAGATACAAATATTCCAATGCAAGAAACAGCGGAGAGATCTGTATGTTTAATTCAAATATGGTAATTGTTTACTTAAGAGTTATATACTACTTCTAAAACGAAAAATTCATAAAATCTTTAAGAAAACCGTACCAGTAAGAAAAAATTTGTACACGCAAAACGTGTTAATATTATTGAGAAAACTTTTTAGAAAATACTGAACAAGGATGTTTTAACATGGAACGAACAAAAGATAGCAATGCAGGGGCAATATTAAATAATCATTTGAGATACATGTGGGTATGCCACTTCAATGGTGATACTTTTTTTTCGTGAACCTTATCTTAAAATGCTTTTTCAGTGTTTTTTTCTTTATGTTTTACAATTAGCATTGTACAGGCAAGCATTTTTGTAGGTGGTAAGAAATATGATTTTTCAGTCTACCTGTTTGTTAGTCAAGTAATAATTTTACCTAGCAAGTGAGCGTGTGGCTTTTAATACATTTTTTCCAAACAAACTTAGTATCAGAAAAAAGATGACTAAAAACAAATGTTCCTTAAAATAAAGGACTTGTCCAGAATCGTGTTGTTTTGGGGGAACTTTTCATAATCGGATGTTATCAGCTAATGGGGCCAGAGCTACTAATTTATCGTGCTAAATTTAGCACGTTTCGGCAGTGCGAAAATTCAATATTTAGCGCTATTTTTAGCTCATTTTTCTGTGATTTTAGACATTTTTTGGCGATTTCATAGTCGTTTCAGGCAAATTTAGACATCTTTATCTATCAAAATGGCAAGAAAATTGCTAATGGTCACAGCGTTTTTAGCGTGTTTTGGATGTCGATTTTGCGCGAAAAGATTTTTGAGTCGGCAACACTGAGTGGGTCTTGAGAGTGGATGCTCTGCTTCTATCATGGATTTATTAGAAGCCGTAAACCAAAACTGTCATCAGACTATCAACATAGATTTCTTCAATTTTTTTAATTGGTTTTGCTGACTGGCTGGCTGGCTGGTTGGTTGGTTGGTTGGTTGGCTATTTATGTTTGTATCGTGCACATAGGCCACACCAATTGAGCTAGAGGGCTGGAAACCGAAGCAGTTACCCCTGATACCAGAAAATAATTTTTTACTCAAATCCTCCCTCTGAATAGGTTTTTATTGGGGGCGTTCAATTATCAAGTTTTAGTTATTAATGCCCAATGAAGAACGAAAGAATTAACTTATTCATCATTCATTATGACCCCACCCCCACAACACACACACACACACACACACACACACACACACTACACGGTATCCTCCTAGAAGAGACTGGTCACATGACGGATTCTATCGAGTCACTAACCAGACCTGTTCATCTTTTAATTTTCAATTCTATTTAATCTTTTATGTACTTTTTTTGTCAGTCATCGAGCCTGATTAATAATTCTTCACAAAAAAACTGACTTAACAATACGAGAAGCAGGAGAAGTGAGTGTGCGTGTGTGAAGGAGAAACGAAAAAAGGTCGATTCCAATGAAAGAAAATAACACACATCCCCCAACACATACGCACGCACACACACTCACACACACACACATACACACACACACACACACACACACACACACACACACACACACACACACCAACCAACCAACCAGAGAAGAGAAGCGAAGAGGAAGAAGGGTAAAAAAGGAAATGGTTTTCATAAAATGGAGGAAATTACAACGCCCATAAAAAAAAGCTCCTCTTGTCCGTCATTGGCGTAGTGATATGAAAGGTTTGAGCAAAGACAATATAAAGAGTGGTAGGGTGCGGCTGTTTACTTTACCTTGTATGGCCAATAAAAGATTATTGGAATCAAGCTATTTTTTCGTCTGAAATTGCAATTATCAGCTAATGTGGCTGGAAATATGCAAAGAAAAGACCGGGTTGAAGATCGACAGTTGTCGGGTTTTGTTTTTTTTTTTTTAGTTTTTTTCCTATCTTTTTAAATTTCATCACTTACGCACCAAAGCTTATTCTTATATACTCTCCTTTTATTTTTCTATCCTTCTTTTCTTCTCTCTCTTTATTTTCTTCTTCTTTTTCTTTGTTTTGTACTTGATTTTCACTCTTCTTTTTTCCTATCCATTTTCTCCTTTTTTTTTTCATTTTTTTTTTTTTGTTTCCTTCTGCTTTTATCCTTCTCCTTTTCAATCTACTTCTTTTTCCTGTACATTTTTTTTCTATCCTGTTTCTCCTTTTTTCCTCTTCTTCTTCTTTTTCTTTTACTCTTTCATTTCCTTTTCCTTCTTCTCCTTTGATTCCTATTATTCAACGTTTTTCCTATTTTCTTTTTTATATTTTCTCTTCCTTTCTCTTTTCTCCCTGTTTCTCTTTTTCCTTTCTTTTTCTTCTCTCTTTTTATCATTCTTCTTCCTTTTCTATTTCTGTTGCTTCTTCATCCTTTTGTACTTCATTATTCAATTTTAGCTTCGTAATTTTCTTTCGCTTTCTTCTTCATCTTTCTTCACTTTTCACTTCATTTCCCCTCTCCTTCCATACACAAGCACTCTCGTTTCTTCTCCCACTCAATGCCTGCTCTTTATCACTGAGCGAACTTCTCCCCTCTCTCTCTCTCTCTCGCCCTTCATTGTCTCCAACTTCCTCTTCATTCATACCTTCCACCTCAACCCCTTACTTTTACGTTTCTCCTTGTATTATCCTTATATGTAAAAGAACAGGAAATAATTACGAAGACCATTTAAAAAAGTATTCTTATTCATTATATTAAAAAGAAAAAAACAGGATTGGTTGGTCACTCAATAGAAACCGCTGGTTGAAATTATTAAAAAGGGTGATCAATGAAAAAAGTTACTTCTCTCAACTTTTGTTGGGCTGTGATCACTAAATGAAGTCCGTATTTATAAAGATAAAAAATTGAAAAAAAACAAGCGGGAACACTATTGGACAAAAACGGAGGCCAATTTTATTAAAACCCACAGTTTACATTGAAACTCCCACTAAAAACTACTAAGGAGATGAAAAAAAAGAAACTTTCTCTTTTCAGACATAATGGATCGTAAATTTTTGAATTTGCAACACACAAGTTCAGTTGGCGCGGAAAAACACACATAGTCAGCCAGACCAACTTGAACACTGGAGAAATCTATGTTGACGTCGACAGTTTTAGTTGACGGTTTCTAATTAAGAGATTCATAAAGAGAGTTACTGGGGCCCGGGCTTGGAGCAAAAGGAGATGAATACATGGAATCAATATATTTTTATGAATACAGATTTGGTTTTAATTAGCAAATTATCATACAACCAAGCATATACTTCAATATTCAGATAATTCAGAAGTTTTGCTTTCAACCGAACCTTCCTCTCGTTGGACGAACTGGATCGGGAAATGATGAATATCGCTTATTTCTTTCTTTCTTTCTTTCCGGATTTAGCTCGCACTTTTTCCCTCATCTCTCTCTTCCTCTCCTCCTTCATATTCTTTTATATCCCTTTCTCTCTCTTATGAGGTATCCTCCTACGTCTCTTCTTTTTTTCTTCCTTTTGCTACTCTCTTCATTTCTGCGTCGTCTCTCTTTTTTCACATTTCTGTCTTTTTATCTTTATTTCCTGGTGTACCCTCTTTCTCCTACTTTTTTCAATTGTTGCCTCCTCCTCATCATCATTCATTTCTATTGTTTTCGTCTCTTGCTTTTTTCCCCTTCGCTTTCTCCCTTTCTATCGTCTCCGACTCTGCCTTCTTTTCCCTTGTCTACAACTCCTTCTCCTCTGATGTCTCCCACTTCCTCTTTTCTGTTCTCTCGTGTACTCTTTTTTTCTGTTGCCTCCTACTCTCTCTTTTTTGTTGACTCCATTTCTCTCTTTTCTGGTGTCTCTATCTCTTCCTTTTTTCTATTGTCTCCTCCCCTCTTTGTTGATTCTCTTTCCTTCTTCTTTTTCGTTATTCCCTTACTCCTTCTTTTCTGTTGTACCCATCGTCCTTCTCTTCTTTTGTCTCCTACTCTTTCTTTTCTCTTCTACTCCTATTTTCTGTTGACTTCTTCTTCTTCTTCTTCTTCTTCTTCTTCTTCTTCTTCTTCTTCTTCTTCTTCTTCTTCTTCTTCTTCTTCTTCAACCTTTTCTCTTTTTCTGATTCATTATTATAAGGTTCTTCTTCTTCTTCTTCTTCTTCTTCTTCTCCTTCTTCTTCCACCTTTTCTCTTTTTCTGATACATTATCATATAGTTCATCTTATTCCTGTCATTTTTCCTCTTCTGTTGACTCCTTCTCTGAATTTTCTACCGCTTCCTTCTTCTTTTCGCCTGTCGTCTCATCGCCCAACTCTTTACATATTCTCGTTTTCTCGTCTTTTTTGTTGTTAGTTTTTAGTCCCTTCTCCGCCTCCGTCCATGTTGTCACCTCCTCCTCCTCCTCCTCCTCCTCCTATCATCCTTTCATTTTTTTTATCAAAATCATCCATCCATATTTCTCATATCTTCTTTGCATTTTCTCTCCATATTCATCCCATCTTATTTTTCCGGCCAGTCCTACGCATGCTCCCCATCTATTATTTCTTCTTCCGCTGGCCACCTTCTCTCTTTTATATTTCATCTTCATCAACAATCCGGTAATCTGCTTCGATTTTGAAGAGAATGAAATTGTTTACAATTCAATCCAGTCCATATTAACGCTACAAGTAAAAGCCGCCTACGTTTAATAGTAATGAATAGATAACAGCGTTTATTAGAGACCGTCAACCAAAACTGTCAACATCAACACAGGTTTCTTCAGTTTTCAGGTTGGTCTTGCAGGCGACGTATGTTTGTTACGCGGGTGCAGGCCTTGGACCAATGGAACCAGATAGCTGGGAAAATTATGCCTTTACTCCTTATTATGTCTAGAAAATTTGTTTCCGTCTTTTTTAAATACATCCCTGAATAGGCTTATTTAGAGGAGGTTGGGTCAATTTACAATGTTAGATTATGCTAAATTCGTCACTTGTTTTTTTACGCTTGTTTTTCGAAAATTTTGAACTTTCTTGAGGATCATTAACCAACAAAAGGCGAAAGAAGCAACTTACTCATTAACACATCCTTTTTCCATTTTTTGTTGATCATCCCCAACATGGCATGCTGTCAAATGATGTTGATCACGTGACGGTTCTTTAGCATGACTAATCAGACCTGTTAATTCATCATCTAATTATCTTATTACCCTTTATCAATATCAAATCTGCACCCATAGTTCCCACACTCATTCAACCTTCAAAAACACATTCCATAATTTGCTAACCAACGACGTGAATCGAGTAAAGATGTTTTCTTTGAACTGTTTTTTTTTTTTTACTGTGAGATTTGCCAAGTTTCGGGATCGGCTTATCCCATGACCATCCTGGATAATTCCAGGAATTTCTCGTGGTTATAGCCTAATCTACCATTATCAACATGTTTTTCAAATCATGCAACGTAAACTATTTTCAATTTTATATATAGATAGATAGATAGATTGATAGATAGTTCCTACCTCGTGGTTCAGGATGGGATAATGGATAGTCTATAGCCACACTGAAGATTTGAAGTACAACGAAACAGCTGTCTGTGGATGACTCAATTATTAATTATATATATATATATATATATATATATATATTTATATATATTGTGAGAATCTAAAACTGGAGTTGAATCAATTTTTCTACTGGAATAACAAAATCTGCAAGAATAATACTCACTAAAAATGAAAAGAGCAAATCAACTGATTGCCAGGAGACTTTCCTACTCGCTGAGCTAGATTGACAAGTCTTAGATATTAACGAACTTTTACCATATAGACACAAAACGCGCGTGTGTGTGCTTGTACATGCGTATGTATGTGCGGAAAAGTTGACAATGTGGAAATATTTCCATATTGTCAACTTTTCCACAACATTCTGTAGGATTTAAAAGTTTCCATTGATGGTCTAGACGTGTTTCGGAAGGTATTCCCATCTTCAGTAGTGTGTGTGCACCACTTAACGGTTATAAGTTTACTGCAAAACATGAGAACAAAAAATGGGATCCCATCTGCTCGGGTACATATATATATATATATATATATATATATATATATATATATATATATATACCCTTTTCTGCAATACTTGTTCAATACAATTCGCTTTTGCTCCTACGAGTCTTTTCACTTTAGCCATGGTGTACCCTTTATTTTTGGTTGGCTGACTGGTCAATCGGTCAGAACTGTGACCAAGGTGAAACAATTTATACGTAATACCTTTTTCAGCTGATTGACCGTTTCACTATTTCCCGATTTAATCAGAATCTGTCCACCGTCCAGAGGCCCAGGTTTCTCTTTGACCGAGGTCATCCAATGAATGAAAACCAAACGCATAAGACATTGAGCCTATCAGACTCCATTACCGGCGGCGACCACGAAATCTATTCGATTGAGGAAATACATGGCACATATATATATATATATATATATATATATATATATATATATTCATAGAGAGAGAGGGGGTGAGAGAGATGATAATGGGGACTATACTAGATTTTACATATATAGGATAATACTAATCAGAATATGGAGTAGAAATTGTGGCACACATCACAATCGTTACTAATATAAGACACTATGAATATAATTCTATTTTGTGTGTTTATTCTTCACGTCGGTCGTATGGGACTTCCCATTGGAGATTGATCCACGACGGATCCCCCAAAATTTCTACCATCTTTCTCAGTATCCTTACAAAAACAAACATTATCGTGATCTGAATAGTTTCAATTCTTTCTCGATTCAATAATTCACACCATTTTGGTCCTAGATTGTTTTGATTTTTTTGTTTTTCTTTTTCGACAGGACTTTAAGTACGTCAATCATTGTTGGGCAAGACTGTGAACTCCGTGTTCTTCTCCAAAGTCTTTTCTTATTTTTCAGTTCCTGACTATGAACTTGTATTTCCTCCCCAAATTTATGCTTTTTTCCGCATTTAACAAGTGGTTCTCTAATTCTTGTTTATAACCATCAAATCCCGTTTTCTTGCTTTGATAGGAGGGATCGCGGTTTGAATGTCAAAATCCATAAGTATTTTATTAGATCTTTTCTGATACAATGTCGTTTTTCGAATATAACGTTGAATGATGATATAAATAACAAAAAAATCCCAGTAAATATCGAATGAAAATGGGACCCATTTGAAACAATATTTTCCCGTCAGTCCTCTTACGACTACGTGTTATCTCAATCAAATAATCTACGTTCAGTGATCACTAATTCAGTAAAAGCATTAATCATGGCTTTTCTATTACTGAACCTTATATGAAGGATATCAAGTTCAAAATTCTTGAATGGATTTGTAGGAGAAATGTTACATGAAGATAGATGGGTCTGCAAGACTTCTTATCCCAATTTTCTATGGTTAGACACAGTGTGAGATGAAAAGACTATTCAAAAATTAATAATAATGACAATGTTTCATCGAAGAAATTCGACCACTCAGACAATTTTTGTGAAGATTTCTGGCGAAGGGGCCGAGCGTAAAGCGAGGTGGATTCACATTTTTCCAAAGGGTATTAGCGCTAAGTGAACCTAAATAGATACCACCATAATTCGAACTTGGTTCACCAATTCTGACAACTGTCTCGCTACTTTGCACACATTTGTACCCACTGACACGAACACACAATTTTTGCTTACGCGTATATTAGGGAAACGCTCGTTTACAGAATTATGCTTTAGATATAAATCCAATGGTAGCGGGAAGACAGTGACGTTAGGCAGCTGCCCGTTGGTCTGTGTGCTGTCTAAGCATGGCATATTCCTTTGCACTTCGGAAATTTTCATTAACATCGTCCATGACAGAGCCAAAATTGGCCCGGTTCGCTACGCGCCCTCACGATCTTTCGTGCAATAAGTCCCCAGCTTCACAATGGACAGTTCGTAAAAGTGATGGTCAGCCTTGTGCTGGTCATTGCTTCGGCCAACTGACCGCTAGTTAATTCCGTTATTCGTTGTCTAGGTAAGTAATATATCGACGTTGCAGTCTTTCTTTCCTCATTCTTTGCTTCGTTTCTTGGCCCCGTTCCTGCCACCGTCAGTCGTGCTCCCCCTGACTACACCCCGCCTATTTCTCATTGCAGACGGTAACCAAGATATAATGGCAATTTACTCAAGTGTTTACAGGAATGACCACTTGACCGCTGGAACCATGTATTTGCCGGTCGACAAGGGAATGGGGGAGGGTGAACATGACGAGATAGATGTGAACGTTTGTGTTCTGGGTGTCGGGGAGGTT
This sequence comes from Thysanoteuthis rhombus, assembly GCA_963457665.1. Lineage (NCBI taxonomy): Eukaryota > Metazoa > Mollusca > Cephalopoda > Oegopsida > Thysanoteuthidae > Thysanoteuthis > Thysanoteuthis major. The sequence goes on along the minus strand of OY735214.1, from coordinate 41,775,609 downwards.
ATAGGTACAGCTGAGGGATATTTGGTTAGTATGATTAATTATTTTTGTTCGTCCCTTCCCTTGTTACATTCTCTCGCTTGTACATTAGCTAGATCGAAAAGAGTTAGGTCTCCAGAAAGTAACTCTGAGGGACACAGGTGCAACTGAGAAAGGAGAGCTGTGGACAAAAGAGACATGTTGTGAAATTGCCTTATATCCCCGTTAATGAATAAGATATGTCTATCAATCTATCTGTCTGTTTTTTCGTATCAATCTATCTATCTATCTATCCCAGTATGCTCTCATCTATCTATCTATCTGTCTATCTATCTATTTATCTATCTACGTGTTCTTTTACCACTGTATTGCGTTTGCTGGCTCGAACCGTGTCGAGTTTTCAGATGGCAACTTAAAGGGGCACAGGTATCTATCTATCTATCTATCTATCTATCAGTTTGTTTGTATCAATCTATCTATCTATTCCAGTATGCTCACATCTATCTATCTATCTATCAATCTATCTATCTATCTATCTACGTGTTGTTTTACCACTGTATTGCGTTTGCTGACTTGAACCGTGTCGAGTTTTCAGACGGCAACTTAAAGGGGCACAGGTATATGTCTGTCTGTCTGTCTATCTATCTATCTATCTGTGTATTTGTATCAATCTATCTATCTATCTATCCCAGTATGCTCTCACCTATCTATCTATCTATCTATCTATCTATCTATCTACCAGTTGATTTTACCACCGTATTTCGTTTGCTAGTTCGAACAGTGCCGAATTTTCAGATGGCAACTTAAAGGGGCACAGGTATAGCCAAAAAAGAGCTGCGTACAGGAGAGACACGTGGTAAAATCGTGCATTTTATCAATCTTAAACCCGCGCAGGAACAGCAAGATAAACAGTGAAATATCTCTCATTCCTGGGATTGACCCAGAGAGGTTGACTCCTTATTTTTAGAGGTGCCCTTGCCTGTTTTTTTTTCAAGAGGCTCTGTCCGTTGGTTGGTAGGCCTGTTCCCATATTGTTTCTCAGCTGTTTTAAGTCAGATTTACTTGAAAGTCGTAGATAGGAAAAATCTTCCACTCGAGGTCACTTGATCTGGCAATAATGGCGTTTAAACTTTGTATTAGAATCGATTTTCTCGGCTGTTTTGAGTCAGATTTACGAGAAACTTGTCGAAAATGTGTTCCTTGATAGGATGCTTCTCACTTATCCTGGAGCGTTTATTTAGAGGATGAGTGGATGGCAAGATTAGACAAGTGAATGTGGCTCTAACCCTCTCTGGGCTGGGCTGTCCAAATGAATAGCGTTCCCCTATCTTATTGCTAGTCTTAATTTTGCCCCCTTTGATTAGAAGTCACGGAGAAAACACATATCCAGCATTATCATTCCATCCAAGGCTTGTGATACCCTTTCTCGGCTCTTCACCCTCCCAACAGAGTCCCTGATGTGAGCAGCACTACAGTTTCTTGGATAAAATCCACCCGACCTATTCTTTCATCATACACCCCCCCCCCCCCCGTCTCTCTTTCTCTCTCTAGGCGCTGGAGATCAATTGTCATTCCGTAATCTTTCATCAAAGTCTATCCGAAGGGTAACATCAACAAGCTTCCATGATGCAGTTCTATGGTGAAATAGAGGGTGGCAGGTTATAAGGTTCCGAGTTATTTCCTGGAAGTCCTCCATTTATTGGCCCAAGCAGTCGCCACTGTCCTCACCTCAACTCCGGATAGAACAGGTACTATTCACCAATGCCTAATTCATGGGGACCCGTCTTCAAGGCAACACCTCCCCATTGGACTAAAGGACAGGAAAAAAAACGCACTCTCTTAAGCCTGTAGCAATATACCGATTAAACAAGAAAATTTTTGCACCTACCCACACAGTTTGTATGTGCAGTTCAACGTTGAAAATATCCTGTTCAATAATTCGATTATTCAGTAATGACAATCTTGTACTCTGTTGGGTATTTGAATGAGAGCTACTCTCACTGCTACTGCGCTGTCATCTCCTGAAACTAGTGTTCGGCTGAAGGCCAGGATGTATAATGATTAGCTGTTACGTTAGTAGTGCTTGATTTGGCGAGTCAAGCTGAAATCGTTGTCAGTGACACATCGTGGAGGACATCGTATTACAGTTCAAGTAACAAGAAGTTAATGATTGTTCATCCGTTCGTTTTTTTCATCTTAACTTTAGTCGCTCTTTGTCGCAACTACTCAGGCTGTCAGTGTACAATACCGAACAAACAGCGTAGATCAGGAACATTGAATAATCTCTGTTAGGCAGAAATGATGTGAGTTCGAGATCGTGGTAGCAAAGTCAACAATGTCTCCGACAAAAAAAAACAATGTAAAGTGAAGGAGAAAATACCATTAACTTACATGAGGATTTTTCAAGACCTCTCAGACCTCCAAAATAAATTTCTTCGATGTCTGCTAGTTTAACGCTAAGCTTAACAACCTTGCAAGCTCTCATATACTTTTCACTTATCTTAACGTAATCGTTTCTTTTTAAGAAAATATACCTCGATCCAAATACCCTGTAGACCCATAATAACGCAGAAGTTAGAATCCATAATTTTCGACTGAAGTGAGTCTGCATTGAAACGAATTTTACATTTTTACAAACCTCGATCCAAGTTTTTCTCTTTGCAACTTGAAGAAAGCTCAGAGTCATTTCTCAATGGCTAATTAGGTGCAAATTTAGTAATCTATTAACCAAAGTTTGGGTCTGGCTAAGAATGCACAGAGTTAATGGAGAGTAGGTACACTTCAAAGCTAGAACAGCATTGAGTTTTTTGTAAAATCTTTAATAGCTGTAGATAGAGATACTACGAAAGAGGTAGGAGTGATAGATATGGAAGAGAGAGAGAGAGAAAGAGAATCGGTAAGAGTGGAAACAATAGATAGAGAGAATCGGGAAAAGTGAAAGTGATAGATTGAAATAAACAGAAAGAGAAGGGAGATCGATATAAAGAGGAACAGAAAGTGGTAAAGCTATATATATATATATATATATATATATATATATATATATATATATATATATATATGTATATATATATATGTATATATATATATATATATATATATATATATATATACACACACATACACACACATATATATATTTATATATATATATATATGTGTGTGTGTGTGTGTGTATAGCAAGAGAAACGGACAGAATAGAAGCTCTCTCTCTCTCTCTCTCTATATATATATATATATATAGAGAGAGAGAGAGAGAGAGAGAAAGAAACGGAAAGAATGGCAGCGATAGATATTGAGAAAGAGAGGAAGCGATATATATATATATATATATATATATATATGCGTATATATATATATGCGTATATATATGCGTATATATATATATGCGTATATATATATATATGCGTGTATATATATATATATATATGCGTATATATATATATGCGTATATATACATATATATATGCGTATATATATATATGCGTATATACATATATATATATATGCGTATATATATATGCGTATATATATATATATATGCATATATATATGTATATATATATATATGCGTATATATATATATATATATATGCATATATATATATATATATATGCGTATATATATATATATATATATATATATATATATAATATGTATATATGTATGAGAGAGAGAGAGAGAGAGAGAGAGAGAGAAAGGCAGCTACCGATTCATACCATGAGAAATGGAAAAAATCGAAGCGATAGGTATACATCAAGTGAAACGGAAGGGGTGGAAAAGAATATATATATATATATATATATATATATATATATATATATATATATATATATATATATATATATATATATATATATCAAGAATGACTGAAAAGGGTAGATCGGTCCTGTACCTTCAAACTCAACTCCAAAAATCATGTCATTATTTTTTTCTTCTGATCAAGGGTCGATAATACTTATCGGTTTATTGGCTTATTTGGACTGACAACTCCATCTTTATTCTTCTTTTCCTTCCTAACGCTCCAATTCGAACGGGTCAACTTTGATTTTTTTTCTTCTCATTTCTTCTTAGTAAATGTCAACCAAAACTTTTACTTAAATTGTCTTTTCAAATTGGTCTAGCTGACTGATTTTGTTCGTATGTATCGCGTATACTTGCGATAGAATGGAAATTCAAGCATTCACAACTTGTTATATCTCTAAGAATTGTTTTTAAATTTATAAATCCCTCACTTTGTGCCCGGCAGCTTTCGCGCTTTATTTGAGACTTTTTTTAGCACCCAACAAAAGACAGGAAACACTCCGTTCTCTGATCAACCCTTTTTTTTCCCATTTTTTTTTCTATTGATCACCTGCAACACGTCACGCTGCCAAAAAACCTAGTTCATGAGATGGTTTCTTTTGAGTGACTAACCAGACCTGTTCCTTTTTTTTCTTTCTTTTCCTTCAAACCTTTTTTTTTCTCTGTTTTTAGTTGCTCTTATTAGCCCTTCCATCTCATTGGATTCTCCCCCGCCCCCAACCCATCGTCCTCGGCTGAGTCCTTTAACATCTTGTCAATATTTTTTTCTCGCGGTATAATGATGTTTGAAGAGGGTTGGTTGTTGAAATGCGGGGGGCTGAGGGTCGGTTGTTGAAATGCAGGACTGAGGATGTTCGTTAGAAGTGATCAATAATGGTGATCTCTCTTTTCTTTCTCTTTTTCAAAGACCTGACAGTTGCCCTCCCTCTCCTGCCCTACCCTGCCACCCACTCACCACATCGGACTTGAATCACGGAAGCCGACTCAGAAGAATCCTGGAGGCTAATCAGGTCAAAACCAAAAATAACTAGAAAGCACCCAGAGAGAATGTCAACGCCATTGTCAGGGGAAATAACGGTACATTGACCCCCCCCCCCCCAATTTAATCATTTCTTCCACGGGCCACTGCCCACACTTCTACAAAATGTCAACGAATTTTGACGCTATTATGTGCTGCGAATGTATAACAACGATATAGGAGAGTTGGTTGTGTCGTGGGCGTTTAAACCGTATATTTGTATGGTTTAAAAATTGAAAAAAAAATGACTCAATCCTGGATCTGACACAGATTTAACCAACTATTCTTAACTCCATTGTTCACCTTTACACGCAATATCCATGAAATTCATACCTTTGGAGATATCTTATGGACATACGTACTGACAGAGGGAAAGACAGGCAGATAGACGGACGGAAAATGTGATCGGATACATATACCTCTCCAATGTAGTTCGTAGAAGTGAAAGAAATGTTATCCTGAAGTAATGCTAAGGCTATAAAATAAAACGAACGCATTATTTTGGCACACAAATCCGGTTAATAAGCATTAAATCAACTGAGTGATAAACTTTCAGCTCAATAATTGTACCATGATTTACTCTGGACGCTTTCGGTTGTATCGAATAGCGTCGCGTTCTCAGATGTGGCATTTCTCGTTGTGTAATTGCTTTGCACCAATAAGTCGACGGAGAAATATTTTGTTCTAACACATATATTGATTTTTCAACATATTCTCCCTTATTTTTTTCAACGCACTTAATTCAGGGATGAATATTAATCACATAGATCAAACAATACACAGCAAAAAAAGAAGTTGCTTAACAGAATTTGAGCTTATAGACGGTTTGCTCCAGCGACACATCAATGATGACCAAGGGAGTCTGATGAGAGCAATACACGGAAACTAGTTATGTGTTTTAAATGCACGTCATGATTATGTATTTTTGACTCTGGAGCGCAAATATAAAGCTAACTGGTTTGAGTTTGTTGTTGTTGTGTTTTGGGTTTCTTTGGGAGTTGAGGGTACCTAGACTCATGTAGGGCATAGGATCACGTAGTTTCAGTAGCGAGTAGATTTTACAGGATGGAGTTGGTAGCTCCAAACCGATCACGGAGTATTGTTATACCTGCTCAGTAGGCTGTGTTCTCTACCTTTCCCAGCGGTCGGAAGCGGTCAAGCGATTTGAAACTCCATCCTTGCTTGACTTTTCATTCTCTCTGCATTATAGATCCGAATAAAGCGAGAACTCTCAACTATAACCTGAGTAAACTAGATTGTGGGTTGTAAATCTTATCACTACGCTAAGAAAGTTTATATCATATTGTGTGCTGTGACTGACCGTTCAACGACCAAATGCCAGTCCCAACGCAAGCGCTGACGATGACCGTTGACCGAAACTAGAATTAGACATGTTAATCCCAAAATATACTGTAGCCAAAAAAATAATATGAAAGAATTAAAAAATGGGGAATTTTTTTCACTGATACACTCCTGTTTCTGCTTGGACTTATCTGTGCAATATATATATATATATATATAGCGGTAGGATACAGACCTCCGGGTCTGAAACAAAGGTTTCAATCCTGACTCGTGGTACTAGATGGCATAAAGGAAAGTCTATAGCCACACTTAAGAGTTGTAATACAACGAAACAGCTGTCTGTGGGTGACACAATATATATATATATATATATATATATATATATATATATATATTCTTGGTTTTTTTACGTTAAAACTACGATGCCTATCGAACTAAAACTGCATGTAGACTGAGAAAAGGTCAAGCAAGATTGTTATTTGAGGTCTCCAGAAGTCATTTGTGGGCCACAGGTTTGATCTAAGAATGATGAAATTTAGCATATAGGTCTATTTTCTCCTAAGCGTACAACTACGGACATACATGGTTCTTTTGGGGTGTCTAGGAACGCTTGAAATAATTACCAAATCAATTATGGTAATTATATTTTTGCTTCACGCCATTTCGATTTACGAAAGATTTCACAAAACGCAGTAGCGAGGGAACCTGTATGCATAAAATCAATGAGTGTCGATTCAGAGCGCCTGCTCGTGGCTTTTAATCGATATACGATGGCAGCATTCGTCCTATAAAAGGATTGAACAGTTTTAACTCGGCCAAAATGACAGTGCGAGGAGGGGGGAGACTGGTGGGAGAGTAGGTTAACGGAAATCAATAAATGAGTGTCTTTCGCGGTGAAGTAGCCGATGAGGTTAGATCTGTGAGACGTTGTTAGTGAGTTCGATCTCCTTATACATGTACCCTCTTTCCTCAAATTAGGTTCGTATTGAAAAAATATGAAAGACTATTGCAAACGCCCGATTAGGGCAGCCCAAAGACATGCAAAATCTCAGTCTCAATTAAATTCACTTAGATCAGTATGACACGAGAAGGAAGGGAGATTCTGTTGCGTCAGTTTTCCAAGTTGGTGGAGGTTTGTCTATATTGAAAATTTGATTTCAAATGGCTTTTATCTAGGTTTGAACACAGGCTTCTACCATTGGTAGCAAATCACGCACCTCTCTATCATCATCATCATCATCATCAGTCTTTTAGCGTCCGTCGTTGGACATAGACCTTCCCCAGGATTTGCCACACTTCTCTATCATGGGCGTCACGGAGCCAGTACTTCCTGAACTTGTCTAGTTCATCTCTCCATCTAATATTTTGCCGGCCTCGGTTGCGCATATGGTCTCGGGGAATCCATGTTGTGAGTCGTGATGTCCATCGATTGTCGGCCATTCTTGCAACATGGCCAGCCCACCGCCATTTGAGATTTTTTATGGATTCTATGATGTCTCTAACTCTTGTCTTTTCCCGGATGTGTTGTGCTGTTTTGTGGTCTCTCCATGTGAGGCCCAGCATTATTCTTTCATGTGCACGTTGCATGGTTCTCAGCTTACGGGTCTGTTTCTTGGTTAACCCACCCCAAAAGCTACAAACTGATAACCTTTTGTGCACTGGAGCAAAATGCGACACCAGATCCCAATAGTTTTAGGTGGGTCATTGAGCGTCATTGGCCTTGGACTTTCTCAAAGATTCGCTAGATTTCTCAATCGTGGGCGTCGCTGGGCCGCTAATCTCTAAATCTATCTTGCACGTCATGCCTTGCGTGATTCTTCTCCGCTTGATTTCTTCTTTTTTCGAGAATTTCATGGAAATTCGTTGTCCTACTTTGATCTACTTTCTTCAGATTTGCATTTTCGATTTCGATTGTTATGCCCTTCTTCTCAACAAGTTTGCAATTCATGAAGTTTGTTTGGCTGAAGTTCATGTGGAGATCAACTTTATTGCTTCCTTCATTTGGTTCGTTTAGCATTATTTGGAGATCGCGGAGGTTCTCAGTAAAAAAAAAATGATTTTGTCAACAAAACTAAGGCTACTTAGGCATTCGCCATCTATCCTGATTACTTTGTGTTCCCATTCTAGGTTTCGGAATATCATCTCAATGCAGGCTGTGAAGAGTTTGAGTGAGCTGGTATCATTCTGTCTTATTCTTTTTTCTAGTTGAGAGGGCTCTGAGTCTTTATGTAACCTGATAAAGGAGCAGCTGTGACAGTACATATTTTGCAGTACTCTGATATACGGTGTGTACATCTTGTAGTACGATAGCATCAATGACTTTGGAAATTTCCACTGAGTCAAAGGCCTTTTTAAAGTCTGCAAATGCTACTGCAAGAGTTTGTATTCTGCTGCTTTCTCTAATAGTTTGTTAACTGGATGGATATGACCGATTCTTGACGCCAGCATGTTCTCGTGGTAGTTTTCCAACTAGCGTTCTAATGATTCGATTGGTGATCACTTTGGTAAAGCGTTTATAGATGCAGTTGCGTAGGCTTATTGGCCTGTAGTTGTTTAGGTCCTCTGGATTTCTCTTTTTATATATGATAGCATTATGTTTGCAGTATTCCAATTTTCTTGGATATTGTCTGAGGCATAAGTTTAATTGAATGGCTAATTTCAAAGAGATGACATTTCCAGCTTTTTTGAGTAGATTGATGGTAATGTTATCGGGTCCAGGGCCCTTCCTTTTTTTTCTTTTTTTTTTTTTTGCTTTTTTTTTTGTTTGTTTGTTTGGTGGCTTGCTTCACTTCCCGCAGAGTAGTTTCTGGGAAATCCTCGAACTGATCATTCCCAGCTTGTGTGTTCTGATAATTTTGCAGTGTCCTTATCTGGTAGTACATATCTCTGGCCACCAGTTTATTCTTTTCTGTTTGTTTGCTGTTTTTTTGTTTGTTTGTTTTTTTGCCACTCCCTGAGGGTAGAGAGATATATGATCTATAGTTCTAATCATGTTAACCCACTACTCAGAGAAAAGCCAGAGTACTTCCTGTATCTTGTCCCAGCGCCAGTCGTCTGTTTATATAATTACGATTGGGCAAAAGAAACGACACAATGATAATGCTTAGTTGTGAATCCATTTGGCACTTAAATTGAGCTGCACCAATGTTTAAGTGGCTGATGTGCACTATGAAAACAGAGGTAATTGTTTTATGTAATCAAAAATACACACGATAAATTTCTTTAGTTAATTTCTGTACATTACTCTTTGTCAATTCTAGTGCTGAATAGCTACGACTCGAATGTAAGTGAAAAAGGCCGGATCACTTATTAGGTTCTTGAATTGATGTTGTCAAATTCCAGTCCCTTTCTGGAGTTGACTATATGTCCACTCCACTGAAACAAGAACAGTCCACACCAAATTTAGTGGGCGTTGGCAGACAAAAACGTGTACTCACATTGCTACTCGGAAGAGTTGCCAAACTAGTGAGTTAATTTGGATCCCCAGTCCTAAAAAGAAGGGGCATACAGGCAATGCATCCTCCTGATTGTCACCCATAGAGCTGAAACATGAAACCTAACGAAAAGATTGGCCCTCAAGTTGAGAACCATGCAATGTGCACATGAGAGAATTATGTTCAACCTCACATGGAGAGATCATGAGACAGCACACTATATTAGAGAAAAGACGAGAGTCCAATACATCATAGAAACCATTCGAAAACTCAAATGGCAATGGGCTTGACATGTCAGACAACTGCTGGACAGCATGACTCACGATGTAGATCCCCAGAGATCATTAGCGAAATAGTGGCCGACAAAGAGTAAGATGGCGTGACGTTCTTGACAAATCCAGAAAGGACTGGCTCTGCGATGCCCATGTAAGAGCGCTCTGGGCAAATTTTGGGAAAGGTCTAAAAAATAAAAGGATGATGATGATGATGATGATGATGATGATATTGTACATGTCACGTCAGATTGGTGAAATTACCTCCTTCCTTGTGATATCTTCATTGTAAAAAAGTTGTTATTTCATACCCTTGCTTTGATTAAATGAACTTTTTGTAATTGAAAATATCTATTTATTTTTTGCAAAGGAATTTGCAATCACTGGTAGAATATTTCGTAACCCTTCACAAGTTCTCTGCAATATTCTTTTGATATGTTGGCTCACTCTTCCTTGCAAACGACTTTCAAATCATTAATGTGTCTGGGGTCTCTCATGAATTCGATCTCTCAAGCATCTCCATGAATTTTAAATTGAATTCAAGTCAGGAGATTGACTTGGCCACTGAAGCATCTCCACATTGTTCTGAATAAACCATTGGCGAGTTATTTTAGCTGTGTGCCTCGCGTCGTTATCTTGTTGAAAGATCAAATCTTCTCCAAGCTCTAGCTGTTGCACCGAAGAGACCACGTTGGTTTCCAAAATATTCTGATACTTCGCTCTATTCATGGTTCCTTCGATCAAGTGCACCCGTACGTTCGAAAGAGAAACAACCACAAATCATGATACTTTTACCTTCGTCCTTCACTGTGGGAATGGTGATTTTGTTTTTTTGTTGTTTTTTTGTTTTTCTTTTTCATCATGGGCGCATCCATCTTTTCTCCATGCATGGCGAGCTGGGTTTTTGCCAGAATGTTCAATTTTTGATTCATGAGACTAGAGAATGTTCTTCCAAAAATGGTTAGGCTTCTCCAAATGGTAACGAGCGAACGTCATCCGAGAATCTCGGTACCTGTTTCTCAACAAAGGATTTTTCTGCGTTGTACGGGATTTTAAGCCAATCATGAGTAGTTCATTACTAATAGTTTTTTTAGTAACCGATGTACCAGATGCTCCCAAGTCATCTTGGATCTCTTTTCGAGTAACGTTTTGATTAGCTTAGACTGTTTTTCTTAGTTACTTGCTCATAGAGAACTCTTTAGTGGATTACCAGTTCGAAGGAGGTTTTTGATGGTGCCAGGCTTCTTCCACTCCAGAATGATCGATAATTTCATTATGTTGCTTTTACATTATTTTTTTTTTCGGTTATGAGCTCCTTCACGTTAACTATGACTGCCTCGTTTCAAGGAGTTAAAAGTGGTGAATGACGACTGAGATGAAATCATGCCTTAGTTAAGTGCTGGTGGAACATTCAAAAAGTTTTTGAAGCAGGTATAGAAAGGTCTAGACCTGCATTCTTTTCTTAATAACATTTTATGATAAATTCTGAATAGTGTCCGAATACTTTTTCCCAACTTTACTTTTGTTTAAATTTATATTCTGCATTGTATGTTTGGAAATTTGTTATTTTTTTGTAATTCTTAATTCTATATCAAGATACACACCTTAGTAACGTTTGAAGAAAATGTGAGCATCAGTAGTATATTAAATCAACATTTTGTATGTGTCCAAATACTCGTTCCCCCTCTCTGTGTATACAATACAAACGTTGTAATTATCATCATTCAGCTGGAATAGAGGTACGAGAGAAGTTTGTTCCTTCAGCAGCCAGACATTGAAATTTGTTTCCTTTTTCATATATTCATATGGAAAAGATTTTTTTTTCGTTTTGTTCCCCCTCCCTAGCTCCGATTCCATTTTGACCGCTTTACTCAAAATCCTGGATCCGTCCCTGCTTATGAAATCGATCATCAAACACGAATATTCAATCAGGACTGACATAACACAAAATCAATTGCTGACAATATTATGGATTTTGATGATGACAGTACATCGATATGCGTTGATCAGGTCATGGAGTTGTGTTGCCTTGGACCGCAAGCATGCCAGAGACGGGATGGAAGAGCTCGCCGAGATTATTTGAGTTCAAGAGGGTGAATGTTGCGGGGGGGGGGCTAGTCATGTTGCAAAAAATTCAAGACAATCGCTGGATATCAGGTCTTGCAACTTGGAACCCAAGACATCAAATGCAAAATTGTGAACGGCAAAGAAAAAATAATGAAATGGAATGACGAACTAGATAAGTTCAGAAAGTACTGGATCCGCGATGTCCATGATCAAGAGTTCTGGTGAATCCTGCGAAAACCCATCTCCAACGACCGAGTTGAAGAGTTGCTGCTGCTGCTGCTACTGCTGCTGCGGTTGATGATGAAGATAATCTCGAGTTGCAAGGGGTTGAAAAAGGTTTAGAATTGTTGTTCATTTTCGGTTTGAATTTATTTTCATCTTAATTTTAGTTGCTTTTTTTTGTTTCAATTTTACCGAAAAGCACTGTTCGGAGAAAGGATTCAGTGAGACTTCAACTTGCATCCCTTTCGTGTTGGTCATCCAGTCAGCACTAAACCCTAGACCAGCTCGTTAACCATGACTCTACGGCGAAACACCCTCTCTTTATGTATGTGTACTTACTCAGTTTGGATTAGTTTGGCAAAGCCAATGAAAACGGGGCTTGCTATGTGGTAGTAATAGTTCACTTTATCAAATTTTTGACCATAACTCCACAGCGAAGTATTCTCTTTATATTTATTTACTAAGCACAAGTTGGTCTGTTATACGACCACCATTGTGAGTCATCTTATGGAGATTTGAACTTACGACGCAGTAGTTATGTTTTGCTCGACACACCCTTTAATCGTTGCCCTTCGCCGAAGTATCAGCTTTTATTGTATTTAAAGTTATATTGCCTGAAGAATCCCCTCAAAAACCTATAAATGTTTTTGGTTTTTTTTTCTCTTCACTTTTTACTTAAAAACATTCCCTGGATCCAGTACGCGTTTTTGTGCTGCACCCATGTTTAGGTGGTTTCTATAGCGTGACAGGCCGACAGACGGTATGACGCCACTCACATATATGCATATATATATATATATATATATATATATATATATATATATATATATATATAATCCATCTCTGTGTTAGTACGTGTGCGTGTGTGTGTGTGTGATGGTTTTGTGTGTATTGTCTGCGATGAAAGAAAAAATGTAACGGGAAAACAGTAAGATTGATTTGTAACAAATGTGCCAATTGATCGAACAAAAGGGTGAAAAAATAAATAAAGCCCAAACAGTCGATTAATCTTCTCCCCCCACCCATCCCTCTCTCTCTCTCTCTCTCTCTCTCTCTCTCTCTCTCTCTCTCTCTCTCTGCATTTCCGTACTCTGGCTTATTTTCTTCTATCTTTACCACTCTCTCTGCTTCACTTTTCCACTCTCTCCGTTCTCCTTTCTTTCTCATTCTAACCTTTCTTTTCTCTTCTCTCTTTCCCTTGTCTCTTTCTGTTTGTCTCTCTCTCTCTCTCTCTCCCTTTTCTCATATTCTTTTTTCTCATTCTTTTTCTTCTCAATTTCACTTCTCTCTTTATATCACTTTTCTCTCTCTCTCTCTCTCTCTCTCTCTCTCTCTCCCTTTATCAAAGTTTCATAAATCTGTGTCTCAAAAGATACTACAAAAGAAACAACAAAATAAACTTGAGGTGGAGAAAAAGATGGAAGTGAAAGACAAATGTAAAAAAAAAAAAAAAAAAAAACTCAACGAAATCCTCCATCAATTTGCGCTTCGTTGTGAGAGAAGACAACCGACATCTTGTTCGATCTCTTGGCGCGAAAATAGACAGAAAGAAAAATGGTGGAGGTGAGCTCCAACTAGCGGCGTGAACTCTGGCTGAGATATCAAACACAAAACTTGAGTTATATTTCTTATTCAGCTCCGACAAATAAATCTTTCTCTGCTATTTCTTTCTACGTTTTTTAAAACTTTATGCTTTATTTTCTGTGTTTTTCTACCCTTTGTGTAGTGATCCAGTATTTTATTCTGCACTTTTTTTATTCGTCTGTTTTAATTGTAGTTCTTATTATCATTATCATAATTATTATTATCATTATCAGAATTATTATTATTATTATTATTATTGATCTATTATTGTCTGCATTTTTATTTTTCATCTCACTATTATGATTACCATTATCATCAGTTAATTTTTGTTACTGTTTTTCATCTCATTCGATGATTTTACTACCTTATTAGCATCCCTATACGGCATGCATTCTGATATTTTTCTTTTTAGAATATATTTTTGTAAGAGAGAGTGTTTGTGTGTGATAGAGAGAGAGAGTAGTGAGAGTAAAGGGACGATGTTTTTCAGTGATTGGGGGTTCTCAACCACACATATTCTCACTCACAGGTCCCCATGTGCCAATGAAGACACGCGGCTAGCTGAAAGAAATTCCTCTTCCTTACCTAAATTCTTCCATTATTCAAATTCAAAATCAACCTCAGACAAAACCACAAACACTTGACATCTGATAACTTCACCAGCATAGATGACCCCAAAAGCCTGACAGGTAATCCCCTTGGGATCATTACATTCATACCATCATTAAACAGTATCATCCCTACTTACCACAAAATCACAGACCAACTATATAAAACACGGTTTCTTGTGTCATTTTATTTTTTCTTGACAAAGTACGTTATGAGCGAAACGTTGAAATGAAGAAATAATTGTCTTAAAAAGCCTTGTTGTTATTGTGCCCTCATATATATATATATATATATATATATATATATATATATATATATATATATATATTGAGTAAAAAAGTAAGAAAAGTGGGAAATTCTTCAAGTGTTTCCAGACCCTCCCGATCTTTTTTTCAATCTGAGGGTAAGACCCTTACGAGCTCTCTTTGTTTTTTTCTGATACCTGAAGACATATCTTGCTAACGGATGCACGAAATAATTTGAGATAAAACATAGATTCTCACAGATGCAGTTTAAAGCTATGGTGGTTTGCAGTAAGGTGCAGTGGCTTAAAGCGAACGTACGTAGAACGGAGTGTACCTTTGTATGTTGATGTATACATAGAGAGAGAAAGTGTCTAGGTAACTTTACAGCTTTAAACACTAAATACATTAAAATAATTTCAAAAATGTTTGTGTCGCTTCAGTCACCTATTTCCCAAAATCTGATAATGTAATTTATGTAATTCTCTCTAGTGTTTATTTTTTCTTTCAGTTTTACATATACTTTGTTATTACGGTATCACGTGTGAGTTTTCTCTTGTTAGGACCATCAATTGTTCATCGTGTAACCGTTTCGGAGATTTAAAAACAAAACGGTTGTTTTAACATGGCATGGCATCTCCGCTGTGATGATTTAACACTCCCTTTCGGTTATGATTTTAATGTATAGCTAATGTCATCTAACTCTTAGCAGATCACTACACTGCCTAGGACAACGAATCTCTATGAGACCCTCAAAAGAAGAAGAAATCAAGCGAAGAATCACACTAGGATGGCAAGCCTTTGGCAGAGCAAGCTCAACCTTAGAAAATGAGAAGATCCAAATATTCCTAAAAAGAAGGGTATATAACCAATGCATCCTCCCAATAGTCAATTATGCAGCTTAAACATGGAACCTAACCAAGAGACAGATCCGCAGATTGAGAAATATGCAACGCACACATGAAAGAATTATGCTGGGCCTCACATGGAGAGACCACAAGACAGCACAGTACGTCTGGGAAAAGAATAGAGTCAGGGACATCATAGAATCCGTTAAAAATCTCAAATGGCAGTGGGCTGGCCATTTTGCAAGAATGGCGGACAACCGATGGAAATCGCGATTCACGACATGGATCCCCCGAGATCACATGCGCAACTGAGGCCGGCAGAATATTAGATGGAGAAACGAGCTAGACCGATTCAGAAAGTACTGGCTCCGCGACGCCCAAGATAGAGAAATGTGGTGAATCCTGGAGAAGGTCTATGTCCAATGACAGACGTTAAAAGACTTGTGGTAGTGGTGGTGGTGGTGGTGATGATGATGATGATGATGATGATGATAAATGTCAAATATGTATAGAGAGAGAGGGAGAGAGGAAGTGAGTGAAAGAGAGATAATCCCATTATTCTTCACTCGTTTTATCAAGCAGACACAACACACTTTTTTGTTCCTTCGTTTTCCCCCCTTCTTCTTCATTTTTTGTCATTTGTGCTCCTCCTTCTTCTTTATAGTTTCTCTTTCTTATTCCTCTGATCCTTCTTGGCTCTTAATTTCCTCTTCCTTTTGTCCACTTTTTTTTCATTCTTCCTTCCTCATCATCTAAAGAGTTTACTTTATCTATCATTCATTCTTTTCCTCCGTACTTCGTTTCTCTTACTCTGTTTCTATTGCACTCCGTTTTTGTCGACTTTATCTAACCCTTTTATTCCCCCCCCCCATATTCTGTTGGTATTTTTTCCCTCGGACATATTAATTCCAGTCCTTCTCTTCACTTCTCGACTACTTTTAATAGGTCCTGATTCATTTAACATGCAACCCTGGGCAGTTCGAAAAGAAGTTCAGACTGATAAAATTGGCGAGACCAGAGAGGGGCATTAGATAAGATTTGAGAATTAAGGGAAAATTGTCAGGTATCTTTGGGGTTGAGAGTGGGGGAAAAAAGGTCGTATATCTAGCCCTCCAGTCGGATATTATCGGCTTTTGTAAAGAAGATGGATGACCTATTTTATACATCGTTACTGGTATGGCCAAGCCAGAGGAAAAGAGAAAAAAAAACAGAAATGGCGAATGGCCATTTGTCGTTGATAATAAGCACAAAAGACTTGATTAAAAATGAAAAAAAGATAGAGTAAAAAAAATAATAATGTAGCCATTCTTCCTTTCTTTCTCCGGACACTTCAACCAAAATCTCGTTTCGATTTTGTCGTCAGTATTGTCGTCATCACCGACCTTTGATGGATTAAGAGAATAAGGCTCCAGTGGACAACGGATTTTGGTCAGAAATTGTTTTCCCATCCTTCAAAGTCAAATAAATGTGTATATATATACATATATATATGAAACAAATGTAATGAAAAATAAAGGATGGAAATTAACCGACATGCCCTTACCAAGTTTTTTTTTTTTTTTACTTTTATCCATAGTCGGGCTTTTTGGCACGAAATAAGTGCGCCAATTTCCACCATTTTGTTTTATGTCGACAAAAGGTGCTACTACCACTTTTTTATGCTCCATTCTGTTTATTTCATTCATTTTATTTCTATACTTCTGTTTCATATTTCTTTTTATTGACAAATGCTGAAACTGTTAGTGAGAGGTGGCGCACAGTGGGACTCAGTTTTTCTCTGCTTTCTCTGGAGATAAGCACTCAATCAGAATCGACACAAGATTTGTCACGATCGGAGACAGAGTGGTGTGCTTTTATATCTATTTATTTATATTTGTTTAGGTACGTTTCCTTTGTTTGTTGCTGTTAAAGTGGCCGGATGGATTGATGAATGAACGGTTGGACAGGAATGTAGGTTTCAGCCATTAATCTAACGGGACGACTGTTGCCAAGTTTATCTCAGTCTGGCACGAGGCTACGGTCAGCGAGATCTGAGAAAGAATCGAACTCGTTAGTTACCTCCCTTTACGGTGTTCGGGTGCCATTTTCGTCGTTAGATGGCGTTAGGGATGTTAACTTTGAATTAACTCCATTTAAACAAAACTTTTGATTGTATTGAAATCAATGTCATATCAGCGTTAGTTTTTTTGTCAATCGTCAAAATTGACGTATTTTTTATTCACTATACCATTAAAGATTTTTAAAAAGTGAGCGAATTTTCTGTGTATTATGCATTTTATATCAACAAAGGTAAAAATGTAACTCAGTCTATCGAGAGGGTTGTATTGATCAAGCGATCTGATTTGAGAATAAACAGCGCTGTACAACGTGGAATATAACATAATCAAAATATCAAACATGCTCAAAAAATACCAAAATCAGGCGTAAGTAGACATTGGTAATGATTTTCCAATCCCGAAACCGTTCCCGACCTCAGAATCCTTATCTGATGAAAGTTTTGCTTGAAACAATGTTTCTGTTTTCGCAGCAGTAGTTGTATGAAATAACATAGATATCAAATACCTTGTGTGTATTCATCCCTATGCGAGAAAATAGGGCTAAGGGCTATTATCCCCTTCCCCTGCAGTAAATGGAATGGACTATCGTGCATATATACTGACTTAGATGGCTACAGAAGTTTATATCCATCGGATATTACATTTTATTAGATTAGATCAGTTCAAGATCCTATCAGAGATCAGTTCTTTCGTCAAGGAAGTAAATAATTACAGCTTCCTGTTCTATAGGATGCTAGGCAATACTAACAATTTAATGGTTAGGATGGTTTTCCAGGCTGAGTCATCAGGGTCATAGGGGTGGAAGGTACAGTAGACTGGGGTGTAAGAGAGAGAGGAAGAGGGTGTACACTGCCTCTATAATGGTTCTCTACAAAAGAAAAGCTGAACGTTATTTTCACTTTTTGTCCTTTTGAGAGAAAGTGGCATAAAGCGAACTTTCGAAAAGCAATGACCACCTATTAGAAACTGTCAACCGAAACTGTCAGCATAGGTTTCTTCGGTTTTTGAGTTGGTCTAGATTGCTGCCTGGCTATGTATGCATCACAACTTCAAGCTACGGCAATGAAGCTCATTGGCTGAAAAAATGAACATTTACTCTTTGTCATGCGTGGGAAAACGTTTTTTCTGATTTTGTCTTTTTTTAAATTCCCCCTTTAAAGGTTTCAATTGGGTGGTTCAATTTACAATCAAAGTTTATGCTGAATTGGTCCCTTAGTTTATGTCATGCAACATTTACATTTTTTTTTCAATTCGAATATTTTTGATGATCACGGCCCAACAAAAGGCGAGATAAGTAATGTATTCATTGATCACACTTTTTTTCCAATTTTTCTTTAATTGATCATTTCCAACGCAGCATGCTGCCAAAAACGTTGGTAACGTCACGGTTTGAGTGAATAACCAGACCTGTCCTCTTAGTCAAGATTTTTCGGAAAAGAATCTTTTAAAGAAATCGTTTCAAAGGGACAGTCCATTGAATAAAATGAGGGGTAGGAGATATTTTTATCAGCAAATTTGTAACCTTTAAGTGGAAGAGTTCATAGTTACGGAGAGAGAACCACGAAAATCACGCCGTCGATTACGAAAGTAAAATTATGTATGTATGTATGCCTATGAAGTTGCATTAATGAATATAAATGTTTGATTCATCACTAAAATGTGCGCATTGAGGAGATTATGTGGAAAAATAGATAAAATCTATTGTGTAAAATGAACGATTTTTGCATCATCAACCAACGAACTTATTGATATATCTTCGTATGTCCGTATATAAATTTATGTATGTATGTACGTATGTAGGTAGGTGGGTAGATAGGTTGAGAAGTGAAAATTTTCAGACATTTCATACTGATTCCTTTTTTTTTATTAGCCAAAACTGTCGAACTAGGTTCCTTTAGTTCAAAATAGGACTTGAAAGAAAGAACAATAGTCGACGGTATATGGCATTCATCCAAGCCGAAAATAAATAGAGGAGCGAGAGAACAGAACCAGAAGAAACTAAAAAGTATTTTCAAAAAGAATGAATAAGAATGCGGTTCACTTATTTGATCAAAGGCCAAAAATCTTGGAAAAATGTCGCGCTAATATTTTGGAGAAAACCAAGAATAATTTCATTTATTTATTTACTAGATATTTTTGTGGGTCGTTAGGTTTCAGAATTTTCGCGCTTCTTTTCTTTTAACTGTTCTCTCTCTCTCTCTCTCTCTCTCTCTCTCTCTCTCTCTCTCTCTCTCTCTCTCTCTCTCTCTCTCTCTCTCTCTCTCACTACCATTTTTCTCTATTTATCGTTATCTCTCTTTTTCTATCTATCTATCTATCTATCTATCTATATATATATATATATATATATATATATATATATATATATCCCTTTCTCTCCATATATATATATATATATATATATATATATATATATATATATATATATATATATATATTGGAGAGTCAGTTTTTGAGGTTTGTGAAACGTCCAGCTAGACGCAGGGAACGCTGGGTGACTTATCAAATGAACAATATAGATCAATCTGTGCAAAGTTCCCTCACTTGTTAGTGGTACCTTGTATGTATACCGACGCACAGGTATACCACAAAAGAGACGCTGATATCTCCCTCTCTCCGAAAATTTACGTCACGTAACTGCCTCACTTCTACGAAAAAAAAGGCGAAAGGCGAAAAAAGCATTTGACGTTTAAAAAGGCAGTGTGCATTCTCTCTCTCTCTCTCTCTCTCTCTCTCTCTCTCTCTCTCTCTCTCTCTCTCTCTCTCTCTCTCTCTCATCCCAGACTCCTATAACTCTCAACATCCCAACCTTTGACGAATCATCCTGATTTGTCATCATTTGGAGGGGCTGGGAACGATAAAAAAATCCGATATAAATTGAAGATAATACTTCGCTTTACGCAATTCAGGGTAACGAAGATTTTGTTAAGAACGCTCTCTTATCAGATAGTATAGGAAATCTATGAACATTCTTAATGTGTGTGTGTAAGGGCTGCATTACCATAGAACATCCTATAAGGATCTGTTTCGATTTTACTTCTTGCCCTGAATTAAGTATTTATAGCTTACCCTTTCTAATGAGTGGGGGCGAGTGTGTTGTTTTAAGAGAAAACAAGTTTCCAACAAACGAATTTAAAAAAAACATTCACTTGGTTCAAAGAACAAAGTAGGATTTTATTTTTAATCAAAAAAAAAATGGAAATATTGGCACTGAATAATCTTTGTCGCTTTCCAAGTAAACTCTACCCAAAAAACTACGTAAATTAAGTCCAACCTCCCATCCCGCTGAAAACAAACGAAAAAACTGTTCAAAATGCTGTATAAGCGATCAAATCTCTGTCGTCTTTCTTTCAGAGACCAAATCTGGCCTTAGAATTGGTAGGGAAGTATCAAAATTTGTTTATTCGTAACTTGATCGATTAGATTACGTGAATAATAAAAAAAATACCATAGATGTACATTTTATTTCGAGTTGAGGCGAGCGGTAAGTGAAACGTTCTTCTGTGTTGGAAGATGTTCAACACGTCTTTAATAGCGGCTACGGCCACACCACTATTCCCCCCTCCGAGTACGACGGATGCCATTTCAAATTACAGAAGAAGGGGCTAGGTTGTAACTACTGGGGCTGTTCGCTTCTCAGTAAGTAACCCACAAGTTTGGTAAGATACCACAACGCCTCATGGAGTAATGTTCAACCAGCGAGTCTCACGCTGTTTTTACTGTGGCAAGATCGAACCACGCTAGATCATCTGCATTTGTAATCTTTGGCTATTATAAACAAAGCTATGTAATTACTCATTCATTTTGGCCCCCAATTCTTTTCTCAGTATGTACGTTACTATTTTTGTCTCTCTTTCTCTCTCTCGTTGTCTGACCTTCACATTGATGGATAGCTTTTTACTAAACGTATTCTAGTTTTGGCACAAGACAACGAGTACGGGGCACCTCGTGAGAATCGAACTCCATACTCAGTAGTTATGATCTACGAGATTGGTTTGCTATCATTGCACCAATTTGTCTTCATTTCTTGCACGTCGTTTCATCTCGATTTGGGTAGACGGTTGAATTTTTTTTTTTTTTCAGATGGCGATTCATCCCCATTCTATCCGAGGAATCTAGTCTGGAATTTTTTCAAGAAAACGTCAAGGCCAATGGAGATTCATATTGCCCATCAACTGATTTAGTAAGCGAAACTTCTTCTGCATATATTTACATGGCCGCTCTTTGAGATCTTTTTTTTTTTCAGTCTTTATTGATTTTATGTCTGAAAGATACATACAATTCAGTACACTTTATCAAAAGAGCCACTTTTTGTATATATATATATATATATATATATATATATATATATATATATATATATATATATATATATATATATATATATATATATATATATACATATATAAATTTGTTGAGCCTTTTGTTGTACAAACCCTACTGGAAATGTCAAATTCTTCAAGAGACCTCATGATAGCTTGTCTGGAGACACTTTTTCCTTCGTTGGAAGTGAAATTCTTAGACAAAGAATTGTCTGCTTCCTGTCACTAGAAGCCATTTCGGACAGCTTTCCTGTCTTTCTTGAAATGAATGCCTTTCTTCTCTCTAGATCCACCTTTTTGACTGCTGATCTTCTTTCTTTATTCTACTGGACAGTTCTATGAATGGTGGTCAATGTGATATTCAAATTTCTTTCTTTCAGCTTCTTGATGGTCCTGAAGCTATGACCATCGTGGAAGTGGGAGAATCTTTTTGGTTTTGGAGGGCGACAACTGCTTATTTCCTTTTATAGAACTGAGGGCATCGAGCCTAAAATAGATTAGTTCTTGAAATATTTAATTTCATTTAAATCATCGTGTAACGTATTCTTAAAAATCATTACTCTATGTATACTTACACGCACACAAGCTAGAAGAATCTGAATGTCTCAGTTTTTCATTTCTTGTCTTGAGACATTTGAAGAAATGTTTAATAAGCATCAGATGCGGATCCACTACATTCGCTACAGGTTCAAAAAGGTGAAAATAACCAATGAATAGTGGAATAACTACGCTCAATTATATTTTAGAAAAAATATAAGTTCCATAATGATTTTGTGGAGGAGAGGAAAAAGTCAAAGGTTTATGAGGTATACATACATACATATATATATATATATATATATATATATATATATATATATATATATATATATATATATATGAGTGTGTGTGTAGAAAGCTTTACAGCTTTAAACACTAAATATAAATGTATGCTATTTCAGTCAATTATATATATATATATATATATATATATATATATATATATATATATATATATATATATATGATGGTGTGACCCTTATCTACTTGTGAAAAGCCAAGTTTTAAAGCTGAAGGAACAAGATATTGGTTTGACAAAGTATTATATTTTATGGCACATAAAACACATTTCAAGAAACCATCACCATCTACGACTTTGGACGGGGGGTACTTGACTTGTGGTGTTCATATTCCCCGCCCCAGGGGGTATGAGGGCAAATTATTGGGGTACGTAGCGTGACGAGAGACAATTGAAAAGATTTTACCGTGAAATATGCGTACATACTGTCAGTATTGATAAAGTTGGAAATAAGTTCGTTTTCAAGTTATTTTGTTCTTGTTTTTGTTTTTTGTTGATTTTTGGGTGAGGAGTGTATTTACTTATTTATTTAATCGCGTCATTTTGAGGAACGATGATTATGATGATGCTTATTTCGATTTTGTGAGAAGGGGAGTACGGGGACACAATGGACTGTGCATTGGGGGTCTGAACCGTAAAAAGGTCAACAAGCCCCGACCTAAGAGATTACACATTAAAAGAGAGTCATTCACTTAGTACAGCTTTGTTGTGACAAAAGGCCACAAGAAGAGGCACCCGGTTGGAATCGGACCCACAACCCAGTAATAATGATCTACAAGACCAAGTTGCTAACCATAACACTGAGTATTATATCAAATCTATTGAAAGGTAAACGGAACACTTTGATGTTCAGTGCATTATTTTATATTGCTTCTTCTGATGTCTAATCTATTTAGTGGTTGATAGAATACAACGATATTGAGAGCTTTATTTCATATTATTTCTTCTGGTGTATAATTTATTAAATGGTAGATAGAAGATACGTGAATACTCAGAATATATTTATATTACATCATCTGGTGTCAAATCTATTTAATGGTAAAAAGAATACTTTCGCATCCTAAGCATTAATTTTGTTGTATCACCTGATGTCTAAAGCAGTCAAGCTGCTATCTTCATTATTAATTTTTGATTTCTTTCATCTTAGTTCCGATAGCTTTTCATCACAATTACTTTTATCGCTTGAGCCAAGAGTTGTCTCGCGTAGATAATGTGGTAAAAGAAGTTATCAAGGTAATATTGGCTTCTCACCGTCGAAGAGGTGCAAGTTCCAGCTTTGTTGAGAGCTTATACTTTATTTTCGATCTTACGTCTTTTACTTACACCCATAGAATGACGATTTCAGTCGCTGGAATTAAGGCAAAAGAAATGCTGGTCAAAAATTGTTGATGTTTCATTTAAGAATAATAGTAAAATTCATCGTAATAAGACTACTATAACAGTGAGATCATTTACTATGATAATGACAGTGAGAATTTTTTTCTTTTCTGTCTCGAATAATGAATGAACTTTTCCACAATTTTGCTGATAAAATTTCTTCTACCCACCGATTGAAATAATAGATTCTCCTACCGAAACGAATTCAGTAGTAGCAAAAATATCGGTGATTCTTATATGGGTATTAATGAATTATTTTATAATGAAATAATAAGTCATTGTGGTTCAGTTGTTAGTACCCGCCTGTCACTTATACTATATAAATGTTTTAGTTTGTTCCTACGTACGTACGTTTTGCTTCCAGTGTAACTTCTGTCGTCGAATGTACAGCTAGTGAACTAGAGCTACAAAATTTACTGCATTTATATTTTAATACCATGGCTCTATGGTAAACGGTTGCCTGACGTAAAACCGTTTTGGGCGCATTTTTTTTTAAGGTTGTGTTTTGTTTCGTGATTCGAAAGCAAACCTTGCTACTAAGTCATTGATAGATTATTGGCGACTTTTTTTTTATTCTTGGCGTCATCGATATAAAAAAAAAATTTAAAAGTCGTGTCGCACTTCATTTATCAACAAAGTTTTCAGCTTTCGATTTGTATTAACATCTGATTTTCTTGTTGTCCTTTTAGTATAGATTAATCCTCTTTTCTTTTTTTTTTTTTTCAAAAATAAAATTAAAGAACTAAAACAAAAACTTTACCAACGCTCTGTACACCCATTACAAGCTACAGCTGGGAGAAAAAAAAGAAAGACAGATTCTTTTTTTCTTTTTATTCTTATTTATATTACTTAGCAATAGATTTTACTTGGTAGAAAGAAAAAAAAAAGATGTCGTCTGCTTCTTATACTTCTTTTTCAATAGCAGAGTTTGTCGTTAGTTAAAGAAATCTTATGACAGTATTGATTTTCTCCTGTTTACGTATCATTTTTTTTAATTTTGTTTTTTTGTTTTTTTCCTGTCTTGTTGCAGAGACTGACCATAAGATTATTCTCTTCCATTGATTCTAGCCATATGGGTAAAGCGTGGGCTAGGATAGAAGGCGGTTGGTATCCGGCTTATAGAGACTAAAAAAAACAAAAAATAAGGAAAACACTCGGTGATAAATTAATCACAGATGGGAACAGTTTTTATTTGTTACTTTTTTTTTTCTTGTTTCCATTTCATTTCATTCTCTATCTTTCTTCTTTTTTTTTTTAACTTTTTCCTTTCGATTTGAGAAAATCTCGTGTGGGGTGGTCGATGCGTGTTCACGCGAGACCGGGAAAAAACAAAGAATTGCGTAGACGGGGAATTTCCATGACAACCAAAATGTGTTTCTCTCAATTTCCGCCATAAACAAATTGCTTTCAAAATTTTCGTTGACGCTTGTCATTTTTTGGTTTCTTTTTTTTTTTTCTCTTCAGTCGTTTTATTTTTTATTTTCTCTTCCTACGGTTCTCTCTCTCTCTCTCTCTCTCTCTCTCTCTCTCTCTCTCTCTCTCTCTCTCTCTCTACTCAGCTCTTTTCTCTCTCTTCTTTTACTCTTTCTCCTTTCTCTCTTTGCACTCCCTTTTCTCCCTTATAAATTCTCAACGATTTTTGTTCCTCTTATTTTACTTCCTTTATGTCTTCCTCTCTTTCTCTCTGCTTTTTTTCTTTACCTCCTCTCTTTAATTCCTTTTCTTCCATCTTTTCGTTTGTATATCATTGTTCACTAATCCTTCATCTTTCTTTTCGTCGAACTCCTAAACTAGTCGACCGTAACAATAATAAGACCACAAACAATCCTTACCAAATCAAGGGAAATAACTCTTCACTGTTTTCCAGTCCCGTCACGTTAAGCCTGAACTGATACATGAAATCAACATTTCCCTTCTGCGAGCTGAAATCAAGACCAAGTTGGCGGAGCCCTTACCGGCTGAGCTGAACTGACAGGTCTTATAAAATTTTGAAAAATTAAGCTACAAATACGCAAGGACTTCATTGCATTCTGATAAATAAATCCATTTTTACGTGAAATATTTTTTTAAATATTCTATCAATTATATATATAATACAAAAGTTTCTATGATCATCTTTAGTTCGGGAATAGAAGATGGACCCTGCAGCAATCAGGCTTGCAGTCATTCTTTTCTCATTTCTGATTCATCTTTTGTTCTTCTATTTTGAAGTAAATTTCCAGGTTGTATTTCTTTGCTTTTTTTTTCGACTCCTAGCTCTTTTCTGTCTCTTTCAATGAAAAAAAACCTTTTTACTTTATCATCATCCTTTTAGCGTCCATTGTTGGGCATAGACTTTCCTTACGATTCGCCAGACCTCTTTATCATGGGCGTTGCATAGCCATTACTTTCTGAATTTATCTAACTTTCACGCCATTATACTTTCTGTCAGTCACAGTTCTGTATATTATCCCTAGGGGTCCACGTTGTGTGTCTGGATGTTAAGCAGTTGTCTGACATTCTCGCAACATGTCCAGTCCATTGCCATTTGAGTTCTCTAACTCTTGCTATGATGTCTTGGACCGCTGTCTTTTCTATAATACACTGTGCTGTCTTATGATCTCTCCATGTGAGATTGAGTATGATTCTCTCAGATTGCATAGTTCTCAGTTTGAGGATTAATCTTTTGGTTAGGCTCCATGTTTCAGCTCCGTAGGTGACTATCGGTAGGATACATTGGTTGCAGACCCTTGAGGGGGGGTCTAGTAGGATTTGTTTGTCCTAGCTTTCTCTATTGAAAGCTTCCCAACCAAATGTGATTCTTTACTTTTTTCCCCTTATTTTGAGGACTTCATGGAGACTCGCTGTTCTACATAGATGTAATGGTCTAATTTCTATCAGTGGAGCTAAAGGGGTAAAATTCTAGACATTTACTCCTTTTTATGTCTAGAAATTTTTTTTGTTTGAGCCCCACAAAAAAAAAAGTTTTAGTAAGAGATTCAATGAACAATTAGTATCCAGTTTGTGTCCAGCAACGTTAACATTTCTTTTGAAAATTCAAACTTTTTTAGTGATCATCGCCCAACAAAAGATAAGAGAAATAACTTATTCGTTTATCACCCCCAACATGCTGCTAAAAGAAGTTGATCACCATAGGTGTATAGGAGATATTTTGGTCAGGGGGACGGAGAGCTTGATTTCCTCGGAAATTTACAGTTTTGTCCGAATTGGGGGGCGTTGTCTCTGGCTCATACACTTATGTGAGTCACAAAACGGTTTCTAATGAGTGACCAACCAGAATTGCAGTCGTTCATTTTTCTTTTTTCTACATCTTTTTATTTTTTCTAACCTATCTTCGAAAACTATATTTTCTACCCTCTTTCTTTCTTTCTTTTTCACATCCCCTCTCTGTTGATTTATTTCTATTTCTTCCTTACTTCTTCTTCAGGTTCGTTCTAGTACAGTTTTCTTTTCTTGCTCCCTGTCTTTCTGTCCCATAATGCATTGCTTTAAAGGAAATTCATCCCTTAAGTTCACCCATTTTACTCTTTCCCTCTCCCTTTTTTTTATATGAAATATTTTTTCTCTTTTCACTATAATTCAATTACACGTCCCTTACTTTTTAGTTTGTTCTCTATCAACCCTTTCTTCATTTTTGATCAACTTCTTTCGAATTATAATTCTTGGTTTTCGTTCTGATGTAAACATGGCGCCCGTCATAAAGGCAACTCGCACAAAAAATGGAGTTTTGAAATGATAACGTTCAAATTAAAAATCTTTCTTCGTCCATTTTGGACAGCACAGTTAAGAGATCTCTTCTTTCAATTTTTTTTTTTTCCTTTTTTCCTTTTTTTTTTTAAATAAGCCATATTTTTTCCCTTGGATTGATTTTGAAACGACGTTCGCTCCTTTTTATCAAATTTTATCTGGATCGATTTCTTCATAATTAAAATTATCGTTTTCTGGACTGAAAACAGCCGATTAACTTTTGAACCCCATCGCATTTCATATTCTGATCAGAATTTTTGTATTTAGAGAAAATCGACTTAAAACTATTCTCTGAAAATTTATTTTTTATTTTTCGTTATTTTTTTTTCTCTCTTGACGATCCCTTTTTCTTACTTTTTCAATATTTTCTTTTTCCTCTCTTTTCTTATTCATCTCTCTCTCTCTCTCTCTCTCTCTCTCTCTCTCTCTCTCTCAATTTTTTTCGCTTCCCTTTTTATTTTTCGCGTTTCTCTCTCTTCTTTCTTTTTCGTTCTTTTCTTTTTCTCTCTTTTCTTTTCCTCTCTTTTCTTTCCCCTTTTCCTTCTCTCTTCTCTCCATTCTCTTGCCTCTCATTTTTATTGCTTCTTTCCTCTCTTTCACCCTTCCTTTCCATTCAATTTCTTTTGTTTTTCTTCTTTCCCCTTCCTCACTTTTTCTTTCTTTACTTTTTCTTTCCTTTTTCTCGTTTTTTTCTCCCTTTCTCTCTTTCTTCTTTTTTGATTCATTTCTTTTTCCACTCTTTCCTTTTCACTTCCTCTCTTTTTCTCTCCTACCCTTTCCCTCTCTCACCTTTCTACTTCCTCCCTTTTTTCTTTCTTTTTCCCCTCTTATCCTTTTTTTCCGTCATCCTCCTCTTTTCTCTCTTCTCTCTTTGTTTCTTTTCCTTGACTCACTTTTCTTTTCTGTTTTCTTCCTCCATTCTCTCATTCCTTTTTTTTCTCTCGTCTCTCATTTCACGTTTTCTCTTTCTCTGTCTTTATCTCTCTCTTTCTCTCTCTTTCTCTTTCTTTTCTTCCTCTTTTTTATGCTCTCTTTCCATTTGCTTAATTCTTTATTTTTTCATTAATTCATCTATTTCCTTTTTCATACATCCAGAATGCAAGCATTATCTAAACTTGTCATTGCAGTCAATAATTGAACAGCCGTAGCGTTGAATTTTGAAGTCAAGCAGAAAAAATGTCCAATCGAAGAATAAACATGGTCAAAATGAATTCTAGTTATGACATCACTGGCGTTTTCAATAGGAAAACATCTCAAATATAAAAAAAAAATTTTTAAAAAACATATTAAGAAATATCTAGATTCTGGGAAATCTAGGTGTTGATAAACCCATCAAAATAAGGCCGTAAAGAAGTTTGAAAAAAAGTTTTTTCCCAACGAATAAAAAAATGGTTTGAAGGAGTCTAAGGGTGCACTGATGCCAATTTTTAAATTTGTAGACAAAGCGGAATGGCCAGGAGCGCTGGAACACACAGACAAACATAAACAAACACAAGCACATAAAAAAGGGTAGCAACCTCCGCCATCTTCGATGTCTGCAGTTCAGTATTGTCTTGATTCATTTTCCTCTCACCGAATATGGTGGTGAAAGGACAATGATGGGATTTACAAGAAAAATTGAAAGCTCTTTTTACAAGAAATGCATTGCGTCCTTTGGTCGATTTTCCTGTTTTATTAGGTTGTTAAACATTATATATCGTTTTTTTTCCATCATAATGCATTGTACTAAAAGTCAAAGATTCACAACTGTTATTACACTTTTGTAGATTCACTGTAAATACAGATATAAATCGTTATTATTGAAGCTTTTCTGAGCCCCCGACGGCAATTTTGTCTACCCAAGAATTTAGACTAATTTTCCAGTTCGAATCCAAATTAGGTCATAATACTGCTCAAACTGCTGATGATATCAACAGATCATTTGGAGTGAACAGTACCATAATGCGAACCGTTCAGTATTTGTTCAATAGGTTTTGGTCCGGAAATAAGGATACCAATAATAAAGTTTGAGGGAGCCCAAACGTGATCTTAATGATGGGGAATCATCTATAACAGTGGTCAACGACCCACGAACAACGGTTTGAGCACTTTCTGGTAACTTTAGGACTTGAACCATATCAGGTCGTCTCGAGGCAATAGGAAGGGTTGAAAGCTTGGAAAAATGGGTCCCATCCACTTTCTTCTCTTTTTGCTCCCTGTTATCTTCTTTTCTTTTCCATTCCGTATTGCATCCCCTCTTTTTACACTTTCATTTTCCTGTTGTGCCCATCTCTCTCTCTCTCTCTCTCTCTCTCTCTCTCTCTCTCTCTCTCTCTCTCTCTCTCTCTCTCTCTCTCTCTGGGTAGTGAATACCCCACTCTCTCTCTCTCTCTCTCTCTCTCTTCCCCCCTCTCTCTCTCTCTCTCTCTCTGGGTAGCGAACACCTCTCTCTCTCTCTCTCTCTCTCTCTCTCTCTCTCGTTTTCTTCCTTTTCCCTTTCGCTCATATACTTCCTCTCATTTATAGCATTCATACACGATCGATTCCTGTAACGAAAAAACGCTGAAGATGCTTAGGAATTGAATAAAACATACTACGTTATTACATATTAATTTTTTAAATAGTAAGATGAAGAATGACATAAGTAAGAAAAAAAAACTGTTGATATTTAATCATATCTAATGGTCCGTTTGAAGCGATAATCTTTTTCCGACAATCCTTAGATAATGTCTCTCTATAAAATTCATTAGCTTGAGTGGTCGTATATTCAGTAAAAGCACAAATTATGGCTTCCACATCATTAGGCCTTTCATCACAGATATGCAGTTCAAAATGCTCCAAAAGATGATAAACTGGAGGAGAAATGTCAGGTGAGTATGGAGGATGCTGCAAGACGTCTTCTACCGATTCTCTAAACCTAGACAATCAGGTGAGAGGTAAGGGACCCGGAACTGTCAGGAAGCACAGTTCTTATCTGAATTCCGTTAGACGGGTTTTAATCATTTTTTATCGTTTAGTTTGAACTATTTCCCTCATCTTTGTAGTTCATTTTTTTCACAACGTTTTGATCGTGTGCCCTTCAGTCTTCCCCGAGTATCATTTGTCCTGAAACGTTGAAACTTATCAGATTAAACATCAAAAGATGCAATATAAAATAATGTTTTGAATATTATAGTATCCTGGTTACCGCTGTATAGATTGGATATCAGAAGATACATCATAGAATAAATAACTACTAATATTTTACTATTGTAGCACCCAACCTAATAGATCAGAAGACAGAAGATAAAATGCAAAGTAATGCTCTGAATATTATAGTTATCTGGGTGAATAAAAATACAGCGGTGAATGAAGGGTTAATGAAGCATAAAAAGAGAAAGACTTAATTCACTCATTTACTTAATTTACTATTTTTTTTTCTTTAAAAAAGGTATTTTTTGGTATTGACGTGCACAATAAGGGTATATTATTTTTTTTTAAATCTAATACTAAGTTTCAGGATGAGTCTTTGAGAATCTTATTTAAACTGGAAAAATTACAATAATTTTTGTGTTAAAGTTTTGTTTCTCCAAGTTTTATTTACATATTTTATGATGTTCGAAAACTTGAATAAAATAAACACTTTAAAAAATTAGTTAATTTCTGGGGGGGGGGTTGCAAATGATACACAACGAATTATGTATAAATTCATACACGGCGAAGGATAAGATAAAAATAATTAAAACATAAGGAAATTCAGCTCATGGGTGGTTGAGATTTTGTAATAGAGGCTTCGGAGTGAATGATACTGAAATAAATTAAGAAACATTGGTCTAAGACAAGCGGAAGCTCCAATAGCCGATGAGGATAGACTTCCTCTTCGGAGAATCAACGACCTTCCATCGAGACGAAATAATTATCGGCTTCTTCTCTCAAAATGACGCGGGCGACTGCCGAACTGTTCATCTGAACAAGTCCATAATTCCAGCGCTGCCACTGATGTCGTTGCATCTGTTGGCCAAGGAAAAGTGATTGATCATTCGAAGCACAAGTTCAATTATGGTTCCAAAAATTGATTTCGGTTGCATTTGAGTTACGAAGTAAGAACTAAAATATTGCTGAAGCACAATATTCTCTTTGTTTCCTACTTCAAAGCAGGCAATGGGGAGATGAAGTCTTGGAGAAGGTAATGTCGGTGCCAAGTTTATTATTATCATTCTCAACAATCTAATCTTGAGCCATATATCTCTTGTGTATCTTGAGTAATGGATAGATAGATAGATAGATTTCTACAATCCTGTCTTTCCTCTTTCCTTTAGTGTGTTCGTTTTGTCTTTTTTTCTCCCTCTTTTCTTTCTTTCTTCCTTCTTTCTTTTCTAGTGTTTTCTGTTTCCCTTTTCTTTCCTTTTCTTCCGTCTTGTCATTCATTCATTTCTCCTTCTTTCTCCTTTTTTTCGTTTTTTTTTTCAGCGCTCTATTTTCCCTTTTCTATCCTTTACTTAATTATTCTTTTTTTCTTTTCAATCTTTTTTCTTTCTTTCTTTTTTACTCACGATGCTTTCTACTTTTTCGTCTTCCATCTTTCTTTTTTTATTCCTCCTCGCTTTTCCCTATTGTTCCCCTGTTTTCATTCTCTATTTCATTTTCCTTAGCTTGTTTTTTTTCTTTTTTCTTTCATTTTTCGTCCTCATTCAACCTAAATTAATCTCTTGCTTTCCTTGACTCAATTCTTTTTTTCTGTTCTCTTTCCCAATTTTTTTTCTTTTTCAATTTTTTTCCAAATTTCTTTCATTACAAGTTACAATGTTAGACAGAGACATTTTCTTTAGCACAGCCATCTGGGTGCAATATGGCCTGAACAGAATTAATTGAATAAGCATTTAATTAACTAATTCAATAATTAACTTTATTTGTTAATTAAATCTCACTTCCTTTGACCATGTTTACGTGACATTATAGATTAACCATTTCAAGTCTATCCAACTGAGGCATTCACTGTCAGGATCTTTTAAAATGTTTTGGTTTTTTTTTTAAAGTCAAAAACCGTGGGGAAGGGGTATTTAATGGTTAAAGAAAACTATTCTTTTATCAAATGAAAAAAATTGAAAAACCCAAAATTATAACCAGGTACATTTGTTCCATTATACATTTATCTATCAAATGGAAAACACGAAAATAGCAAACTAAATTCTGTACGAGTTCCCCCGAACGGCAGAAAGATTTCTCACAATAGAACTAATCTTTATGCAAGTTTCGGGCGTGCATTTCATCATCAGTCTTTTAACGTCCGTCCTTGGACATAGACCTTCCCCAGGATTCGCTACCTTTCTCTATCATGGGCGTCGCGGAGCCAGTACTTTCTGAACTTGTCTAGCTCGTCTCTCCATCTAATATTCTGCCGGCCTCGGTTGCGCATGTGATCTCTGGGAATCCATGTCTTGAGTTGTGATGTCCATTGATTGTTAACCATTCTTGCAATATGGCCAGCCCACTGCCATTTGAGATTTTTAACGGATTCTATGATGTCCCTGACTCTTGTGTTTTCTTGGATGTACTTTGCTGTCTTGTGGTCTCTCCACGTGAGGCCCAGCATCATTCTTTCATGTGCACGTTGCATGGTTCTCAATTTGCAGATCTGTATCTTGGTTAGGTTCCATGTTTCAGCTCCATAAGTGACTACTGGGAGGATGCATTGGTTACACACCCTTCTTTTTAAGATTAATGGGATCTTATTAATTTGAAGGTTGAGCTTGCTCTGCCAAAGGCTTGCCATCCTAGTGTGATTCTTCGCTTGATTTCTTCTTCTTTTGAGGGTCTCATGGATATTCGTTGTCCTGGGTAGATGTAGTGATCAACTCCCTCCAGTTCTGTGTCATCGATTTTGATCTTAGTGTTTTTTATCTTCGATGTGGTTGTTTGCACATGATCTTCGTCTTGCTGTGGTCACATATTGATGTCAACAGTAGTAGTTGTTGATGTTGTAGTAGTAGTAGTAGTAGTAGTAGTAGTAGTAGTAGTTTCCAAATAGATTCAAAAAAACAAATATTTCTTTGGAAATTGTTCTAACATAGTTTTGGCTTCTACTGGTGAAGAGGATCATGACCGCTTTTTTTTTTTTAAATCACAACTTTTACTTGGGCTGTCAATCTACGACAATGATCAGAAAGTACAAATCGGAAGTTAAGAATAAGTTTTCGTTGCAAAAAATCTTTCTTTTTTTTTTTACATTCGTTTCGTTGTGTAAAGAAAAATAAATTAAGAAAAAAAACATGTTTTCAACTGTGTCGTCGAATTCGAAATCATTTTTCCTCCGGGCAACACCGGGTATCCCTGCTAGTATACATAAAATTGTGATGTATGTGGGTTTGCGCGTATATATGTTTGTACTCCTCTGACTCGAAAACTAGGCATCCCAGGAAAAATAAGGAGTTGTAAACTGATACAGCTACCTACGGAACACGTTCTGAGGTCGATTTAGGAAAAAAAAAAAACGAACTCGTATCATATTTTAGCGTTTTTTTTTTTTTTTTTGAGTCTACGTTCGAACATTATCCGGCCAACCGCTCCAGCTTCAAGCATCAGTCAGTGTTTCCAAATGTAGGTTATCGGGTGAATATCTAGCTAGTGTATATTTGAGGCTTGATAAAGTGAACAAATTATCAACACCATACAACTTTTGCGGCTTAATTTTTCTGGATTCTTAGTTTGACGCGCCTGTCAGAGACGGTGATGAGCAAAAACATTAGAAACAAACCCCGTCTTCCCTGACCAAATACACACTAACTTTCTCCGTTTCTCTCCTCTCTCTCTTTCCCTCTCTCTCTCTTTCCTCTTCCCCGACCATCTCTGTTCATTTCTCCCCCCCCCTTCTCTCTCACCGTCTCCCCCCTTCAAAATGGTCAGTAGCTGATGGTTGATTGCAGAGTTGGCTGGATATCGTCTGCCGAGCAACGAAAGGAAATCTTTCGATAGAGAAGGAAGGAAAGCCAACACATGCTGTATATGCAAAAAAAAAATACCAATCTTTTAAAATATCTTCTATCTTTTGGAAAAAAAACCTACCCACCCCGGTTGAAAGGCAGGATAAAATGCCGTCCGCCATATATTTTTTTTTTGCTATTCAAAGAAAACTCAGGATGGAAAACGGAAGAAGTGACGTCTGCTTTTCACTATTCAGGGTCGACCTCCGGCTGCAAGAGAAAAAGACGCCTACATTTCTCCATTAATTCAAGAGTCGACAACGGAAAAAGGAACAGCGAGGTGATGTGAAGTGGACAGTGAAAGACAAAAAAGAAAAGGCCCAGTCGATTGAACAAGATGGCGATTTTTTTTTTCAAACCAGAATTCTTTCGACTCGGGTATTATAACTGTCGGTTTCTATACGAACGTAGAGGAAGAGAAGTAGGGGCAGAAATAACTTACACAGGAGAATACAGGGGAGAAACATAGAAAAAGAGAATATCATATGAGCATCTAAGATGCGTATATACGTAATTTGATTGATAAAGACAGACGAAATAGAAAGATAGGTGGACAAGACTGTTTCCAGGTTATAAAACGAACTGAGATATAGATTGATTTGGAGATGAGAAGAAATATGAATGGATATACGAGCAGTATTGTGGTAAAATTTTGGCAAAACGTCAGCGATAAGGAAAAAAAACGGTTCCGTTTTGGGGTAATGTCTTGATAAAAGCCCTTAAATGTATGCTTACTCCTTAGAAAATGGTCACACACATACCCGTATGATTTAGAAAGGCATGTAACTCAAAATTCTCAGCCACACGATTCTGCTCAGTTGAGAAAGAAATCTAGCTGAAAAATCGGGCTGATAGCAGACAGAGGTCTCTGGATAACTAATAGCTCTCTCTCTCTCTCTCTCTCTCTCTCTCTCTCTCTCTCTCTCTCTCTCTCTCTCTCTCTCGTAGGAAGAGTATTATGAAACTAGCCTCTGCTTAGAACCAATGAAAAAGTTGATGAGCTTGTAAGACTTTCTTGTCCTTGTATAATTCAATACTCTCGGGCAGTGTATGTATCCAGAGGTGTATATTCCGAAGGGACCGAGCTTGATGGTGTGTGAAGCAGCCGGCCTTGGAATACTACGACTACAATCATTCGGATTACTTTTCTTACGTGCTGCCGATTTAAATATTTTATATGTAAATGTAAAACTATTGGCTATTTAGATGTTTATATCTAAATGTAGATCTATTGCCAATTAAGATATTCCAGCTATTTCATATCTAAATTTAGGTATGTAATTTTGGATAAAAGATCTATAACGTGTAATTTTTAAAAAATATACATTTTCATTAGATTTCTCTTGAACCGCTGTTGGAAAAAAATTTTCAAGCTGGGCGCTGTGCTGTTTTCTGAGCTGAATAATACATCTGGCGAATGTAATTCGTGTAATTGAAAGTTTTTGAGTTATCAAGACGCATAAACGCGTGCGCATAGACTTGGATCTCTTTATTTGAAGTTGAGATGCCGCAATGGTTTATAGAAAAGACTGAAAAAAATGGTCGGGAGAAAAAGTCAAGATCACCCCACACGACATCATCATCATCAGTCTTTTAACGTCCGTCGTTGGACATAGACCTTCCTCCAGGATTCGCCACTTTTCTCTATCATGGGTGTCACGGAGCCAGTATTTCCTGAATTTGTCTAGTTCGTCTCTCCATCTCTCCATCTTGTGTTCTGTTGGCCTTGGTTTCTTATGTGATCTTTGGGGATCCATGTTGTGAGTCGTGATGTCCATCGGTTACCTTTGATACTTGCAACATTGCCTGCCCATTGCCATTTGAGTTTTTTAATAGTTTCTATGATGTCTCGGACTCCCGTTTTCTTCCTTATGTACTGTGCTGTCTTGTGATCTCTCCATGTATTGGTCTACTGTATGAAAAAAAATTCATAGCTATTTCCACACTGGTGCCTATGATAAATATTTGATCCAAATCAAAACGTCCAGATTTCGAATGCAAATTTTCCAAGCAGGCAGTCAGTGTTTGCTTGGCAAATTCGTGCGGCCCTCTCTTCTTGAGGCAGGAACATGTTGCCATCACGTCATGCAAACTCATGAGGCCTCGAACACGGGAATCCGCTGTGGGATTCACACTTGTGTCAAGTCGCCTCACGTGATTTCACGTGTAGTTACCAAATGTCATTTGTATAGATTGGTGAAATGTGTACAGAAATGGAAGATGAAACGTGATTTCAGCATGAGCAGACCAGCAAGAGCTCGTGATATCACGTGACTTGCAACCGTCGCAACAGAGTATCTCCTAGCAATAGAGTGACTGGTGTCATCACCCACCTGTATAAAGTTAATGTCCTATGATGATAAAAGGTGAAAAATGGCGGTCTAAATAACAACATCAAAAAAATGGCGAAGAAAGATTTTCCTAGTGTTTATTCAAGCATTAAAATTTCAATGGCAGGACTGGAAGCCAGGTGATGACGTCAGACTCTGCATAAAACACACTTCTAACGCTCGAGTGAACTGATGCGAGTTCACGTGACGTGGTGGCAACGTTATCCGCTTTTAACCCTTTCATCCTCATCTCATTTGGACTTATCTCCCTCCCCTTTTGTACATAGTAATATAAGTGCATATAGATATATATTCTCACAGCTTAATGAAGGGAGGGAATACTTGATGGAAAAGTCAGGATGAGAGAAGAAGAGTTATATTTGCGAAAGATTTAGAACTTAAACTATTTTTTTTTCATCTAAAACATGTAATACTCATATTATTATTGTTGTGTATAGCAAATACCGGGCGTGTATTCACCCATCTGCGAAATAATAGCGGTGAGGTCTATGGTAAATAGAACGATCCACCGTAGATATATACAAGCTGATGGACGGTTGCGTGGGATCAGGGTATTTGAAGTGAGATTAGATCAGTTGTGGATCTTATTAGAGATGAGTTCTGAAGTGAAGGAAAAAGATCATTATTGCTTCTGTTTTTGAAGTGTGTTATCCAAATTGACAGTTATACAATATAACCAATTAGGGCCCACGTCTCCAGTCACCTTCAAATACTTGAAAGCAATACTTTTTTTATGTATAAATTATAATTGATGAAAAAAAGATAGCTCAAAAGGCAATTAAAATGGTTCCTGTTTTTATCACACGAATCCAAGAGATTAAAAGAAAAATGGCTGTTCAAATACTTATGACAGGTACTATATATGTGTGTATGTGTATGTGTTCTTGTGCCATATACATATACGCATTTACAAGTCTTTGATAGCAGTCAAGTCTACAAAATAGAAGAAGGGAAATATTTGACGTCTGTTTCTATTTTTTTCCTACTCATTTTTTTCCTTTCCCGTTTTTTTTTTCTAGTTTTTTTTTTCTTCAATTCGCTTCGTGACTCTCTTGTTTGCTCTTACCAAAGCCAGTTTCTCAAGCTCTGGCCTCGAGGAAAATGTTACCTACAATAGAAGATGGCAATGTGTTAGACGCGGAAGAAGTTGAAAAAAGCCTAATCTCCTTTTGTATGGACAGAAGATATGAATATGTGTGTATGCGCATACATAAAGATACACAAACATATCTATATATATATATATATACACAATGTATATTCATAAAGTATACTGGAAATATATGCATAAGTATGTGTGCGTATCCGTGAATCTGATGTGTGTATATAAATATAATAAGTGTTTATATCGATGAAGTACAATACACAAAAATGATTACCAATGCATTTGTCACGTGCATATAAGAGTCATACTCTATCAGTAACGCTTGCACTAATTCATGACCACTGATAATCCCTTTCTTGGTGAATTTCAATGCAAAACATAAAGATTGAATTTTAAAACTTGTTAAGTCAAGTTTTAGGCCAAAAAATTATTTTGTTTCGGCCGTTACCTATCCCTACTGTCAGAATTTTCAGTATGACTGACATGATCATTGGAATAAACCAAAGTTTAGATATCTGTTTCATACATTCTACCGTTGATATCGTGGGCTACACCTGCAGGAAGTATATATATATATATATATATATATATATATATATATATATATATATATATATATATACATATATTGCATAAGATTGCAAAATTTCCTTTTGTATTGCTGAAAAAGGGGAGTTAAGCCTGAAGGATCCTCCTCATACACACACAGTAATAATTGTTTAGAATTGTTAGTTTTCAAAAACCATTAAACCTGACTGGATAAAAAACAAAATTTATGTAAATGAATATAGACACGAAATATTGACATACATCGGGATTATATCCTTGTAATTCTTACATATACATGTATATATATGCACTTCAATCGGCGCGGACTCCTCTGAAGGAACAGCACACTTCTACGGCCAGCTCGGACATCTGCTTCCACAATGTGTCCAGAGACCTGGGCTTCAATATGTACATTTATGGGTGAGACAGAATAATGGAAAAGCCTGCTGAATTCACTTGTTTTATGTCTTCGAATGACTGAAAAATCTAATTGAATATTTTGCAGATTATTAGATAGTATATTATTCCACAACTCTTATGTTGGTTTATTGAGCTTCATGAAGTTGGATACAACGAACAAGCTACACTTGCCAAACCTTTGCTATCTCAAATCAATATCAACACCGTGAAAAGTAGTGAAATGACCATAAGAATTTGACAATGGAAGATGATTGATATATATATATATATATATATATATATATATATATATATATATATATATATATATATATGTGTGTGTGTGTGTGTGTGTGTGTGTACGGCTACCCTATCGGCTGCAGGCTCGATTCCTGCAGCAGCCCCATTTTCTTTAGTTGCTTATTCTATTTATGGTGTTTAAGCCGGTAATATATTAATACATAACATTGAAAGAAACGAATAGACCCTGAGACTTTGTTGTAAAAAGAGTTGTCTCGGCCTTTGCATCACCAAGTTAATAATTTAAAAACATATTCTTTATCATGTCAAGAAATAAAGCTTTTTTTTTGTACTTTTTAACCCCATCCCTCAAATAAGTTTCAATGAGGGGTTTGATTTACAATGCAAGCTTATGCTAAATTTGGCCCTTAGTTTGAGTTTAGTAGTACTCACGCTTGTTTTTTTTGTTTTTGTTTTTAATTCGAACATTTTAGAGATCGTGATCAAACTAATTATGAGAGGAGTAATTTCATCCATTGATTACCCTTTTTCCAATTGTTAATTGATCACCCTCGACACGCCATGCTGCCAAAATACATTGATCACACGATTTAGTGACTGCCCAGACCTGTTTTCCTTTCAATTTCATGTTTATTTGATCTATTACACCTTCAAGACTTCAGGAAATTTCTCAGTTTCAAGAAAAAAGGTTTAAAAGGTTTTAGACGAGATTTTGTTTACATTGTAGATACATGTGAATGTTTCTTTCTTCCAGGGCTCATGCCTGTTTGGCAGTATTTTCTCAAGAAATCTGATCATAGCCCAGTACTAAAACATGTTTTTCTCTGAGCAAAAACCCCAAGCCTATCCCTTACCTAAGCCTCAACTCAAACACGACTGTAAAACATGGACACTATTTAAATCCGATTGTTCGCCG
>OY735214.1:41712870-41730370 GCA_963457665.1 Thysanoteuthis rhombus | reverse complement strand
AAACTTGTTTTGGGACCTTTTACCTTCTCCAAAATGGCTACACATTTTCGGGGATCCCTCTATAAACCATAAACCTGCTACAGTTCGTTCGTTTGTTGCCCATCTCATGGCATTTCGAAATTAGTTTCTCTTGCTCTCCTTCTCTTATTTTTCCGTTTTCCTTTCGTATCTTTTCGTTTCCAACTTTGGGAAGGCCATTTTACGCTTCCTTAACTAGAGTAACTTATCCTCACATCGGGAGGGGGCGCTGTCTTACGAGGCGAACTAAAAAGCGGGAAATAATCCTATTAGCGTCCGAGGTAATTTCTTTTCTTCCATTTTTTTTTCTTTCGCTTGGTCTTTTGCTCTTTAGTTCCTACTGATTCGCTTCAATTTCTTTTGTTTACCTTTTTTTATTTCAATTTATCTTTCCTACTTGTTTACATCGTTTTTGTCCTTGTAGTTTTTTGAATCTATTTGCGTTTTAACTTCTTGGGGGGAAGGGATTTTTTTTCCTACTCGTTTAATACTAGTTATTACCCGTGAAAAAATCATGGATATATCTGAATTTCTATGAGATTATTTCATATATATTTATGTATATATATATATATATATATATATATATATATATATATATATATATATATATATATATATGCACATACACACACACATATATACATATATATATATGCATATGTATATATATAAAAACATATACACACACATATATATGCATATATACATATGCATATATATATGCACATACACACACGCACACATATATTCACATATATACATATATATGTGCATATATATATATATATAAACATATACACACACACATATATATGCATATATACATATGCATATATAAGCACATACACACACACACATATATACATATATATGTGCATATATATATATATAAACATATACACACACACATATATATGCATATATACATATGCATATATATATACACGTATATACACACGTATATATGTATATATATGTTTATGCATATATATACACATACATAAACACACATATATATATATATATATATATATATATATATATATATATATATATATATATATATATATCGTGTATGTATTTATGTGGTATTAGGAATAACATGAAATATAGGAAGAAACTTAAACTGTTTGTAAAAATGAACAATTTATTTCATTAACAAGTTCCACCATTCATAGACCTTCATGGGAATACAAAGTATATTGGATTCTTATCGGGAATTATTTTCACTCATTTTACCAGCAATGTCGGTCCCTTTCCAATTTGTCATTTCTAATATCTTGTCGGACAATTCTTATGGGTTATTCCATATCAACTCAGCCACTGCTCCCCAGATCACCCTCCCAGATTCCGCTGAAAAAGTTCACAGGTGCTCCTACACCATACTTATACTCCCAGAAAAAATTAGCCCCAATCTCAAAGTTTCAAAGGTATATATGCCATATGAAAAGGTGCAATAAAAGTCGAAAGTTGGACGGAGAGGCTCGTTCGGTGAATTAACATTGAGTAAAATATCTAAGATTATTAATCTCAAAACTATTAAGGATAAAGACCTAAGATTTTGGATTTTTTGGATATATAAATATACATATATATATATATATATATATATATATATATATATATATATATATAAATATATATAAATATATATATATATATATATATATATAAATATATATATATATATAAATATATATATATATATAAATATATATATATATATATATATAAATATATATATATATATAAATATATATATATATATAAATATATATATATATATAAATATATATATATATATATAAATATATATATATATATAAATATATATATATATATATAAATATATATATATATATAAATATATATATATATATATAAATATATATATATATATAAATATATATATATATATATAAATATATATATATATATAAATATATATATATATATATTTATATATATATATATATAAATATATATATATATATAAATATATATATATATATAAATAT
This sequence comes from Thysanoteuthis rhombus, assembly GCA_963457665.1. Taxonomy (NCBI): domain Eukaryota; kingdom Metazoa; phylum Mollusca; class Cephalopoda; order Oegopsida; family Thysanoteuthidae; genus Thysanoteuthis; species Thysanoteuthis major. Next base: position 41,728,331 of record OY735214.1, on the reverse strand, counting down.
ATATATATATATATATATATATATATATATAAATATATATATATATATATATATATAAATATATATATATATATATATATATATATATATATATATATATATATATATATATATATATATATATATATATATATATATATATATATATATATATAAACAACTGACGATCCCAACAAGAAAAGAATTACTCATAGTACCATATTATCTAAGTCTGTAAAAAACGTTTTCAAAAAACACCGAAGAAAAGACCACGGGGATGTTAGTTTTTTTTGTTTTTGTTTTTTTAATACTTTTATCAATAGGTTTATAAGTATTGATCAAAGAATTAAAGATCAAACTTATCCAGTATTTCAAACATCTCGTGAACGGATTTCACGGTCTTCATGTAACTTGTCAACCAATCGGGGATGGCTTTACAGTATATTCATGAACAAACACCATCCAATTGGGTTACTCTGATGGCAGTGAGACGCCAATTGGGGGGCTTATTACAGTGTACCTGCTGCATTGACAGTGACCACGCCAACCATTGCATCGCCCAAGATTTGATCCCTTGTAACTTTCGCAATTGAAAAATACGAGATTTCAGATTGTGGATGAGATTAAAGCGAAAGCGATGAAACGGCAGATGGCTACCCCGAAAGAGGACTTTGCAGACAGTTTCCAAAAGTGGAAGTGACGCTAAGAAAAGTGTGCAAGATCTCAAGGGAACTCTTTTTAGTTTATTTTAAGTGGCTGAATACTTTCCGAACGGACCTCATATATATATATATATATATATATATATATATATATATATATATATATGAAAATGAATTGCATTGTATATATCATATCGAAACTCTATTTTAAATGATACCCTGTTATCACACCGTGAATGTATCTCACCTCGATAGCGCGAATAGAATAAACGATTAAAGAAAATAGGACAGCAGCAGGAATCGAACCTGCAACCGATAGGATAGCTGTCTCAACGTAGCATTGCTCTTACCATTGAGCTGAACAGTCGCTAGTAATGCAAAGGCCCAAATAATTGTTTCAACTCAAAATTCTCATTTTGTTTATTCACGGTCTATATCTACTCTATTTGTTTCTTTCAACTCGAACAACTATGTTATTGATATAAATAGTTTCAATTTGTGACAAACTCATCATCATTATCAGTCTTTTAAAGTCTGTCGTTGGACATAGACCTTTCCCTAGGATCCTCCACTTTTCTCTATCCTGGGCGTCGTGATTTTAAAGGCTGAGAACAGAAAACAAATAAAAACAGATTTTATCCGTTGTATATGTTTAATCACTGTGCTCAATATTTAACACAGTAAACAGAACTATTAATACATAGAGATAATATTTACAAAGACATGTACCTGTTGAATGTAAACATTTCGTGCCTCACGCACTTTTCAGCAACTGACCGTCTGTTGTTTCCTTTGGATTCTGTGAATAACCAGCCCGTTCACTTTTGAATAATGTATACTATAACCATCCATTTCAGAAACGTTCAGAATGATCCTGTCCATTCTCTATGTCTCCTGTTTGTTTTTGTTTTCTTCCTTTTTTTTTCTTCCTTCCTTTCATTAGTCATTGTACGGGACTAAACAACTAAACAATATATCTCCACGAATTGGACACTCGTTCCTCAGAGGTGTTTTTTTGGTTTTTTGGTTTTTTTTCCAAAATCCATTACATACATTTTTCGGTATTTAAAAAGATTTATCATGATGTACCTCATATAGCAGGCAAATATGGACACACACAAACACACACACAGACATTTGTGTGCATGCATATGTTTATTTTCGTGTGTATGCTCACACCTGCATATAAATTTAGGGAAGAAGTTGCAGGTTGTCGTGGTCACGATTCAGCAATGTATATCACTCAAAAACAGGAAAATCGTCTCCTTTGAAGTTTCTTTGTTGACTAACAAAGCATTCAATATATATATATATATATATATATATATATATATATATATTGCAAAAACCAAACTTTATAATTTTGATTTATTAGTATTAAAAAGGGGTACCATATCTAACCTTCAGAGCAAGCTCAATCTTCAATAATGAGAAGATCCCATTAATCCTAAAAGGAAAGGGTCTATAACTAATGCATCCTCTCAATTGTCACTTATGGAGCCGAAACATGGAACCCAACCAAGAGACGGATCTGCAAATTGACAACTATGCAACGTGCACATGAAAGAATTATGCCGGGCCTCACACGGAGAGACCACAGGACAGCACAGAACACCCGGGAAAAGACAAGAGACGGGGACATCATAGAATCCATTAAAATGCTCAAATGGCAGTGGGCTGGCCATGTTGCACGAATGGTGGACAACCGATGGGCATTGCAACTCACGGCATCACATGCAGAACCGAGGCCGACAGAATATTAAATGGAGGGACGAGCTAGACAAATTCAGAAAGTACAGGCTCAGCCACGCCCATGATAGAGTAGTGTGGCGAATCCTGGGGAAGGTCTATGTCTAATGACGAACGTTGAAAGACTGATGATGATGATGATGATGAGGATGATTATTCCCAGATTTTTTTTTTTAAAAAGCTACCGGAAGGGCATTGCTCTTATGGTATGGATAATTGACTCATTGTAACAGGTCTCTCATTTTATGTTTCTCCTAAGGAGATTTAGCTTATTTTTAGAGTGACGGGTACGTTAGATGCAATCAAGAAAAAAGAAATGGTGTGTGTGTGTGTGTGTGAGTATGTGTGTGTGCACGCACGTGACTTACTCATAAATGAAAAGCAAACTGTGGAAACAGAAACAGAAAGCTTTACAAAAATATCTATTTATCTTTTCAAGTCCATGTTTACTCAAATGTAGCTCAGAATTTAACCCTGCTAATACCGGATGGCCTTGCTACGAGCATATATATATATATATGTATATATATATATATATATATCAATACGCTTATTTATACAACTGAATAATCTCTTCGTGAGTAAGTATGTATTTGTGTGAGTATGTATATATATATATATATATATATATATATATATATATATATATATATATATATATATATATATATATATATCACTGGGACTGCTCATCCTCAGTTCAATTATATTCGACTTAAGGTAAGAAAAAATAAATTCGTTTTACTAATTCGCTTCCGAAGTTTTGTTTACGCATGCGTGCGTGTGTCTCAGCAATTCATCCCAACCTCCTCTCCTCTTATTTGTCCTTTTTTTCCTTCTCTGTATATGCTAAGCGGTCACAGATAGGCCAAAACAGAATAACTTATGAACAGAACAACTTACAATCATTAAATATTGAAACCCTCCACTTATGCATAAAAACAGCTGCAGGCAAAAATCCCGTTATTCAATACGTACTCCATTCAACGCGAAATTCGGTTACCGCTACTTGGAGAACTGCCAGCGTTTCCCCCTTTGCTAGCGCGTGCAGTCATTCGGTTACCGCGATCTGAAAGGACGAGGAATCATTGTGAATATTTCCATTGATTCTATGAATCGCTGAACCCGGTCTCGTCTTACGCGAGTTGAAATAGAGTGAAATGATTTGCCTAAAGCGGGTCGGGGCTGTATTTCTGATCCCTGAAACTATCTTCCGTGTTGCGTCATATATATATATATAGAGAGAGAGAGATTAAATACGTAAACGCGTATATGATACATCGATTAATTACATAAATAGCATAAATTGACTAAATCTTTCTAAATTGTATTTGATTGATGTATTGTCTCTACAATAAGTATTGTGCACTGTATGAATTAAGATTTCTCGGAATGATATAAGTAAATGTGGTATATATTTCACGTATATATACTGTTTTTTCATCTATGGTGATGGTACTTCATATTTCAAAAATAGGGCGTAAAATTATCTGTCGGTTGCCGTGGCTGCGTAAAACTGATTAGTAACAACGAAATTGGAAATATCTACCTATCTCTCTCACACTCTGTCTCTCTCTGTCTCTCTCTGTCTCTCTCTCTCTCTCTATATATATATGTGTGTGTGTGTGTGTGTGTATATATATATATATATATATATGTGTGTGTGTGTACACATATATATATATATATATATATATATATGTGTGTGTGTGTACATATATATATATATATATATATATATATATATATATATATATATATATATAAGCCAGATTCTCAGCATCACTGAAGACGTATCCCAGCGCATCCTTGAAATGTATTTATATTTGACGAGATTATATGTATGTGCGTGTGTGTGCATGTGTGTGTGTGTACTTGGTTTAGTGTGGTTAATTCCTTCCCAAATTTTCTGTACGGTTCAAAACTGCACTGTTTACGGTCTCGTGCTTAGTTACATCAATTTGTAACTGATACCTCTACCGTACTGCATGTAAATAAAAAATAACACCATTCAAGGTGTTCTTGTAAATACATACACCTAGATGCCTCCATAGTTATTCCACGGCCTAATGATGAATAATATAATATTTTTACGCAACAATTGCTTGGGGTTTCTTCTATCATTATTATTCTTCCTTTTCGCTCACTTTCCAACCTCCACTCTCCGTCCCCACGCCCCGCTCTCCCTAATCCATTCCCTACTCGTTCTGACCATCATCTACAACTTTCATCTCTTCTCTTCCATTTTCTCTCCCTACTCTCTGCTCCATGTTCGTTCCAAAGAACCGCCTAAAACCGCCACAACCATTACAGCCACTAAATGCTTTTTGTGGCGGAATGAAGGTTTGGGAAAGGAGGACACACACACAAAGAAATTATCTATTTACCTATGTCCATCTTCTATTTTGCAAGCCTCGTTTCCCGCCCTCGGCTCTGTACCCAGGTAAATCAACATTTCCTTTACCTAATCCTCTGAGATCAAGTTTCCATGCTCATATTCAGCATCTTTCTTTCTTTCTTTCTTTTTTTTTTTTTTTTTCACCCCAGCCAGACCTTTTTCTAGCTTTCATATTTATTACTATCTCTCTTCCACGCCTTCCACCAAAACTTCTATTGCCGCCGAGTCTTCCTCTAGCAATCACTGTTATAGTCATAGCTGGGCTTATTTGTTCTTTGCTTCGCCTCTGTTTAGACTTCGGTCTCCCGGCCGCCGCTCTTTTCGATAAATAGCTTAATATGATTTTCCTATGCGTGATCGGCTCATTTTCCCGGGCTATGTAATTACTGAAGGCCGCCCAGATCGACCACTTGCATCCAAACGTACGCTGCTTCGTTGAGACCTTAACCGTCTACACCGGCTTTCCACTTTGGGGCTTTTGGGCCAAGACGCTAAGATATTGTCTACCCCCGGTACCTAACTTCTTGCTTCCTTTTTTTACTCTTTGCTCTCTGTTCTTTCTAGCGATTTTCCTTTGTTCGTACTTTCTCCTTTTTGTCTTTCTTTCTTAGTCAGAAAACACTATCCTGTAATCTCGTTGTAATTTCGTTGCGTTTCCGCAAGACCCGCCGTTGTTACCAGTACATCTTTGTATTTACCATGCGCCCTCGTTATCATAACCTTACTCTGTCTTCGGGTCTATCTTTTCTCTCTCTCTTTTGTTTTATCCTATCTCTATTATCGTTTTTCTTATATTCTTACTCCTCTCTCTCTCTCTCTCTCTCTCTCTTTCTCTCTCTCTCTCTCTCTCTCTGCTTTTGTCTGTTTGCCTTTTTCTTTATATCTCTATTTTTTTTCAATATTCTTTATTTTATTATCCCGTTGTGATGTTATTTCAGGTATGCTCCGATAATCAAATGTTCGCTTTTCCGCTTTTACAAAAAAGGGTGACAAGCGAAAATAGAGACCGACGTTGTTTCGTTTCTTTTTGGCTTCGAGCCGTTATAGAGGCAGCGAACACCCTCTCTCTCTTTCTATCTCTCTCTCTCTCTCTCTCTCTCTCTTGAACACACACGCACACATCCTAATACTCTGTACCTCCAATCGTACCAACCTCTGACGAATCGGCCATCATCACCATTTTTGTGTCTCGCAACGCTCATTTTTTTCCATATAAATTGGTGGCAATTGCTTCTTCGCTTTGCACTATTTCGTTTTACGAAAGGTTTTTATCGAAAGGTTTTACTTTCGGATAAAGGGGTAGACCTGTATTCTTTCCTCTGTTTTTCTTTGTTTGTTTTATCTATTTGTCTGTTCTTTGTTATCTTCTACTCAGATCTATGAAACAATTAGAATCCGCCAAGCAAAGCTGTCAATATCGACATCAGCATCAAGTTTCTACAGTTTTCAAGTTGGTCTGGCTAGCTCACTGGCTGTCTATGTCTACCTGTATGTATGTATGCTCTACGCATACAGACTGCACCAAGGTTTAAACATTTAGTCCTTATTATGTCTACAAAAATGGTTTGTTTGTTTTTTTAATCTCTTCCAAAATAGGCATATTGCCGGGGGGGGGTTCAATTCAGAATGTAAATTTATGTTAAATTGTTCAGTTAGTTCATGTCCTACAGCATATACGATTGTTTTTTGAAAACTCAGGTTTTTTTAGTGACCACTGCCCAACAGAAAGCGAGAGAAGTAACTTATTCATTTATCTCCCTTTGTTTTTCAATTTTTCAATTGATCACACTTTGCACGTCCAAAAGACATTGTTGACGTGACGGTTTCTTTTGAGTGACTAACCAGACGTTTTCAATCCATCTGTGCTGGATTCCTGCCATGTCTTCCCATTGGTCTTGGGATCCTACCTTAGCGCCATGGTCAGCAAGCTCACTTAATGGCCATTTCGCTGGTGTAGTGAGTTCGACCCTCACTCGGCGCCCGTCTAGTATTGCCTTGTGCCAGAGCAGATTAGGCTTAGTAATTAACATTTTAGGGTGCCTCACTATGGAGTGGTGGTTATCGAGCTGGTCTATCAGGTCATTGCTACTGTAAAATGTGTTCACTCTCTTTCTCTCTGTCCTCTCTCTCTCTCTCCTCTCTCTCCCTCTCTCTCCCCTCTCTCTCTACCTCTCTCTCCCTCTCTCTCCCCTCTCTCCCCTCTCTCTGCCCTCTCTCTCTCTCTGAGGACCCATATCTGATGCCTTGTGCCAGAGTCGAGCTAAGAAGAGGGTGTCACAGTGTAGTGAGTTAAGGCTCCACCAGATCCTCTATGAATTCACCTTATGCCAAGACTAAACTAGGCCATGTAAACAACTATTCCACACTTATGGCCTTGTACCAGACTAAGCTAAGCTTGGTAATTATCCTTTTCTCCCGTAACAAAAACAACAAGAATACAAACAATCCTCATCAAATTCAGGAGAGCAAATTCTCCATTGTTTGTCTATCCTGTAACGTTCAACCGAACCAATATATAAAATTAGAATTTCCCTATTGTGATTTGGAATCTGACCATTAGAAGGCGACACTTCAACAAACTGATCTAAACAATCAAATCTGATATATCTACGAATTTATTAATCACTGCTACCCTCAACAGACCGGTTTAATCACTGTTGTCGGGTTTATGTTATTCATATGTACATATGTATCTATATAAGCGGATTTTGCCCAGCCCTAACTGTTCATCGTAGAAACTTGAAATTTTTCACACACACAACCCCTCTCGGTGATTAGGGAAAATGTAGTTTTTTTTTAATCCCCCCCTAATTTTTTCTATGGGGGGGGGGGTCAATTTACAATGAAAGTTTATGCCAAATTGGTCCTTTGGTTTGTGTCCATCATTTTTTTGCCATTTTTTTATCATAAATTCTTGATTCAAACCATACTGGTTTTCGTCAAAGTAACTTGATTTTACCAACACAACTGCTTGATTTATCTCCTACTCTCCTCTTCTTTCTTTTTCATATCCTCCTCTTTCACTTTCTCGTTCAGTGATGATGATGATGATGATGATGATGATTTTTCTTTAGCATTTTTCTTTCATTCTTGACTTTTTTCGTTCTAGAATACCCGCTATTCTCACCGTAACATGCATCTTCTCTTCAGCATTTTTTAGCCTTCTGTTTTTTCCTCACTTACATCCTTCGTTTTCTTCTTCTTAATCTTCGTTTTCTTTTTATCGATTATCTTAGAAGTCTTGTTTTTTTCCTCTTAACCATTTTCTTTTTAACATCTTTCATTTCATTCTTCTTCGTTTTCTTCTCTTAAAAATCGATTTCCCCTTCTTGATTTTTTTTCTCTTTACGTTTTTCTTGGCAATCTTCTTTTTCCTATGTTCATCTATCTTTTTTTCTCTCCAACATTCATTGTTTTATTTTTTTACATTTTAATCTTTTTAGCATTTTTCGTTTTCTTGTTATTTTTCCTTCTTGATATTCTTTCTCTTTTGTCATTCTCCGTCGTTTCTTCTTAACATTCTTTTTCCTCCTTTTAACGTTCTGTTTCTTTTTAACATTCTTCTTAGCCTTCTTCTTTCTCTTATTAGTACGCTTTTTCGTTCTGGAATATTCTTCCTCTTTTTAGCATTCCGCGTTTTCTTTCCTTTATCATTTTTTAATGTTCTTCTTGTCATTCTTCCTCTTTCTCTCAATATTCATTATCTTTTTAATATTCTTTGTTTCCTTATTCTAAACATTCATTCTTCGTACTTCACCTTATTTTTCCATTTCTCTCACTGTGCTATTTCATTCTTTCTTTCTGTTCCTCTCACTTCTTGGCTTTGTTTTGCTTCTTTTTATTCTTCAGTTTTCTCCTTCTCTCTTTCTTTCGTCTTTTCTTCGTCTCTTTTGCTTTCGCTGGAGACCGTCAACCAAAACGGTCAAAAGAGGTTTCTTTCAGTTTTTAAGTTGGTCTGTCTGGCTGGCTGACATTGTATGTATGTATGTAAGTATGTATGTATTACATCAAATGGGGCTAGGAGGCTGAAAATTCAAAACATTTACTCTTATGTATAGAAAAAAACGATTCTTTGGGGTTTTCACGCACACATAAAACAGGTTTTCAGTTTGGTAGTCAATTTGCAATGTGAATTCATGCTAAATTGGCCCTTTAAATTTTGCCCGGCAGTGTTTATGCTTGTTTTTTTTTAAATGATATTATCTAAATTGCTAAAAAAAAAAAAAAGACGTGAGAAGTAAGTTATTCATTGATTACCTATTTGTCAATGTTTTAATTGATCATCATCAACACAGCAAACTGCAAAAAACGTTTTGGTCACGTGATGGTTTCTACAAGTTGACTAATCGGACTTGCATTTTTCCCCCCATTTTTCTGATACACATATACCGGTGAAAAATTCTCTCCACTTCTCTGTACCCCCGTGTCTCTGATCGTAGCAATTCCAATAAAGCTTTCGTCCAACATCTGCCGAGATTATATTACTGGCCGTAATAACATTTGAGTTCTACGTGCTCTCATCTCTGTCATCGTTGTGGGCAGGTCATCTGAACAGCTTCCTGTTTTTGAACTACCTGACACAATCGAAAACGATATTACGGATCACCGAACCTCAATGAGATTCAAGCTCAAAACATGGACACAAGAGATTCCACAATAATGGATCCCAGGTTTTTGAATTGCTTTTTTCTTTCTTTTTTTTTTTTTCCTTTTTTTTTTCACTGTCTCGCCAATTTTTTTCCTTCCTTCTTTCCATCCTTTCTCTCTTTCCTTCTGACTTTCGGCTTCTTCTTTCATCTAACATTAATTATTCCTCCCTCTTTTCTTCATATCTTTCCTATTTTCTCTCTTCTTTCCCTTTTTCTGGAATAGCTTTCCGCCATCATCTATATATAGATAGTCTTGGAAGCTTTTCAGCTTTAAAAACTAAACATATCAAAAAAACGTTTTCAGTTTGTGTGTGTGTGTGTGTCACTTCGGTCAATTATTTCCAAATATCTGTTGATGTAATATATGTAATTTCCTCCAGTGTTTTTTCATGTTTTACATATACTTTGTTATTATCGTATTATGTGTGAATTTGCTCGTACTGTTCACTACGTAGCCGTTCCGAGTATTTTAAAAACAAAACAGTTATATTAACATTGCAACCTAGCAGTGTTGATTTCAATACATAACTTATGTCACACATGTAGTTTGTTTTTCTTTCTTTTCATAGTGTATTATCATAATGTATTGTATAATGTATTATAGATGTTATTTTATATTACACATCATTTAAGTTTTGAAACAGGGCTTACTTACATAGGTTATCCCCAAAACGCATTTAACGATGAGGGGTTAGTAAGTATAACAAACGTGACTCATTGTTCATGTCACTTCTATTAAGTGTTCACCCATGTGAAGATTAATTTCGTTGAGTCGGTTTATATCTCAGACTGCATATCATCTTTAAGAATTCTATTTACACAGAATAACTTCTTGTAGTTCATTTTCTACCAACATATTCAACAGAAGAATTTGACAATTTTTTTCCACTAAACTTAAAGTTAATTTTTCCATGTTGTATACCATCTTGTTTCCATCAATGTTGTTGTTTTTTTTTCCTTTAGATTATCAAACAAATCACTCTTATATGCATGGTTGAAATGGATCAAACCACTTTCTAACCGGTAATAACACCTGGATGGTCTATTCTATTAATATACTTGGACAATTTGTTATTTGGGATTCCATGTTCGATCTCCCATCCCGCCTGACTACCTATCAGTCAGACGAATGGACAAGAGCCAAATGTTTTCCCTTTTCCCTGGTTCCAGACAATACAATGACCTTTCACACAGACAAAGAATAGATTACATTAATACAAATTTATTTGATTCTAAATACATTATTCATTTATTCTATTTTCTACTTTCGTTATCAAATTCTTTAATCGTACTTATGACATCATTATGGTCATGCTGATGAGTTTTAAAGGAATTAAAATGTCTAGTAATGGCGCAGGTTCCGTTCCCGTAAGGAACTCTATGATCTGATGAAATATTTAATTACCTATTCTCATGTAACATTTAAATCTTAATAAGATGACTAACAATCGCTTTAAGGGTAGAACACGTACAGTAAATCTTGCCTTTTTTGTGTTTTAAACCAAAAACCTTCCGAATTTGTAAATGTAATATATTTACAATTTCCTCCTGCAAATTCCACGCCTATTATTTTATTTGATTCTTTGATAGGATCTTCATGAGGAATCAGTGTAAATAGCACCAAAATCGTTGGCTGAGATAGATTTAGCCCCTCTACGGCTATTCATGATATCCAATTTTTCTTTAGTAGGCATAGAATTGTTTATAACCCAAAATAGATTTAAATTACCACAGAATTTACTTTTAATATGGAATTTCTGTACTTGATTATGTATTGAATTGGAAATTTTAGAAACTGCTTTACTAAGAGGTTTAGAGCTACCAAATCTAGTGACTACAATTAAGCAAGCAACCATAGGTATTTTACGAATTTCAGGTATTCAATACAAAATTTGTAACTTTTTTTTCATCTAACATAATATCATCTGGTATACATGTAGATACTTTATACGAGGATGATGGTGTTCATATTAAACCTACCATCAGACAAGATCCTTTGAATACAATATTTTTTACACATAAATCGGGACGATAACAAATTTATTTTGAAGTTCCAAGAGATTTACTATTACTTGAGAAATTTTAATCGCCGGACTCGTTTTTTGAATGAGTTTAAAGCATTTCTACCGAGGAAACCACTTATTACAAACACTTTAGTACACGATCTCTCAGATGACAATAACAGGGTGATAACATAACTGGTGTAAACATGCATATTATTATTATTATTATTATTATTATTGATATTTGCAATCTCACACCAGTTGCCTGGTGGTAATGTCATTGTTGTTGTTGTTATCATCATCAAACCCCAAGAGTGTTGACATTATCATAGCCACTTGGCAGACATGGAATTTGAGATTTCTGAATTTAAGACTAAAGTATGAGAGAGAGAGAGAGGGGGGGAGAGTGATTCCATGATGTCATGACACGTCACATTTCCAAGTAATCTTTCTTTCTTTTCTTTTCTTATTTTTTGTAAGCATTGGATTTATGTTATGAAAATTATTATTTTTTTATATGTATTTTATCTATTTCTCTTTTCGGTGGAAATTGCCTCTTGGTACTAAGGATGTCATCAAAACAGTTAACATATGAATAGAACCATTGAACAGTATACAAACGTAAGAAATCCCATAGGCGGTAGGTAATTCTCTGTGATTTGGAGGTATTTTGAACATAATATTCATAATGACAAAAAATACTATCAGTTTTATTTCCGTGGCTGTAGTGGTCAAGGGTGCTCTGACTGACATTAATAGATTTTGGAATCGAATCCAACTGGGAGTGAAACTTTTTTTCCTGCTTTTGAGGTCAATGGTGGATTAGCCATTAGAATGAGTAAACCTTTTGTTTCTTTCTTACTTTCGACGCTAGTAGCATATTAACCATTGGGCTGAGTAGACTTTTTCTTTCATTTTCCTGTCAAACTCTTACTGTTAGATTTTGACTTCATTTTCGTACGCAACAGTGACAAATGACCATGACCAGAAGAAAAACGAGTGACGTCATGCGTGAACAACAGTGACTCAGTGACGTACACAAAAACTGATGACAAATTCACTCCCACTTCTTGAGCGCTACCTAGGTTGAGTTATTCTGCTAAAGTGTGCAAATACCATTCACAAGAAGTATCAATAAAGGAGTTAAAGTGAGAAACATTGTTATAGAGTTATATTGTATGGAGAAATGAATTCTGTTTTGTTTAATTCTTAGATTTTAATGAAGCAGGGGAGTTTAACAGTAACGCAGCCAACCTTAATGAAGTAACTGAAATATTTCGGAGTCATAGTTTCGCACGACATTCCTTGTGCCAAATTCCTACTATTGAGTTTTGACTTTATTTTCGTATCTAACAATGATGGGTGACAAGGACCAAGCTAAAAACAGGTCGAATTGTTTTACTAAAGTTCGCAAAACGCGGTCACAGGAACTACCAATACAGTAGTTGAAATGGGACACGTAGTTAGGGATGATTTGTTTCACGTGAGTTCGACTTTTGCACGAGTATGTGCGTTAGTTCAGGTTTTTTGTTTGTAGTTGCTTTCCTAGGAGTTCCTTCATCCCCTCCCTCTCTCTCTCTCTTTCCCTCCCTTTGTTTTACTTTCTACCAACCCTTCTCTTTCTCTCTCTCTTTCACACATACACTCACACACTCTCTCTCCTGATTTCACCTATTTATCTCCCCCTTGACCGCCCACTCCCTCCCTGATGTTCTTTGATTAGCATTCCGTTAATTTCACCGCAACTTGTCTGTCTCCAGGCTGAGACAGGGAATGAATTAAAGTAAGAGGAAAACTAAATCAAAAATATCATCTGAAAATAAAAAACAATTAAAAAAAACGGAAAAGAAACCTCAATTGGAAAAAGTAAACGCTTTCGCCGACATCAGTTCTCTCCCTTCATCAATTTTTATTGCCTTTTCTTGATTGGCATTCATTTACACCCAATCGCATACACAAAGGCTTGTATATATTTAAATAGAAAACACATATACACACATGCATGTGTGTGTATGTGCATGTGACATCGTATTTATAAATGTATGATTCAAGCATACAATTAGAAATTTACACATATGTATACTTACACATATACACACATAAAGGGTGACAGGGGTGTGGCTTCTGTAAATACAGTTCTCTCTCTCTCCCTCACACACATACACACATACGAATGCAAGGTCTGTCCGGAAAGTATCCAGTCATTTATTTTCATTGTGAGAAAAAAAACAGCCTACCTAGGATAATGGCTCCTAAGTCCCTTCAAAGTTCTTTTTCCTCCCTTGGGACCTTAAACACTTATCCCAGCGTCCGTTTCACTTTTCAAAACAGTCTGCAAAGTCCTCCTTCGGGATCGCCATCAACTGCCTTGTCGCATCCTCCGCTGTCAGATACATCTCTGAGAAAAGCTAGGTGTCGCTGGGGGACAAACCTGCCCAGTAGAACGGGCTTAGAGAGGCCTGGATGAGACGATGCTTCGTCAAAAAGCTCAGTACAAGACATGTAGGATGAGCAGGCCCCTTTTCAATTCAATACGATAGCCACACAGTACACAGAATGTCGTCTCACTGCCTACTGAGTAACCTCACGGGAGAGCATTAGCTTAGTTTGATGGGTTTCTCGTTGTGGTATAACAGTTAGCTATCTGGTTTCGGACCACAACTACTAAGAGGTTGTCTATTCACGGATATGCAGTCCCTGTGGTTGTTTCTTGTTTTCGTTAAGAAATAATATTGCAGATACGGACAGCGAGTGAGCAAGGTAAGATCTGGACATACAGCAATTATTTGGACTTTCGACTTACCAGCAGACTATATAGCTCAGGGGTATGATTCCTGTCGCAGCCTCTCTCTTCAATTGTTTATTCTAATCACACTGTCTGGACCAAATGACATTCTCCGTGTAAAAACCGGGTATGGTCATTTCAAATCCAGTTTCAAATGAATAACGCATTCATAACTTATAATTACTTATAATTTAACTGCTGGAAATAACATAGTTTTGAACTGCCGATACTCATCAAGTCAACCTAACCAAAAATCTAATCGCAGCCTTGGAGCCTTGAACCCCATGTCAACCTTACATCAAAACGGAAGTGGTGCCATGAGAACAAAATCTTTGTCTAACTTATCGATGGATTTTTCCACTCTGGAGATCAGCGTAAGAGTATCTTTTTATTATTGGTTATTCAAATAAACCACACACCCTCCCAATCAATATAAGCGCGTGAGACACATTTGATCCGTTGGTTGTATGACGTAAGCTGACAAAACACGTCTTTCGATGACGGATTTTGAATTCTTAAGGCAGCCCACTGCGCACTTCATCCGAACAGTCCTTATAAAGATACGAGACTGTTGCCAGTTGGGGACGGGGCAGTCGAGCAGTCGGCCGAGATGCTGCAGACTGGTCTTGGGAGGGTGCAAGGCTCTGCCATTTTGGAAAAGGTGCCACGAAGATGTGACCTTTACAAGCAGGGGATTTTCCCTCTCTGAGTTTTACACTCTTCCTTTGAGTGGTCCACCTGCAAACAAATGCTCTTTTCGAAATGAATTCTGCAGCTGTTATGAGAAACGCGTCTCTGATTCCTTTGACGTTTTTTGTTCAACAGGAATCAATGATGGGACTAGAGCAACAATACATCAACACAACAGATCAACAAGCAGTTCAAATCTTTTCCACGCGAACACATTTACTGCAGTATTAAGCCAGTCTATCAGACCATTACTACGGTGATGAATTCGATCTAAACTTGGGTTCTCAACACCTGTAGCCTTCTTCCAGACTTAGGTAAGTGGGCACCTCACCGTAATGCTGTTTCTTTTGGATCAGAGCCGATTACAAAAAAAACGAGCCACCAACAAAAAACAAATTTTCATTGAGTGAATTACAACATAAAGATATGGGGTTGTAAACTTGAAAAAATCCATGAGATTTTCTTACAAAATAGCCTTCACATGGGAAAATCCATTCATAATTGAATATATTACTGAATTTTTATTCGTTTTCAATCGTTCACACA
>OY735214.1:41682870-41707870 GCA_963457665.1 Thysanoteuthis rhombus | reverse complement strand
TTTCTAAGCTGTAGATAAGCTTAAAAATTGTACCAAGAGATAAACACTGTTTATCACATTCTGCCACTCTTTTGAAATACATAGAATGATACTCATAGAAAATCGATATCTTATCTTAATCAAAGTAAAATTATTTATTCAATATTACCAACTTTCTCAGGAAATAGGTCGTTAATGTTTACAGCGTTTCCTTCCGCGAACGTTTCTATTTTGAAAGTCCACGGACTTGGTATGGAAAAAGTATTTTAGACTATTTTTTTCAATACGCTATGAAATGAAGAGTGTTATTCATGAACTAAAATGAATCAAAACAAGACCATCTCTGTCTCTGTCTCTCTCTGTCTCTGTCTCTCTCTCTCTCTGTTTGTAAATATAAGTAAACGAGTTGTTTATTCAGCTCGTTCTCTGCTCGCTCTAGGTGCGAAGTGGCCTAGCGATTGAAACCGGCTATTGAAAACGGAATCAGAGTTTCGTTCCAAGCTGCCAATGCTCACTTGAGGAAAGGCGTGAATCTAATAATCCTCTTTCTCAGATATGGGCGAATAGTAGGTCAGTCGGGGCCCCATTTGTTGGGCGTCGGGTAAGCACCCAAGCCCCAAAAACCTACCATTTCTACAGAGACAATGAAAAAAACTCTGGTGTATATGCTGACATGGACCACTCGAATGGATACAGAACCATTGCTCAATAAGATTTGTGTTATGGAAAGGATTGTTTCTTTTTTTTATCATACCCTCACCGTTGAAAATGATATGAAATATATGGATATACACATTAGATTTTATATCTGTGGATAGTGGAGATCTGCATTGCAGTGGCTCCCCGATTTCTCGGCGCAAGCCTACTCGGCACCGAGATCTGGACACTGACATCTCTGCACTCGATCGCGTGGCACAAGATAACTCTGCATACGATAACTGAGCACCTCACAGAGCAATAGAGACCAACAAAAACAAACTATGGAATTGAAGCAATTTTACAAAAGTCAAAACTATTAATTTAGTTTAATTATTTTACTGAATCAGTTCACTTCTGTGAAGTTCAGTTTGATTATTTATAGTTCGCAGAAACATGCTATGAAACTATTTATCTATTTATTGCGTATGGGGGTTGCTTTCTTTTTAAGTTACTCTCACCAACTTGGGAAGAAGCAACAAAGGTTTACAAACGCCATCGGTTTATGTACGTCAAAACAAAGATTACCAAACAAATAAATAAACCAAAACGAGAACATAAAAAGCAAATAAGAACTGAACTATGATTAAATGAATTGTCCTTAACTTTGAGGGGACCAATTATTATTCCAAACTATGTTGCTTTCTATCAAAGATGTTTGCAACTTGAAAAGAAAGCAAAACTCGAAGGCTGTGAATAAATAGTTTTATGGCGTTTTTTCCCTGCGAACTATAATTTATCTAATTGAACTACACAAAAGTAAAATAATCCAATTCAAAAAAATAATTTAGATTTCTGTGTTTCAATGAATTGTTTTAATTCCACAGTTTGTTTTGTTGGTTCTTCTTGTGTTGAGCTGCGCTCATTTATCATCCGCTTTCACCAAGAGGTCGTGTGCGGATATGTCGGCGCCAAGTAGACGTGCACGGAAAGGGCAGGTCATGTTATTAAAAACATACAAAAACTTTCGATTTGATTACTGCAGTAGTTATAGTATACGATTCTGGTTTACAAACTGTTGCTTCATCGAGAGGCACTCCATATTTACGAAGCTTAGTTTAATCTGGCACACGGCCACAACTTCGGTAGTAATGGTCTGCAAGGCTACCTTGCCAACCGCTTCTTCATGGAAAGGCTTCTCACATTTATCAACTTTCAAAAACCAGACGATCCCAATAATACTGAAAAGAAGAGTATACAACCAATGCATTCTCCCGATAGTCACTTATAGAGCTGAAACATGGAACTCTACCAAGAGACAGACCTACAAACTGAGAAGCATGGAACGTTCACATGAGAGAATCATGCTCAACCTTACATGGAGAGATCACAAGACAATACAGTATATAAGGAAGGAAACGGGTGTCTGAGACATCCTAGAATCAATTAAGAAACTTAAATGGCAATGGGCAGGCCATGTTGGAAGAATGATAGACAACTGATGGGCACCACAACTCACAACATGGATCCCCAGAGATCACAAACGAAACTGAGGCCGACAGAATACAAGATGAAAAGACGAACTAGCCAAATTCAGGAAATACTGGCTCTGTGACGCCCATTATAGAGAATAATGGCGAATCCTGGGAAGGTCTATGTCTAACAATGGACGTTAAAAGACTGATGATGATGATGATGATGATGATGATGATGATGAGTGTTGGCCACCGGAAGAGGATCGAAGTCTCTACAGAAATAAATCTAATTACTAATTTTCTAAATAAAAATACTTCCATGGCTATCTCTATATACAATTTGCATTAAAAATAAGTATTCAACATTAAAATACACATTAATTCAAATAATAAGAACGTGCACGAACCTTAATTTAAAAAAGATAGGCTTATCACTACAGAGAAACATTTACCAAGCGTTTTGTTTTTATTTTTCCTAAATTCTTCTATATATATTTCAGCTGATAACTCCCAAAATTGCCGAATTAATCTATTTTCTATCACAGGTTATCTAAACTTGAGTAAGTTATTCTTAAAACTATTTACAGTATTTACTATTTAATAAACACTATTACGGTTAAAAATTCTCTGGGAGAAAAAATCCAATGTCTTTTTAGCTATAGACTTAACTGGTAAATTTCCATTTCTTTCTCACTTATTAGATATTGTACTTTCATAATTTGTAAAACCATTTAATTTATTGAAAGTTTTGAAGTGGTTTGCGAGATTAGCTTGCTAATCACTACTTTATCTCCATATTTATTAGACTCAGCTATGTATGGCACAAGGTCACAAATTTTGGATACCCTTTGAGGATCGAACTAATTATTGTAGTGGTCTAAATCGACAGAACTGGAATCCCAAATTCGAAAAATTAATTTTAAAAAAAAACATCGAAATTCGAAACATTTGAAAATTCAGAGATTAAAAATAAAAACAAACATCTCCATTGGCAACTCTGGTATAGATGGACACAGAGAGATTGTAGATTTTACTAGCTCATGGTTGAACTGATTTGCCGTACTTGCGATATCGTATGGAGCCAATCTACCAAGTGGGGATAGCTTTCCTATCTTCTAAAACCAACATTTAAAAGCCTGGCCACAGATGCACGTAGAAAATGTATTATCTCAGTCACAAAGCAGGAAATGTGCGACTGCATATCTTATGAATACAGGATGGGGTTATTGTAACCTCTTTCAATTTAAATTCAAAACATTTCTGCGTTAGATTTCGCTGCAATATGATTGCTGGGGGCGGGGGCCTCAGAATGGCAGTTTTTCTTCGCAAATTTCTCACTGTTCTTTCTCTTCTTTCGACCTTATCTATGAATTCATTTTTCAAAAATTTCATTTTCAGAAAGCAGACAATTTGAAATTGCATTTTATTGAATCTAACTACGAAGAATATGTTAGGTTTAGTGTAAAAGTTAGTATTTAGGTTTCGGGTTAGTGTTAGAGGAAAGGGTTATATAAATCAAATACGGAACAAATGAAAGCAGCAAACCTGTCATTGTCTCGATGGTAGTTTCCCCACTGAAAAAATGGTTCACGCAGTTCATATATTTTGAATATAATACGGACAAGGTAGCAATTGCTAAAGATTGTACCGGCAGTACTGGAAATGTTGGAAGATTTTGTTGCTATCAAAAGTACGATCTTTGGTTATTTTAGCCTTTACTTGTTATAAATATGGGAAAGGTTCTACCGATCTGCTTCTGGTGTAGATTGAACATCCCTTGTTTCCCATGAACGTATTCGTATCTGATTGGTACTGTAATAAAAACTTCTCGTCACTTGAACTGTAATACATAGTCACTCACAACGACGTCGACTTCTCACCAAATCTAGCACTCTGGGCGTCACTCAATTATACACCCTAGATCTCAGTCCTACAAAAAATAGCAGAAGGTGGCATCTCAATAGGAGTGACGATAATCTGCATTCAACGATCGAGCCGTTGCACAAGTTTGCCAAGGAGGGATACGGCCTTCCTCTCTGGGAAATCAGCATTTGAAATCCCTGTCTTTTGGTCTTGAACACTGATTCTTAACACTGGAGACAAACAAACATCTCTATAGACCAATAGATGGGGGAAAAAAGAAAGACAAGTCTGGTTAGTTACTCGATAGAAACTGTCACATGACCAATGTCTTTTGGCAGCATGCAGTGTTGGTGGTGAACAATTAAGAAGTCGGAAAAAGTGGTCATCAATGGATAAATTGCTACTCTCGCTTTTCGTTTTGTTATTACTAAGTCGGAATTTTCAAAAAAATCCAAGCATGAACACGGCTGCGGACAAACTAAGGGACCAATTTAGCATGAATGTACATTGCAAATTAATATCCACCCTTTGCTAAATATCTATTCCAGATGTGATTGGAAAAAAAAATTCCAGACATAATAATGAGTAAATGTTTAGATTTTCATTCCTCTAGCCCCACTAGTTCAGCCTGGACGCGTGATACATATATAGCCAGCCAGTCAGGCCAACCTAGAAACTGAAGAAATTTATGTCGATGTAGAGAGTATTAGTTGACAGCTCCTAAAAGAGAGAGAGTGGGGTAAAAAAAGAAAATGAAATGCAAGTTACAACACTGATAAAAAGTCATGAAGGAAGACAGTAAAGTCGGAAAAAAAAAGCAAACAAACAAAAAAAACCGAAAGGACTACAAACAGGTGACAAATTGCCCGAAGCTACCGATTTGTAATTCAGAAATTTTGCAGACGATGTCTCCGCCATCTTTTTCCTTTCATTTTTCCGACACCAAAATGGAACTTTGCGCGGCTCTTCTGATCTCAAAGAACAAACGAACGGATGTCTGACTGGCTTGATGACTGCAAATGGCGTCTAGTGGGTGCTTTGTACGTCTCCACTCTACGCTGTATATTGAAAAGCAGGCAAACCGAATCAGACGATGCTTTCTTCACATCGACCCAAACAAACAGGTAGCGAAATCACCCGTCGTAAATAAAGGTGCCAAAAGGTATAAACACGAAGGTAGAAAAAATCTTTCATTATATATATATACACACACATATATATATATATATATATATATATATATGTATATATGTATATATATATATATATGTATATATGTATATATATATATATATATATATGTATATGTATATATATATATGTATATATATATATATATATACATGTATATGTATATATATATATGTATATATGTATATATATATATATGTATATATGTATATATATATATATATATATATGTATATATATATATATATGTATATATATATATATGTATATATATATATATGTATATATATATATATATATATATATATATATATATATATATATATATATATATATATATATATATATATATATATATGAAAGAGAGAAAGTAGATCTTTATATCATGGATTTTTAATTCTCACGACAGCCAGGGGCACTCAGCGTCGACTAATAATGTTCACTGGGTGTGATGTCGAAATGAAATCTTATGACTTCATAAGTGAATTTATCATTGACCCTATGAGAGAACATTTCGTTCCAATCACACTTTTTTCGGATTTTTTTTTTTTACCTGACCTCATGCACTGATTATCGTTTTCTTTTTTTAACTTTATAATTACCTGACCTCATAATCTGCTCGCACTTCTTAAAGGTTTTTTGTTTGTTTGTTTGTTTGTTTGTTTGTTTTTTACATCAGGCTTCATATTGTGATCACAGTTTCTGAAAGTTGGGCTCAAAAATCAGAGCAATATTTTCCCCAATTAAGAGTCAAAACGGAGAGGGGAACATTTTTTTTTTCAAGGGTCAAAAGTAAGGGGATCACTTTCGTCTCTTTTATGAGTCAAAACTTTATTTCCTTTCTAGGGGTCAAAAGTGAGAATAAACTTTTTTTCTCTTCTGGTGGTCAGAAATGAGAGAACACTTTCTTTTTTAGGGGTTTGAACTGAGGATAAATTATTTTTCTCTTTTTGGAATCAAAAGGGGGCTTCGTAGAGGGCCAAAAGTGAGGGGGAACATTTTCATTTATAGAACATAAGCGAGGTAATTTCTTTCCTTTCGAATAGAAAAATACCAATCATAGAGTAGTTTTTCTTATTCATTCATTTGCTAATAATTTTAATAATGATTCGAAAGGAAGTGACTTTACATCGAGCTCAAGGGCCGGCAAAGGCAGTGTTTAAGTAAGTATTAAAAATCTAATAATGAATAGTAAAGTAAATAACTGGTAATAGACAGTAATACGATTAAACAATGATAAATATTGATTGTATTACTATGAGTTATATAATGATAACCAATGCATCCTCCCGATAGTCACTAATGGAGCTAAAACATGGAAACTAACCAAGAGACAAACTTACAAACTGAGAAGGATGCAACGCGCACATGAGAGAATCATGCTCAACCTTACGTGGAGAAATCACAAGACGGCTCAGTATATCAGGAAGAAAACGGGAGTCTGGGAAATCATAGAATCTATAAAAAAGATTAAATGGCAATGGACAGGCCATGTTGCAAGAATGACAGATGATTGATGGACATCATGACTCACAACATGGATCCCTAAGGATCACAAACGAAACCGAGGCCGACAGAACACAAGATGAAAAGATGAACTAGACAAATCCAGAAAATACTGGCTCTGCAACGTCCATGATAGAGAATTGTGGCGAATCCTGGGGAAGGTCTATGTCCAACGATGGATGTTAAAAGACTGATGATGATGATGATGATGATGATGATGATGATGAAAATATTTCTCATTTAGTTTTTTAAAATCAACTGAGATGGCAATTTCTGTCATCCAGACGCAAAAAAAAACATCTAAATTGACAACACTGCATGTAGTCACTATTTCGATTACCTCGCTCGAATTCAAAGGTAACAAGTAAGAATAATAAATTATGATATTTCCTTTAATATTGATTCTTAGCTCAGACAACTGTTTTCTCCCTGATATATAATGCTGTCTTGTGATCTCTCTTCGTTAGGTTGAGTAACTTTTTACTCGAGCTCCCACTGCTACCGAGATGTGACAAAAGGTCGACTTTAACGTGGGATAAATAGCTCCGCCGACGCAACTGGGGTCGTGAAGACGTTGTGAATAGCCTTACCTGCCACTCTTAGTGCAATTGGACAGCATTGCCCCGAGGCGTCTATTTTTTCACTCTCCCACCAGAGCAAAACGTAGCACAAGGTTAGGGCTTAACGTGGGGAAAAATAGGAGCAACCTATCAAAAATAGCTCCAGTCGACGTGACTTTGGTTGCTAAGCAACTGTGATCGTTAAAGCAACTGCAGTCACGAAAGCGTCAGGACGAGCCCGACCTGTCCCTTTTAGTGCAATGGGACAGTGCTGCCCCGGAGCGAACTGCTTCCCTGCAGCTGGGCTGGGTAATGATGGAGGAACCTAGTAACGTGTCTAAAGGTTCCCAATGCGCTTAGCAATGCTGAGCCTCAGTGTCCCCTCATTGGCTTCGACTTTGCACCTGCGCACTCGGTCTTGTTGCTCACTCACCACACAATCTCCGGCCCATCCGGCTGGCAAGTGTCAGTACCGGCTCCTCAGGGAAGGCCATGGAACAAATACTACACTTCGCTTCATTTCTTCTTCTTTTTGGGGATTTCATTTCTACTTAAATCTATTAAATTTATCTTCGGACAAAACTTGAGAAGGTTATTCCAAGTTAGTATAAAGAGCCTTTTGATGACTTTCTAGGAAGGAAATATTCTCGCTATCTTTAAATTCCTGGTCAAATCTCTCAACTAACACCATAGAAGAATGTGACTATAATATTTTATGTATATTCATTAGTAAACTCGCTACTGTTTGATTGAATGTTTTAGGTTTTATTACATTTTATCGAGCAAAAACAGTAAGTAAACACCAACGAGCCGAACTTTTTTTAAATCATTTTTTTTAGCAACCACCAATATTACGCCTCGTTCTGAAATTCATCTTGACGTAAAAATTACAATATACGAAACATTTTTTTTATGGTGATTAAGAATAGAACGAAGAGGCGTGATAGTGACGCTTGCAAAAAAGAATTATTCCAGAAAAATAAACGTTCGCTTAAAAATGCTCGTTCAATGCAGACAGTCCAAAAAGAATTAAAATAAAGATTCTTTTACGTGATGAGATGGGAGAGGCCTTTGACCAGCAGTGGACTTATAACGGCTGATTATGATGGTATGGCTTTGCTCCATAGGTTAAACCTATATTTCATATCAAAATGATATAAATTGATTATTTGAATATACGTACAGAGATAATTTCGA
Source organism: Thysanoteuthis rhombus (assembly GCA_963457665.1). Classification (NCBI taxonomy): domain Eukaryota; kingdom Metazoa; phylum Mollusca; class Cephalopoda; order Oegopsida; family Thysanoteuthidae; genus Thysanoteuthis; species Thysanoteuthis major. Next base: position 41,699,463 of record OY735214.1, on the reverse strand, counting down.
ATTTTTCTTTAAATTTATCATAGTTGCTACAAATTAAATTTTAAAAGATACGAAGACAGCAAATTTTTCTGTGAACCCCAGCAAATATTTTCCTCTGAAAAGAGATGGCTGGCCCCCATTGAAATATGCCCATATATATATATATATGTAGAGAGAGAGAGAGAGAGAGAGAGAGAAAGAGGGGGTGAGTGCTTAGCGAATAAACGGAGTAGACGAACCGAGTTCGAGATATGTCCAAGGACACTTCTGTTCACTAACTTTCAATACCCTTGGTAAACACAGAAATTTCTTTTGCAGGTTATTTCAACTCGTTACGGCCAGGCCACGATGGTTGACGAGTAGTTAAGTGAGCACCAAGAGAAACCATTCTCCCATAACTACCTGGTCACTCAGGCAGTAGTATCAGTGAAAAGCTGTTACACCTATTGTCAGCCTCATGTAGTTTAACTACAGCTTCTGAAAAAACATTTCCGATTTTTTTTTTCACTTCTTTCAGAAGATAATTCAGTATTTTTCTGCGTTTTGCTTATTATTGGTTTGCACTCTTTCGATGATATTGTGTTAATTGAGGTTCAGGTGGGGGTGTATCAGTCATCGTGGGCGTATGTGCCAGGGAGGCAAAAGGGACAATTACCCCCCTCAAAGTCGGGAAAAATAATGATTGAATTCAGGAAAACCAGTTTAATTTGGGCGAAAAGTGTACACTTTTTGGTGAATCTGTGAAATTTGGACAAAACTGAGTAAAATATGGGGGAAATTCAGTGCAAGATTTAGAGCATGTCCGTATAAATCGGACAAAACCGTATGAAATCTAGGGTAAACCAGTGTAATTTGGGCAATACAGTGTAAAGTTTGCGGCAAATTAGTGAAATTCGGACAAAACAGTGTGAAATCTGGTGCAAACCAGTGTAATTCAGGCAAAGCAGTGTAAAATTCGAGAAAAATCAGTGTAATTTAGGTAAGACGGTGTAATTTGGGCAAGACAGTGTAATTTGGGCAAGACAGTGTAAAGTTTGGGGGCAAATCAAGCCCTCTGCCTCTCCTCCCAATATCTGAAGTGTTCCCATCCCCCCATGTCAGGCGTGCATTTTGCTTTGAATTTATTTTCATGAACTTTCGAGGAAGCGTGTTTGTGACGTGTTCTCTGAGTCAAGGGAGAAGCGAATGAATGCAGAAAGGTGACTTATCAATTTTTCATGCACTCGTCTTGAGGAATACAGAAATAAACTTGGTGTCTTGGTTTTGGAGTGAAGTCGAAAAAATAGAACCAAAATAGAAATTACATTACACATCTTAGGTTTATAATCATCACGTGTCAATACAGTCAATATATATATATATATATATATATATATATATATATATATATATATATATATATATATATATGTATATATATATATATATGTATATATATGAGTGTGTCTCTGTCTGTGTGTGCGCGCGTGCGTGCGTGCGTGTGTCTGTGTGTTGATACTAATTAAGAGAGAATGGGTCCGTAGCCTTATACAGTTATCAGTTCAATTTTGATTTGGAATTTCCAATGTATGCTCCTCGATCTATGCAATTAATGATGAAGCAGTGGGTTAAGTGTATTAACAAGAGAGAAGATTATGTTGAAAAAAGAATATTTGTTGTATAAAACATAAGCATTTTTTCATCATTAAGGTACGGACTCATTGATGTACAACGTATGAAATTATTAGTGTTGACGTATTTGATTCATAAATCCTACCTGTTATATATCACGAGCTTACATTGCTTGTAAATATCTCAAAAGCAACAGTAGCAACAGCAGCCTGTTAGCGCCAAATCGTTGGACATAAACCTTCCCCAGACCTCTCTATCATGGGCATTGCAGAGCCAATAATTTCTGAAATCATCTAGCTCATTACGCCTTCTTACTTTCTATCGACTGCAGTTTCGCATATGATCTGTGGGGATCCACATTGTGAGTCGTGATGTTCAGCGGTTGTCTGACATTCTTGTAACATGCCCAGCTCATTGCCATTTGGGTTTTCTCACAGTTTCTATGATGTTCTGGACTCCTGTCTTTTCTCTGATATACTGTGCTGTCTCATGATCTCTCCATTTGAGGCTGAGCATTATTCTTTCATGTGCACATTGCATAGTTCTCAGTTTGAGGGTCAATCTTTTGGTTATGTTCCATGATTCAGTTCCATAAGTGACTATTGGTAGGATAAATTGATTGTATACCCTTCTTTTTAGGACTGGTGAGATTTTCTTGTTCTTGAAATCGAGGTTGTGCAACCGAAAGCTTGCCAACCTAATGTGATTCTTCGCTTTGTTTCTTCTTTTAATGACTTCATGGAGACTCACTGTCCCAAGTAGATGTAGCGGTCTACTTTCTCCAGCGCTGCATTTTCGATTTCAACCGTTGTGTCTCTGTCCCCAACATAATACATCGTTTGTTGCTATTGTTGGTGTTTTTGTCATTTTATTATTGTTATTTGTACGTACGTCTGTTACACTTTCTTGGTATTATTCATTATCTTCATATCTTCCGTCCATCCTCTTTTCCCTTCCAACCTACCCTTGAAATGCAATGACTGCAAGAATGGAAGAGGATGCTTACACTGGAATGGAAGAGTATGGGACTTGACCTTTCATCATTCATTCCTTACTCCTTCCTCACAAATTTGAAGCCTAAAAAAGTTTATAGTTTTAGTTGGCCAAAGGAAAATAGCAAAAGCAATCAATAATAATGACGATGAAATAATTGCCTTCTTGCCATCGCAGTCAATAATTGAACTGTAATGTCAAAATTCAAATTCATGTAAAAAAAAAAAAAGGCAATCTAAGAATAAATATGGTCGGAATAAATTCTATTTATGACGTCACTGGTGTTTTCAACCGGAAAAACATCTAAAATAAAGTTTCAAAAATGTCTGTAGAATCTAGATGCTTTTCAATTGGAAAAATAGTGTAAAAAGAAACATCTAGATCCTAAAGATTTAGATGTTTCTACATGTTTGTTCATCATTATTATTAAACCTGTCAGAATAAGGCACAAAAATTGAAAAAATAATAATAAAATGATAAAAATCAGGAGGTATCCAATGGAGTACCAATATTCAAATCTGTAGTCAAAACGGTATGGCCAGGAGCGCTGGAACACACAAACAAACACATGCATATATAAAAAAAGAACCATTTCGCCGTCTTTGATGGTTGTTCAATCCATGCTTATACTTACTTTTGCCTTTCCTTATAGTTAATATGTATACATTATATAGGTAATAAATTACTTTAACAAAATCATATATGTTAATCACAGAAATATGTATGTAGGAGTAGTGGTAATATCTTAGTTGTCATCTCCCGTGGAATTTCGACAGTTCCAACTAGTTCTTCTTAATGTTTCTCTGAATTTTTGGAATGAGGTATTATTATTATTATTTCTATTTCTATTATTATTCGGAATAATTCGAATATACTACTAATGCTAAGAGGGGAGTGCGGTCTATATATATCCCCGTCGGTTAAATAAAGGGTTCGGTTCGTTACTTCCCCCACACCTACTAGATGATACCTGGTGAAGGACGTAGAGTACAACGGCCGAAACGTTGTATGAAAAACAACCAAGATGAGGATAGTCCGAATAATAATAGAAATAGTTATCCTTAAGTTGTTGCATTTACATATAAATTTCATACACCTCTAATAACAACTATTATGGGTCGTCGTCGTCGTCGTCGTCGTCATTGTCGTCGTCGTCGTCGTAGTAGTAGTAGTAGTAGTAGTAGTAGTAGTAGTAGTAGTAGTAGTAGTAGTAGTAGTAGTAGTAGAAGAAGAAGAAGAAAAATCATCATCTCAATACTCGAGAGTTCTCCTCTGTAATCTAACTGATTTTAGAAACACCGTCGCGTGGACGGTTTCGATTCATTCTTGGATTTCCCAATTCTACTAATCAATTTGCTGCAAGGGTCTTCGTAACTGTTCGAAACGCTCCAATGATAATGGACACAGCCCTCACCGTATAATCCACATCTTTTTTTTTTAGTTCTCTGCCAGGATCCAAATTTTTCTTTTTTTCATTTTTTTTTTTTTGTCAGATTTTTTTCATACTCTTTCAATTTCCCCACCGTGGTCTGCTGGAACAGCAACATCCAATATCCGTCAGGGTTTCTTCTCTCTCTGTGTTACGATGATTAAATTTTGTGCCAGGATTAAGTGACCCGTTTGAATTACATAATTCTATAGATTTTGTACTTTGTCTGTTCTCCAAGACAGCTTCGGGTTATATTGTAGTCTAGTTGGAAAAGTAGGTCCACGGGCGCCCCCTGGATTTTTTTTTTTTTTTTTCATTCAATTTCTCGACATTTTTTTTTTTTTTTGCTTTTTTGTTTTTGTCCGCGAATAGAGTCGAGATGTATTTGAATCTTAATAATAACCATTTTTCTGAATTCCTCGGATTAGAATTGAATGGGAAAATGTGTTCAGTTGTGGCTGTATGTTGTTTACTTCAAAAGATAGGCGATTTTTAAAAATCTTTTTACGAGTTTACGCTAGGTGCAATACGAGTTTACGCTAGGTATAATACAAAGTTGAAAAAATTAACCCCACAGGCCGTTTTTCAGCCTAGAAACGGGAATAACCAATTCAAGGAATAAGAAAAGGTGGGCAGTGAAAAAAATCCAGTATATGCCAGTGAACCTACTTTTCCAATTATATATACTAGCTGGCTTAGTTGCTTCAGGGGCCTCTCCAACATTTTGCGAGAGTATTTGGGAGAGAAAACGTTTATTAGTTTTTACCCCTTCAGGTGGTGGTGGTAGTCTCCAGACGCTACTGGCCCCTAGCTTTTGGCCATTTGAAGAGATAAAGATTTTCTTATACTTTATATCCCTTAGCGGTGGAAAGGCCTTTCTTCTCTTTTGGCCCCATTAGAAAGCTTCCTGCTAAGAGAAAATCTCCACTCACTTTTGACCCCAAGAAAATTTACATCACCACCATCATCATCATCATCAGTCTTTTATCGTCTGTCATTAGACATAGACCTTTCCCAGGATTCGCAATACCTCTCTATTGTGGGTGTCGCGGAGCCAATACTTTCTGTCTAGTTCGTCTCTCCATCTTGTGTTCTGCCAGCCTCGGTTGCGCATGCGGTCTCTGGGGATCCATGTTGTGAGTCGAGATGTCAATTGGTTGTCTGCCACTCTTGCAATATGACCAGCCCATTGCCATTTGAGGTTTCTGGTGGATTTTATGATGTCTCAGACACCTGTTTTCTCCCTGATAGACTGTGCTGTCTTGTGATATCTCCACGTGAGGTTGAGCATTATTCTTTCCTGTGTACTTTGCATGTTCTTCAGTCTCTGGGTCAGTCTCTGGGTCAGTTTCTGGGTTAGGTTCCATGTTTCAGCTCCTTAGGTGACTACTGGGAGGATGCATTGGATTTATTCTCCTCTTTTTAGGATAAATGGGATCTTCTTGTTTTTGAAGGTTGGGCTTGCTCTGTCGATGTCTAGCTATCTTAGAGTGATTCTTCGCAAGATTTCTTCTTCTTTTGAGGGTCTCGTGGAGATTCGTTGTCCTAGGTAGATGAATTGGTCTACTTTCTCCAGTTTTGCATCTTCGGTTTTTATCGTTGTTTTTCCTAATTTCCGACGTGATTGTTGCACAAAGTTCTACCAAGTTTTATTATAGTTACATCGTGAATAGAACCCCTTTCCCCTAAAACCTTTTAAGACTTTTAAATACAGACAGCTGATGCACCTGTCTACACTGTCTTTGTTCGGTTAATCTTCAATACTAGTCTTTGGCTTTTCCTATTTAGATCACTTGCCAGGTTTTGTAGATCCCCTATAGTTTCTGATATCAAGGCGATATCACCGTCTGTCTTCTCTTACTTAATCCAGCTTGTTTTCCGAGGTTTGTTGTAGAGTTTTGGTGATATTATATCCTCTTGTTTTACTCCTTTACCAATCATCATCTTGTTAGTATTTTTACGAAGTCTAATTATTCCAGTTTATATTCTCGATTACTATACATAATACTCATTCATACCTATTTCTCGCAGTGAGTTGAAGACTGTCGTGTTTCCTATTGAATCAAAGGCTTTTCATAGTCTATGTAAATCAAAATGGTTTGTTGCATTCTTATATCTTTTTCGATTGACTGGTTTAATGTATATAGGTAGTCTATTGTAGAATATCTTCTTCTAAAGCTAATTTTCCTGTACTCAGATGAGGATCTATATAAGAGGGAGAAATATAGGGGTTAGTTCTTTTTATATTTGCGTTTTATTTAATTATCATTCATTGGGTTTTCACACTAGTAGTGACTGACGCTCTTCATTGGAGATCAAATGACTGTAAGTTCCCTTGATATTCATGCTCTTTCCTTAGTTTTCCCGCTGATTTTAGTCTTGATGATTTCGATTCTTCATATATGATTTCCAGTCCTTCGAAACTCTTCGCAAAGTCCGTCTGGATTTCTCAAAGGACGTGAACAGTTTCATCCACAGCTATCACTTCCATATTACTCTATTATTTATTTGATTTTTTTACAGTAGTCTCGCAAGCTCTTGATATTTTCCACCTTCTTACTGTGATCAGTTGAAACAGATCCATCCACAGTCGGATTAATTTCTCCTCGGCATTGTTACTATTATTATTATTATTATTATTATTATTATTATTATTATTATTATTATTATTATTATTATTATTCAACATTATTATTATCACATCTCCCTTTTGCCCGTTGAAGAATGCTGTCAAGACATTCTATTGACTAAATCATTGTCAGGGAATAAAGAAGCCAGGCAGACGGAAACAACGGCAGCTGGTACAGCTTTCTCGAAAATATCTAACCACAACCACAACAACAACAACCCATCTCCCGTACCTTCCCATTCGTCGATGTTGCGGCCACCTCACCCTCGGGCAAAAATGCACAATAGGCGTTTAATGCACAGATGTGTTCTGCGATGTTTTCAGACCTGACGATTCGATTTTCGCGACCTGGTGAATGCGTTTGAGACGAACACTTATTGACAGACACGGTGCTGTTGTCAATATTATTCTGGCGTTATGTTATTTGGTACTGTATCAAAGGAAGAAGAAGAAGGAGGAAAAAAGAAGTTGTGCAGGCTTCTCGCCCACGATGTATGGCGATATTACTGAGGGAGCCTCTGGGTGAAGTACTGATTAGCAAGCCAGGACCATCACTTCTATAGAAGACGAACGCCTCGCTGTATGGCAATGATTAACAAGCTAGCTTCACAAGCCACTACTACTGAAGCGGGTTCGATCCTCACAGATTATCCAGAAATGTACCCTCGAACAAAACTATTCTACACTAAGCTTAGTAAAGAACTTTCAAGTTAACGAGTCATTACCACTGTAGTGAGTTCGATCCCCCTAGATTATCCAGAAATGTACCCTCGAACAAAACTATTCTACACTAAGCTTAGTAAATTACTTTCGAGTTCATGAGCCATTACTACTGCAGTGGGTTCAACCCTCCCAGATTATAAAAAAATGTAGCCTCTTTCAAGATTGATCAACACTAAGCTTAGTGAATCACTTCAGGCGCTCACCATCTTGCAATGGTCAACAAGCTCGTCTTGCAGGCCGGTTCGTAAGATAAGTGAGCTCGTGGCCTTGTTCCTGTCAGTGCTAAGCCAGGTAAATACCGATAATATCCTACTACAGATATGAGGTTAGTACAAGTATAAAGTTTTTTTACTCTCCCGGGTCAGATTCTGAGTAGTCTTGCATTAGAGACATTAGTTCGTTAGCTTCAAGTTCTATTCAAGAGAGAGAGAGAGAGAGAGAGAGAGAGACTAGCCCTCGATTGTGTTTCTTGTTTAGTTTGGTCAGGTGACAAATTGCCAAAGACTTGCTATATCTTTATCAATTGATCCCCAGAATGTTTTTGGACAGGAACAAAGAAAATACTCAACTTTGTAAGATTAGTATTTGGTCAACGACTCATGTGAGCAATTTACTTGACTGAAGTTATCAGGAGTACAAGACGAAATACTTTTTTGCCACAAATATACATTTAATACATGACAAAAACAGACAAGAATCAATTTTCAAGATTTTTTGATTCATCTGACGTCAGAAATTTTTAACGTCTAAATTGTCTTTTAAACACAGTTTTATTAAACATGCAACTTATCAGCCGACAAATTCGTTATAGGAGATTAGTCCAGAAAGTATTCAGTCGTTTGATTAACTAAAAATATATCCTACCCAAGGCAACATCTACTTTAAAGTACTCCCCTAGGAGACTGCACACCCTTATCACACTGTCTCATCCCTTCCATTTTCGCCGCGTTCTCCCTAATCTCGTACACGGTCTCAAATCTCTTTTCAACGGCGATTTTTGATTTTAGAAAAACCTTGCCGTCGCAAGCAATCAAATCTAAACAGTAGTGGGTTGTAGGGAGGGTAACAGACTTGTATCATGTTTTTAAAAGAAAGACTTTGCACAAGACGTGAAAATGGACGTTTTGAATGCGAATCTTACACAATGGTATCTCATTTTTGACTGGGTAACCTGAAAGGGGAGCGGCTGTTCAAGCATACGCAGTGAGGTCCCTTCTAATTGGTGTTACGAGACCAATTTGCCAATCATTGCTCTACGACAGGTTTCGTCGAATGCACTTGTGCAACGTTGGTTACTATTACTCACCTTTCTTATCAAATAAATATGAGTTGCGATCTCAATTGATCATGAAAAAATAAATTACCTTCCTAAGCAACTAGTTTCCCCTGTCTTCTTTTGTTCATGTGTATAGCTGATTTACAAAGAGTTGCAGCAAAGATCCGTACCACATTCAGTTTGAGTGCGCTTTTCAAATACCTGAGTATACTGTAAGTTATACACACAAACACAATATATATATATATATATATATATATATATATATATATATATATATACAACCCAAGTTTGGTGAATTCGGCCATGAAAAATTACTTACTCTATCACCTAGTTTAAACTGTCTCCTTCGAAGTTGTTCCCTTGGACCTTGGAGAGAACTGCTCACAAAGGGTTGCTGCAATATCCCTTCTACATTGAGTTCGAGCGCGCTGATCAAATCCCCAAAATTCTGGATAGCACCTCGTATATATATATATATATATATATATATATATATATATATATATAAGAGTAAAAACGAAAGCGACTGGTAAAAATCTATCCAAATATTTAAGCCTTTTCGTTTGTTCGTGCCTCTTTCCTGCTAAAGCTACAAGGCCTATTGGCCTTCTGCTTGGCTTGGGAAATATTTTTTTAAATTGACACCTCAGATAGGCTAACCTTGGAGGTCACCAGAGGTAATTCTCGAGCCAATGTTCGGTTCTAAACATCAGAAACAAATAGCTTTTATACTTCACACGAATGGCACCCATATTTCTTCAAGTTTTGTAACTGTAACTTTCGTACACAGCACAGATTGGATGTAGGTCTGTGTGTAAGTAATACTTTTTTAATTCTATTTGTTATGCTGGATGAGAAGAAATGAAAAAACAATTTTCGTATCTCTGGGCAACGCTGCGTATCTCTGTTACTTTTAATATCTGAAATTTTGAATATTACCCACTTGTTAAACAAGTGTCTTATCCGTCGATAAACCTTCCAAAGTATATTAGAAACCGTCAACCAAAACTGCCAGTATCAACATAGTCAACCTCAGCATAGGTTCCTTCATACAAGCCGCACCAATGGAGATATAAGGCTGAAAGTTTAACAATCACTTTATTTATGTCTAGAAAAACGCTTTGTGTTTTTTTTTTAAATTCACTTAATAGGTTTTTAGTGGGGGTTCAATTAGTCCCTTAATTTGCGCCCGGCAGCGTTCACGCTTGTTATTTGAAAATTCGGAATTTTTTAGTGATCACCGCCCAACAAAAGATGAGAGGTGTGATTTATTCAATGATCACCCCCTTTTTTCTAATTTTTTTAATTGATCATCCCAAAGACGGCGTGCTGCCAAAAAACGTTGGTCATGTGATGCTTTCTATCGAATGAATAACCAGACATTTTTGAGAAAGTTAGTTCATCCATCTTCTTCTCCCATACTGGAATTGTAGTCAGATGTATTGAATAAACGATCCCTAAAATAGGCCAACTAAAATAATTTCTTTTTTTTTTTTTCAAATCCTGGGAAATTATTAGCTAATGATAAGTGTGGGGTCTGCGTTCACGCTCATTCCTATTATTATTATTATTATTATTATTATTATTTGGAATCTCACACCAGTTGCCTGGTGGTAACCGCTGGAGTTTGAGTGACAGCAAGTCTCCTCAAGTCTCCAGCCCTCCTCTCCTAGTACTCATAGGTCGCAGTAATTCTGCGATTTACAGTTTCACACTGGTTGCCCAGTGGTTATCGCTGAAGGCTGAGTGACAATAAGTCTCCTCAGGTCTTCAGCTAACGTCTCCTCTCTCTTTCGCATATCATGACAGAGCTACGATTCGTTGCAGTCCTTATATCTCTAGCACCTTCCTCAGTATCCGTGCAGTTCACAGCAGTGCTGTGGTCTGTACGGTCTCTATCCTCCCCCTATTCCCGATCTCCTCCAGTCTCTCCCTCAGCGTTTTGGGGACAGTTCCTAGTGCTCCCACTATGACCGGTACTACCCTGGTTTTCATGTTCCACATTTTCTTTAACTCCCTTGCTAGGTCCTGGTATTTTTCCCTTTTTTCACCCTCCTTCTTTTTTACTCTATGGTCTGCAGGTACAGCAACGTCTACTATTTGGCAGGCCTTCCTTTTTTTTGTCTACTATTACTAAGTCCGGCCTTCTTGCCTGGATGAGGTGGTCAGTTTGGATGTCAAAGTCCCACAGTAGTTTGTGGTTGTCATTCTCCAAAACTGCCTCTGGCTTGTGCTGATACCACTTTTCCCCATGGTTGAATCCCATTTGTTTGCTTAGTTCCCAGTGTATCATCGTTGCTACTCTATCGTGTCTATGCTTATACTCCTTCTGGGCGAGTTGGCTACATTCACTAGTTATGTGGTTTACTGTCTCATCTCTTTCATCGCACATGCGGCATTTGCTGTTTGTCTGTGTTCTGTCGATTTTTGCTTTTATGTAAATTGTCCTTATGCTTTTGTTTTGGGCTGCCATGATGAGCGATTCTGTTTCTCTCTTAAGGTTTCCCTTTCGTAACCACGTCCATGATTTCTCGTCTGCTATATCTTTTATCTGTCTTTTAAACTCGCCGTACAATTTTTTCCTTTCCCACTTTTCTTTTCTAGTTTGCTGTACTGTTCCATTGTTTTCTACTTTATTGTTTGTTGCACTATCCCTCGCGCTCTTTATGATTTCTTCACTATTTGTTTGCACATATCTATCTAGGACTACTTTAGCTCTCTGGACACAATCTTCTATGCTGATGAGCCCCCTACCACCTTCTTTTCTCTTAACGTATAGCCTATCTGTATCATCCCTAGGGTGTAATGCTTTATGCATCGTCATAAGTTTCCTTGTTCGCCTATCCATTGATTGGAGCTCTTCCTTTGTCCATCCTAGGAATGGTCCTGTATACCTAACTACTGACACAGCCCAGGTGTTCATTCCTTTTATTAGACTTCTGCTATTTAATTTGGTTTCTAATATTTTCCTTATCCTTCTGAGGTATTCTCTCTTAATTTTCTCCTTCATCTCTTCCCGTTTTATCGTGTCACATTCAAGGACACCTAGGTACTTGTATCGGTCTTGTGCAGTCAATGCCCTAATCTTGTTGTTGTCCGGAAGTTCAATTCCCTCAGTCATTGAAAGCCTTCCTTTATGCATCACCATGATTGCGCATTTTTCTATCCCAAACTCCATTCCTATGTCCTCACTATATTCCCTCACTTCGTTGAACAGAGTCTCAAGCTCTCCCCTGTTTTTTGCAAACAATTTAATATCGTCCATGTACATTAAGTGGTTGACCTTTCCTTTTGTTTTAGAGAAGTGGTATCCTTTGCTGTTTTTCAGGATTCTGTTAAGCGGTATCATTGTTAGAACAAATAATAGTGGGGACAACGAGTCTCCTTGGAAGATTCCCCTTTTTATCCCTACCTCGGCTAGTTTGTCCCCTGCGGCTGTCAAATCTACTTTCCAGTCTTTCATTGAATTACCAATGAATTTAACCACCGGTTCGCTAATTTTGAACATTCTAAGGCATTCGAGTATCCAGCTATGTGGAATCATATCGTATGCCTTTTTGTAATCTATCCATCCCATTGCGATATTCTTTCTCCTTTTCCTTACTTCTTTTAAGATCATCTGGTCTATGTAGAGTAAATCGTTTGCCCGTTTGGTTCCTATCCTACACCCTTTCTGTTCTTCTGGTAGTAGCCCCCTTCTATCCATTGACATGTATATTCTCTCTGCTATTTGCCCGGTCAGGATTTTCCACATAAGTGGTAGGCAAGTGATTGGTCTATAGTTGCTTGCTATGTTCCCCCTTTCCCGGGTCTTTTTGGATGAGGGTGGTTCTGCCTTTAGTCATCCATTCTGGTGCTTTGCCTTCATTTAGACAATTTTGGAGTAGGTGGGTGAGTCTGCCGTGTAACGTGGTGAACTTTTTGAACCAATACCCATGGATCCCGTCGGGACCCGGTGCTTTCCAGTTGGCTACTTTCCTAAGAGTATGTTTCAATGTGGTTTCATTCAGTACTATTGGTTCTCCCTTGTCTATATCTTCTAGTTCTTTTCTCATGTTTCCTAACCATTGCGGTGTTACATTGTGTCTTTTTGGGTGCCCCCATATGCTATTCCAATAATTCTTGGCCTCTGTGGCATCTGGTTTTATGTCCTGCCTTCTTTCCCCATTTAAATCTTGGTAAAACTTTTTCTCATTGTTTCGGAATGTGCGGTTTTGTGTGTATTGGGCCGTTCTTAGTCTGTATATTATTATTATTATTATTATTATTATTATTATTATTATTATTATAATAATAATAATAATGATGATGATAGGAGACGTTAGCTGAAGACCTGAGGAGACTTATTGTCACTCAGCCTTCAGCGATAACCACTGGGCAACCGGTGTGAAACTGTAAATCGCAGAATTACTGCGACCTATGAGTACTAGTAGAGAAGGGCTGGAGACTTGAGGAGACTTACTGTCACTCAAACTCCAGCGGTTACCACCAGGCAACTGGTGTGAGATTCCAAATAATAATAATAATAATAATCATAATTGTAGGTTCTGTGACGGTGCAGCTGAGACTATTGACTACATCATATCTAGATGTTCTGTTCTGGTCCCCAATGGATACAGACTCAGAAACGGTAGAGTGTGCCAGTTCATCCACTGAATAATAGTCTGTAAGTACTATAGTGCATCACACACGCACACACACACACACACACACACACACACTACACTGGTGTGAACACCAGCCAGAACCACTGACTGAAAAACAAGGTGTGGCAATATCATGGCATTTCCCAGTACACACGGATCGAAACATCAAAGTCAACCGCCAAGACATAATAGATAAGAACAAAAAGGAAAAGAGATGCTTATTAATGGATATGACCATTCCATCAGACAAGAGAGTCTGTAGAAGAGTTTGAAAAACCTGGAAATTGGAACCACAAAAATGTGACGTCTTGAGACTGTAACAATACCAGTTGTTACAGGAGCCCTTTGGGATTATAAAAAAAAAGGGTGCCGACAAATATCAAGGTAAAATATCAGGAAACCCCCACATCTATGAGATGCAGAAAATTGTTCTCACGGGCACCGCTCATATCCTTTGCAAAGCGATGTCCATGTAAATATTTTCTGTTATGTAACTATGGACTGCTTCTGTGGTCTTCTATTGACACCTACCCCTTTTGTATATAAGATGAGGTGGGGCAGTGCTAACTAAGTCAAGACATCGTTGCCAGCCTTACGTTTCTAGAGAGGTTACTTGAGAAAAGGCGAAAGAAGAGGGAAGAAGAAAAAACTTGAGGGAGAGAAAGGTGAACAGTTAAATTTTGAAAAAAGCGAATCAAAACGCAAAAGGAAGGAAAGAGACATAAAGAAAAGAGAGCGACATGTGTAGATTGTCCCCGACTTATGACCTACCGACTTACGACCGTCCGTACATACGACTGAAATCATCATCATCATCATCATCATCATCATCATCATCATCATCATCATCATCAATCTTTTAATGTCCGTTGTTGGACATATACCTTCCCCAGGATCCGCCACAATTCTCTATCATGGGTGTCACAGAGCCAGTATTTTCTGAATTCGTCCAGTTCACCACTCCATTTTGTTTTCTGTCGGCCTCTGTTTCGCATGTGATCTCTGGGGATCCATGTTGTGAGTCGTGATGTCCATCGGTTGTCTTTCATTCTTGCAACATGGCCTGCCCATTGCCATTTAAGTTTTCTAATAGATTCCACGATGTGTCTGACTCTTATTTTCTTCCTAATAAACTGTGCTGTTTTGTGATCATTCCATGTGAGGTTGATCATGATTCTCTCATGTGCGCGTTGCATGCTTCTCAGCAGTACGGGGATATAAAAGATTTATGTGACTATAAAAGTTATACTCCTCAAGATGTAAGTTAATACAAGAAAAATGCTTGGTCGTACGAGAGCATAAGTCCTAACGAAATGCAAGAGAGTATATAAATCATCATTGTACATTAAAAAAAAACATGTATACTATTCAAATACCACTAATACGTATAACTCTCGTTTATATTTGTGTTATGTATTTTTTTAAATTTTGCAAAACGATATTCTACTCAGGAAATACACAACGACAGAGTGAATTGGGTAAAATTTGAATTTTCAAAACTGGGAATGTTATATATATATATATATTTATAAAATATTTTTCCATTACACTGTTTTTCTGAACATTTTTTTTTTTTCTAAAAAAAAAACAAATTATTATTTTTATCATTATTTTCTTATTTTACTTATCTTCCTTTTCTAAGATACGAACACTTATTCGTTTTTAATTTCATTTTACATTTTTTTAGGGGGATAAAACTTTCACATATAAATTGGCTATACCGAATGTAAGCGTAAAGGTGCCAATGCACTAGTTTAGTTTTATGGTCAAGAGACTGACCCTCAAACTGAGAATCATACAACGCGCACATGTGAGGACCTTGCTCAACATCACAAAGAGAGACAAGACAGCACGGTATATCAGGGGAAAATAGGAGTTCGAGACATCATAGAGACAATAAGGAAACTCTAATGGCAATTGGGCCGGACATGTTGCAAGAATGGCAGACAGCCGATGGACATTACGACTCATAACATGGATCCCCAGAGATCAAATGCAGAACCGAGGCTAGCAGAGTATGAGATGGCGAGACGAAGTGAACGAGTTCAGAAAATAGTGGCTCCGCGCCGCCCAGAATGGAGAGGTGTGTTCGAATCCTGGGGAAGGTCGAACGACAGACGATAAAAGATTGATGATGATAGCGTACAAACACTTCAGGAAGAAAAAATAGTCCAATTCACGACCGTTTCGAGGTACGATCTGCCAGTCGGAATTGAAACCCTGTCGTAAGTCCAGGATTTCCTGTGATTGAAAATGAAAAAAAAAGGGCAAAGAGCGGAAAGGCACAAAAGAAGAAAAAGGAGAAAACAAGGAAAAGAAGAATAACGGGTGGTGGAGAGTAAAGGGATAAGATAAAAAGAAAGAAATGAAGGAAGAAAAAAGGGAGAAGAAGAAAAAGAAGGGATGCAGTGTAGAGGGGAGGAGAAAAAATATGGTAAGGAAATTAAATGTGTAGGTAAGTCGTACTAGTTGCAATGATAGGGAAATTTTCCCGGAAGCCAGGCTAACGTGAACTACTAAGACTCCTACCTAAAATAATAGTAGTTATAATTCTTGAAGGGGGAGGCTTTCCAGGCTGAGGGTTGTCACGGAATTGAAGATGGGGAGAGGAGGAAAATATCGGCTTGTGCCAAAAGTAAACAATAATCAGGTTTATTGTCGTCTGGTCGGCAATTGGTTGGCCCGGTTCATTTTCAACTGACACCAGACGACTCTGTCATTTGTCGCTAAGGCCTGACGTTCAATTTCGATTCGTGCACACTAACTTTGTCTCTAAGCACCACGCCTGCCCGGCATGGAATCATATGACTGTAGTAATAGTAGTAGTTGCAATGAGACGACTACGGTAGAAGGGAAATAACTCTATCGTTCATGGCGATATCCAGAAGTTTTCTGCGCAATTCGTATTGTTCGTCGTTTTTTTGTTTTTGTTTTGTTTTTTTTTTTACATTCACATGAATGTCTTATCAATACGTCAATATTGATATCCAAATTCCAGCTTAATACGTCATCAGACCACGAATTTAAGGCGCCAAGTATCTTTGGAGTTTTCTCAGCTCTTTATTGATTATGCGTGTCATAAGCGAACGAATAAGGAGGGCGGGATGCTACCTCCGAATTCGGGAAAATCATCATCATCATCATCATCATCATCATTGAGTATCCATTATTGGACATATCATCATCATCATCATCAGTCTTTTAACGTCTGTCATTGGACATAGACCTTCCCCAGGATTCACCACACTTCTCTTTCATAGGCGTCGCGGAGCCAGTATTTTCTGAATTTGTCTAGCTCGTCTCT